>JXTC01000027.1:1287719-1398596 GCA_002914845.1 Trema orientale | reverse complement strand
TCCAGAAATTTCCTCTAAGAAAAAAAAAATCTCTCATTTCTTTCTTTTCTTCCTTTCCTCAAAATGGCGGACGAGCAAAATCCGGTAATCAATACTGAAGCTCAATCTCTTCTTGCTAAATTAGCAGTCTCACTAGACAGTATGAGACAAACTCAAGCAGACATGCAATTATCTCATGCTGAAATTCTCTAAAGGATTGCCAACATCGAAAGATCTCATAGAGCCGGACCTTCTATTCCAGCTCCGCCTCAGAACAACACTTCTCATGCCTCAAATCAAGACCCTACCAATCTTACTGCCACAGCTTTAACTGGTACTGATAATGAAGCTTCTAAAAGTTTTATTACAAAAGAAGAACTACAAGAAATGCTCAAGTCTGAAGCAGAAAAGTCTAGTAAGATCATTGCTGCGGTGGACTTCCAGCCTCCATATCCTGCCAGTATTCTTTTCAAGCCATATCCGAAGGATTATACTAATCCTCGATTTAAGAAATTTGATGGGAAGAAAGGAAATGCTAGGAAATATGTCATTGGTTTCCTAGATGATCTGGGAGTCTACGCCAGTGACCATGAATTAAGGCTGAGAGAGTTTTCAAAATCTCTCACTGACCGAGCATACTCTTGGTTTGTCAATTTACCAGCGGGCAGTATTGGTACCTGGGACGAGTTGGTAACGACATTTTGCACAAAATTCTTTGCAGCAGAATGCAAGTTGGGCTTATCTGATCTCTCCAGCACAACACAGAGAGAATGTGAATTACTTACAGCCTATGTAAATAGATTCAAAGAAATAACTCTTGACTGCAAAGAAATTATCTCAGAAGAAGATTTGATTCGAGTGTGCATCAATGGAATGCAAGCTGAATACAAAGTTCATATTGAAAATCATATGAGCTCAAACTTTGCCGAATTAATGTTCAGAGTCAGCAATACTGAAGCTACAGTAGCAAAAATGCGCAAAACTATGCCTGATAAAAGAATTGCTGCTGAAAATTGGAATAGACCACCTTTTTCCAAAAGAAGAAAAAAGGTTGCTACAGTTGATCAACGGCAACGGGATAGGAGAGATCAACCAATTCCGCCAGAAATACCACTCACCAAAGATAGAATCGATACTTTGGTGTAAGCCTGGATAGAAGATGGTATTCTGAAATGCCCATAGCCCAGGAGACAACCAACACAAGAAGCAATGCAAGATCCGAAATATTGCTTGCTACATAAAAGAGTGCACCATGCCACATCGGACTGTTATATTGTCCGAAGAGTTTATCATGAAAAAGCTCAACGGGGAGAAATTCTGATTGGGCAACGACAACAAAGGGCTGAAAATAATCCTTTTCCCAATCATGAAAGAGGGCAAGTAAATGTGTGCACAGCTATTGATCCAACTGTCGACGATCCGACCAATGAAGAACCATCAAAAGGAGAAGAAATCAATACAATGATGGAAAATCTCATGAAGTCTCGAGCTTTCAAAAATTTGTTCGACACTTTAGAATTTGGAGATGAAGCTCGTAAAGAAGTTACACAAGCAATCTTCAAGATATCTCAACAGTTCGGTCCACAATGCTGCTCCATTAACCATGCTGTTGGTCGAATTACCAAGAAAGATGAGGATACAATCATATTTTCCAAGAAAGATGCCCAAGTTATGAACTTCAATCATAACAAGCCACTTTATGTGGAAGCTAAGGTAAATGACACTCCTTTCAAACGAGCTTTGGTAGACAATGGCTCGTCAGTTAATCTCATATCTTGGCAAGTCTTCAAAGCAGCCGGAATTTCAGAAAGCAAACTGATCGTGCAAACCACGTCACTTGTCACTTTTGCATCAAGTTCTCATACTACAAAAGGACATGTTAATGTGGATTTGCAAGTTGGACCCATCCGGGCACCAACTAAATTCTTTGTGATTGATATGGAGGTGTCCTATCATTTACTGCTCGGAAGGCCATGGATTCACCACAATCAAGTGGTACCCTCTACTTTGCATCAGTGTCTGAAAGCGATAAGAGGCAAAAGAGAAATTCTAGTGCCCGCAACGAAAGCTCCGTTTGCCCAACAAGAAGTTTTTTGGGCAGAGGCTACATTCTTTGACGATATTTTTGATGGGCCAAATGAGACGAAGCCACAAGGAGTATCGTTGCACGCAAATGTCGATGCAGTTGGGTCGTCCTCAAACAACATGATGGAGATTGATTCAATAGACTTAAATGAATCTTCTCTTCAGCGAATTATTCTACCCGACGGAAGAATCCTTTATCAATTATGAAGATGTGGCGAGGCCAGTAATGACCTCGCGAGCTTTGAAAAAGTTTGTCTTACTCAGAATTCAGAACGAGTAGAAGCCATTCCACTCGCTCCAGAAAAATTACAAGACGAGCCCAAGAATCCTCAAGATGGGCTCAAGAAGATAAATTTGGCAGAAGATGGAGAAGAAAAATCAACATTTATTTCTGCCAAATTAGAACCGAATTTTGAAGCAGCTCTAATCAAATTGCTGAAAAAATATCACGACATTTTTGCATGGACCTACAAAGACATGCCAGGATTAAGCAGTAAGTTAATCACACACAAGCTTACTGTAAATCCTACTTTCAAGCCAGTTAAGCAAGCTGCGAGAAATTTTAGCAATCAAATTCAGCTGCAAATCAAGAAAGAGATAGAAAAATTGTTAGAAGCTGGGTTCATAAAACCATGCATACATGTGACGTGGTTGGCAAATATAGTACCAGTAAGAAAGAATAATGGGCAAATCAGAATTTGTGTAGATTTCAGAGATCTAAACAAAGCATACCCAAAAGACGATTTTCTACTGCCAAATCTAGATATGCTTGTCGACGCAACTGCCAACCATGAAATGTTTTCATTCATGAATGGATTCAGTGGCTATAATCAAATCAAGATGGATCCAGAAGATGCCAAAAAGACTGCTTTCAGAATTCCACTTGGTAATTTCTTCTACACTGTAATGCCATTTGGATTGAAGAATGCAGGAGCCACTTATCAACGGGCAATGACAGCAATTTTTCACGATATGATCCATGACTACGTGGAAGATTATGTCGATGATTTGGTAGTAAAATCTAAAAGAAAAGAACCACACTTGGATCACTTGAGAAAAATATTCGAAAGATGCAAAAAATATGATCTCAAGATGAATCCCTTGAAATGCGCTTTCGGAGTCATAGAAGGCAAGTTTCTTGGGTTCGTGGTCCACAAAGAAGGGATCAAGATTGATGAAGATAAAGCAAAGGCAATAATGAAGATCAAGCCACCTCAAGATCTCAAACAATTAAGAGGATTCATTGGAAAGATTTCCTATCTCAGGAGATTTATTCCAGCCCTAGCCAGTATTATCAAGCCTCTTCATCAATTGACCAAAAAAGATACGAAGTACAAATGGGGTCCTGAGCATGATTATGCTTTTGAAGAAATCAAGAAGATTCTCACCAACTCGCAAGTCATAGTTGCCCTATCTCCAGAAAAAGAATTATTAATTTACTTGGCGGCATCTGACGAGTCAGTTGGGATATTAATAGCACAAGACTATGAAGGCTTGGAGAAACCAGTTTATTACTTAAGCCATCTACTCAGAGGTTCGGAGAATAATTACTCTCCCGCAGACAAGCTTTGTGTTGCACTGATGTATGCAATACAAAAGCTTCAACACTACATGGTTACTCACAGAGTTAGAGTAATCATGAATTCTGATCCGATCAAGCTCCTACTACAAAAGCCTATCCTAACTGGTCGTTATGCCAAGTGGATGCTCACGCTTAGTGAACTTGATATCACTGTCGAAAAGCTAAAGGCTATCAAGAGTCAAGCTCTAGCCGAGTTGCTGAAATATACTAAGCATGATTCAGAGGAAATAATGTCTGTAGAAGACAAAGAGTATTGCTGGATACTCTATTTTGATGGTGCCTCCACACGTAATGAAGGAAGTGCCGGAATTGTTCTGTCAAACGATCATGGTGAAATCTTCAAGAAAGCTGTTAAATTAGCTTTTCCCTGCTCCAACGACGAAGCTGAATACGAGGCCTTGGCTATTGGATTAGATCTGGCCAAGGAAATGACGATTTCAAAATTGAAAATATGTGGGGACTCCAACTTAGTCATCAGACAGCTTAATGGAGACTTTGCTGTCAAGGAGCCAAATTTGGTCAAATACCGAGAAGAAATTCAAGAAAAGCTCCATAATTTCAAAAATTATGAACTGGAATATGTCCCCAGATCTCAGAATAAATATGCAGACGCTTTGGCAACTCTAGTGCTGAAAATGGGTCATACAGATGAAGATCTTATTCAAATTCCACTAGAGATCAAGTCAGAGCCAATACACTCATCAATGCAACAGTCAAATGGGTGGATCTAATCCATTAAAGAGAAGCTGGAAAATCCAGAAGTCAAAGATATCAGATAAATCAAAGCATTTATGTTAATCAACGATCAAGTTTACAAGAGATTCTCCGATGGAATTTTGGCAAAATGCATTGATGAAGAATTTGGAAGAAAAGTGTTAGACGAAGTACATTCTAAAATTTGTCGTTTAGATGGACCAACACTAGCTAGAAGAATCCAACGACTTGGATACTTTTGGCCTGAGTTAAGAAAGCAAGCTAATGAGCTGCAAAGAAATTGCAAGCAATGCCAGCTTGTGATAGATCCTAATGAAAGCTTCTTTGTGGAGGAAGAAGACTGGAGAAGAATTTACATTGACTACATTAATCATGGCCAACTGCCTGATGATACTTCTTTAGCTATTCTCGTCAAACGTAAAGCAGACAGATTCTTTGTTCAGAATAATCTGCTTTTCAAAAAAAGCTTTCAGGGAAAGGTCCTAAGATGCTTAGGAGCCAATGAGATAGAAATAATCCTAAAAGAAGTTCACGTCGAGGACTGTGGTGGCCATATCGGTGGAAGACGTCTGTTTGAGCAGTTGATCACTATTGGATATTATTGGCCGACGATAGAAAATGATGCCATAGAATTTGTCCGAAAATGTGACGCCTGCCAAAGACATAGAAACTTGATACATGTACCCGCTGTCGAAATGGGGAGTATCACATCACTATGGCCATTCCACTCCTGGTCGATTGATCTCATTGGACCTATCAGTCCTCCCTCAAAAGGAAAGATCTGGATTTTAGCAGCTACAGAAAATTTCAGAAAATGGTCTGAGGCTGTTTCATTCAAGAGGACCACTTCAGAAGCTGCTAGCTAATTTGTGCAAGAAAACATCGTATGTCGCTTTGGCATACCTCGAAGGATATTGTCAAATAATGGGACACCATTTATTGGACAACAGTTTGAGTCACTGCTAGAAAGATATCAAATCTTCCATGGAAAATCCACCGGATATTATCCTCAAGGAAATGGAGCCATAGAAGCATTCAACAAAACTTTGGTGGCCATCATCAGAAAAATGATTGAGGAAAAATCGATCCAATGGGACGATTGTCTACCTCTTACTCTTTGGGCTTACAGAGCTACCAAGTATACTACTATTAAAGAAACTCCATTTTCTTTAGTATATGGAACTGAAACTCTATGGCCTGTGGAGTTAAACATACCGTCTACTAAGATGGCACTCGGTGGAACGGAAAACTCTCGAGAATTTGATCTCGAAATTTTGGAAGATCAAAGAGCGCAAGTACAAGATAGAGTTCGAAACTATCAAAGGAAAATCACTTGAGCCTACAACAAATTGGTACGAGTCAAAAATTTCCAAGAAGGTGACTTAGTGCTCAAAGCAGCTGATCATATTATGAAAGGAATGCATGCTGCTAAGCTCACACCAAATTGGGAAGGACCCTATCAGATTACAGATATCCAATCCAGTGGTTACTGCACTCTCAAAGACCTGAATACAGGTACACTTTCTGCACCAACCAACTTAAAATTCATCAAGAAATATTTTATATAGTTTTCTAGACATCTCTATATCTAGGAACTATTATAGATAAAATTTTTCATCTTATAATAAATGGTTGGTACTCATTCATCTTAGATTGCACTCATAAAAATCTTTATCTAAGCAATCTATATTTTACCATGATAGTTGTGCAAATCCTAAGTAGGGTAAAAATTACGCCCAAAAGTATTCTTTGGTACGAGCATTTTGCTGCCAAGATACATTGGAATTGGGGACTGTTAGTATATACCCGAAAATTGGATATTTTCTGGTAATATCTTTTGGTTCAAGCCTATGCTACCAATAATATCGGAAACAATGAATCGAGATTGGATTATACTAAGCCTGAAAGTACCCCTTGGTATGAGCTTACGCTACCGGCAGGTACATTGGAACCAGGATTTGTCAGTATATATCCTAATCGATACTCTTGTACAACTCAGGTTTAAAATATAAATTGGGCACACACCCCAATCTAAACTGGGCGCACACCCCAGTCTAAACATATAATTGGGCGTACACCCAATTAATGAACGTCCATTCAAAACCGTCCCTAAAGTATCTAAATTTAGGACGAAGATTGAGCAAAGTAATATGATTGGTTTGATTGTCGCACCTGATTCCTTTCCACGCACAATAATTTGATTCCTTTCCACGAAAGGAGGTGTGAAGGATCCGGAACACTTTTTTTAAAGCGAAGAAGAGCTTGCCTTTCCCTCTCTATGCACTGCGCTTGAGTATTATTTCCCCTGCCTTCATTGAGTACAATAACGATCACTAGCATGAACAAGAGCCTTCCTCTCATATTGAAATTCCCAAGGATGAAGCCTGCCATATTTGACAATAATTCAAGGTGAAGCAATATTAGAGTAAATGCTACGTGCCTTTTATATTTGCTCTTCTAGCAGACCGTTTAGCGTAATTATATATTTAGCTCATCACGAGCCCCTCTCCATATGAAAGAAATTGCAAATTTTTTTACTCACTTTAACTCTAGTCAACTTTTTAATAACTTTCTGAGTAGTAGTCTTAAAATTATTTTCCATTATGACCAAAATTATCAGGTAATAGTAGGATCACCGAAAAAGTTGTTAGGCTATTGCGCGGGGAGAATCTTCTTCAGTGGTTGCCTCCTTATAAAGTCTTCTTGGCAGGTGGAGGACGATCGATGGAGAAATGCTAGAAATGTACTTGTTGAAATTGTATTTCCTAGAGGTTCTCTGAAAATAAAGAAAACATATTGATTAAATATAGTGTAGACAAAAGACTAGGACTTATTTTTCTGCTTTGGGGGGCGAAGCACTCATAATTCTACCGTAATGTTTGGTCCTAAGTCAAACCTATCAAAATTCCAATGGCCATAATTGATTCATAATTACTTGTTGGTTGTGGCAATATTTCAAAGTGGATAGCACCGTGTCCTGCTAGGTTTTGGAAAGAACAATTTAATGTTTATGGCCACCTATAGCCTATAGCACTAGGATCTACACAAAATTATACATGGCCCAATACCACTATTACTGTAGTGTATTTAACACAAGTTTCTAACACTTTTACTTATAAAAATTCAAAAGAACTAAAAAAAATACAAGGGTCAGATTTTTTTTTTCCTTTAATTTTGTTTGGTTTTTATTAGAAAAATATCATTCTTTAAAATATTTTTAGAAAAATTCCATTTTTAAAATGGTTACTAGTTACCGCTTTCTAAAACCTAGTTATTAGTTATAAATACATTTGGTTATTAGTTACCAATTTCTGAAAATTAGCTACCGATAACTAGTTACTATTTTAAAAAATGACATTGTTAAAATATTTTTTAAAAGAAATCATATTTTTCTAATAAAAATGATTTCTAATAAAAATAGTACCCAATTTATAAAAAAAAAAATACAACCGACGGTATTTTTTAGTTTTTTTAATCTAAATAAAGTGCCATACAAAGCATAATTTTCACTATTCACTGCTTATGCTCTTAAGCATTTCTTGTCGAAAATTAATAACAACCAGTTTTGACCATGCAAATATATGTGATCGTTGTATATGTATTGCCAGCAAATAGAAAGTATATAGAAGTGTTTTTCCTTTTTTTTTTTTGGGTCCTATTTTTTAGTATGGGCATTGTTGACGGAGGTTTTTTCAACAACGAATTTAGGAAAATTTGCAAGATGTGCTTTGTGTGTGAAAAAGATTGATAAATCAAAGTAAATAAGGAGACACGAATTTTATAGTGGTTCAACTCTAAAAAAATGAGCCTATGTCCACTGTTCTTCACTATTTTCTGGAGAATTACAAGAGTTTCTTTAAGTCTCAAGGTGAAAATAGAGAGAGAATTACAGAATGTAGCGAAGTGTTTTTTTTATAATAACACTGAGCTCCCTTCATATAGGTAAGGGTGGCTTAATGTTTCCCAATTGTGAAAATGAGTAAGTGTGTAATCAGAAAATATAATTCGAGTAACAATATAATTAGGTAATAACTTAAATAGAATGATTAGTCGATCTCCATTTAGAAACGTGTTTCCCTTTCTTCATAGATTATACCCGTTTGATGAAGCTTGATCTAGTTTTTTTTTTTTTTCATATTAGTCGTACTTAACTCATTCGGAGGAGGTCGTATTTTGATCAAAAAAATTTAATACGTCCTGATGCGTTCCACTCGGTTGCTAACTTTCTCTTTTTGACATTGACTAACATATAGATTTTAGACCGCACAATAGGCACTAATGAAAACCGAACAGCAAAAATTATTAGGCTTCAGATTATGCAATAATTATGCGAAAGTAGAAGGTCCAGAACCTCAAGTGCCCGTAGCCATCGAAAATAAAGGGAAAAACACAACTAGCAATTGATAGCAAAATAAATCTATTCTCTTTCTTGTGTGTCTAAAATAGAGTCCTCACCAAATATCACTAAGTCACAACACACATATTAATCAAAGAACCCCAAGCAATCAAAACAATAAATCAACTGCTATTGAGACACTGATCAATTTTTGTCGTGAAAAACCTAAGTCCATTTCCAATGCATTATGCTAAAAAAGAATATGATAATGCTAAATTTAGCATGTACTTTTATAATTTTACCCCAATATAAGCATACTAAAAGAAATGCTATTTTTATTTTAAACATTAATTTAAGTATAAATATATTCTTTTTACTATTAACTCTTATTATTTTACCTTCTATTTACTCATCATAAAAATTAACTTTATCTATCAATTTACAATTACTCATATTCTACATAAATGAGCATAATGGTCAATGCAAAAAAAAAAAAAAAAATTGTAAATAAAATTTTGTTCTCCTATTAATTATAATTGATTATAAATTAATAAGGATAAACTTGCAAAAAAAAAATTTAATGAAAAAATATATATATACATACATTGAACATTGATAATATTGTGAAATATATGAATAATTTATATCTATAATAGTGACAATATTATAAATAATATCATATGCTAAAATTTAGTATATACTATTCTTTACACTATATTTGGCATAACAAATAGCACATACTAAAAACTATGCTAAATATAATATATTATTAGAGAGCCATTTTTAGCCAAATGCTAAAATTTAGAGTTAACAAATAGTCACATGCTAAAAACTATGCTATATTTGGCGTAACAAATAGCACATACTAAAAACTATGCTAAATATAGTATACCATTATAGAGCCACTTCAAATTTCTATTATCACCAAATAATAATGGGTTTACAATAAATTTCCTTATAATAATTAGAGGCTCACAACAACTTCAAGACTAAATAATATTAGATCAACAACACCATATATAGCTTGAATTGCAACAAACAAAAGGTGTTGTCTCACAAAGTGGATTTACAAGAGCACCTTAGGAACAATAATTGGAAAAACTAAGGTAGTAGTATTCCCCATGTGTGTATATATATATATAGGTTGTCAATCCAATAGGTATCTTTTTTAATTGTCTATGGGTATTTATTTTTAGCTGATGGATCATAATCTAACGACTATCATAATTTAGATAATTAAAAAAAATAAAAATAAATATCTATTATTTAATATTTTTTCTGTCCAATTTTTACTATGAAAAGACGTACTTAATGAATTTTAATTAAGCAAATAATACCTATAGATAAATTAAAAAAATCACATATATATTCTATCTATTTATATAGTCGATTAGTAAAACATCTCAAGTTCCCGTACCCATCGAAAAAGGGATATTATCACTTTTATATCCTGTATTTTGACATTTTATTCAAATTATACTTTCTGTTTTGGTTATTATCAATATTGATCTTTAGATTTGAAATCTGTTACAAATTTATACCCTAACACCGTTGTTGTTTAAAAAATTGAAAATAAACCATATAAAAACTGATCCGAAAATAAGTTTATTATATCATCCTAATAAATTAACTGCTTTAAATTAGTGTCAGAGTATAAATTTATAACAAATATTAAATTTAAAGGTCAATATTGATAATAAACAAAATAAAAGATATAAATCGAACAAAATATCAAAATACAAAATATAAAAATGATAATATCTCTATCGAAAAATTGCAACTTGTTTATGATGACTGTGGCTAGTCAAGAAGTACTTCTTCACCCTTTCCTTACATACTGACATGATTAGATTATACACATGCCCTGCCAGCAGTTTTGTACTTTTGTCGGGTGTACCAACAACACATGTGAAAAATACTGACATGCCACACACCAAGTCCCCACCATGTCTCGCTCCAGTACAATTGACCATTATTGTACCCTCTTCAACTTAGAATATGACTACCTTTGAGACAAGCATGCCTGCCGTTGTTCTGGCCCTCTCAAACCTTATTGGCACTAATCCTGAAGTAGTTTCGGATCTTATCAAAGGTTTGATCTCTGATTTAACTCGAGGAAATTAGACATTATATAGTAATTCAAAAAAAAAATTTAAAAAATACGATGGTTTAAGTTTTTTAAAGTACGGTACGGTTTTTATTAAATAAATATCATTTTTTAAAATAGTAACTAATTTCTAGTAATCAGTTTCTAGAAACTAGTAACTAATAAGTAAAGATATTTATAACTGGTATATAATTAGTAATTAGTAACCAGTAACAAGTTTCCAGAAACCGGTAACCAGTAACAATTTTAAAAAATAATATTTTTCTAAATATTTTTTAAAAAGTGATTTTTTCTAATAAAAATTGTAGGAAAAATTGGAAAAAGCCTGAGTTCCGTATTTTTGTAATTCTTTTAGTTTTTTATATGTAAAAGTGATAAAAACCCATTTAACTTCCCAATCCTACTTGTCCAACCCAAAAAGCTCAAGCCCAAACTCCCTCAATATCATTATTTAGCTTGCTAACCTAACCATCAATACTAGTGCTAGGCCAAGTAAAGGAAAATCTCAAAAATCCCAACTAACTATCCACACAAGTGTTGGGCCAAGTAAAGCAAAATCTGACCAGTCCTCAAGCCCTAATAGACCTTCATACCCAAGAAGACCATGCCACTGGTCCCACACTGCTAAGAGTCCCTATTCACTAGAAAATGCTATTATTGGGCATTGTTGGATTTGTATCATCGAGAGAAATCTCTAGGTATCTATTTCATGACTCCATTTTAACTGGCTCAAAAGTTGTCATTACTGGGTAGTTTGAGCTTTGAGATTTAAGATTTGACTTTTTGATCGGACCATTGGATTGTGTTTTTGATATTATTTTTGGAATGTACTCCAGAATAAAGAAGACTGACATATATATTGACTATATTTAGTGGTCGGCATAAAAAAACAAAATCAGATGGGTAAGATTTACCTTGTTTTAGTGCCACTGGTTCGGTTTCAGCTCGGACCCGAATTGGAAAAATTAGATGTCTAACCTAAATATTTTAGGTGCTAGAAATTCAGGGAAGAGGTCCATTCGTGGATTTGATGTTCTGTTAAGAAGTTAGTTTTTACAAAAGAGCGATTGAGAGCTTTGAATTAGTTCCCGACCATTTGAGCGATCATCCAATGACACCTTGAAGATTTAATAACAAGGTATCGTTATTTTCGTGAGGTAGAGATTCGATTTTCTCTGTTTTATATCGTTTTTCATTAAAACTTACTTTCTGCAATATTTGATAACAAACGTAATTTCGAACAATTTAGATATCTGTGATAATTTCTAAAAGAATTTTAATTAAAAAAAATAAGAAAACCTTATTTAAAAGAAAAAAAACCACACAGATAGAAAGAAAGGGAAAAATTTGCTATTTTTGTTCCAATCCTAACTTGAATTTAATATCTCCAAGTAACAACTATATACAACATCTATTCTTTAGGATAAAAAATTGTTATGCTTCAATCATCTCGGCTTCTCTTTTTTTACCAAAATTAATGAGCTTCACTAATTTTGTTTATGAGGAAGTGGCTGGCATTTCATGGTGAAATATTCACAGCGGCTGGTCAGTCTGCGAGAGAGAGAGTGGCCGGCGTTTCACGGTGGCTAGGCGGTAGAGATACTGAAGGGAGGTTGGGCTGGCTGGTGGTCAGGTGGCAACGGGTGGTCAGGTGGCAACGGGTGGTGGTTTAAGGGGCTAGTTCGAATGGAGAGAGAGAGAGAATAGGAGAGAGAAAGGGATTGACAAACATAACTTAAAAGCATTTATACAGCAAAAAAAATTAAGACTTTTACTACCAGAAACGTGCCTTGAGCTCTTCCTAACTTGAAAAAGCATTTATGTATTTAAGTTGGATTAGATATATATTTATCTTATTTGTTTTTCTGATATATAGCATTAATATTTTAGTAATTAAATAAAATGATAATTAAATATTATATTTAGGTAATCAAATATCAATAGATACTTACTTGATTCGTCGGATTTGGGATATTGGTTTCCCAGTAATGATAATTACCTTTCTTATAATGGCTATGGGTCCGAATGAATTCTATCAATAATAAATAGGTCATATAAACACAAAAATGAGCCGAAATTTAGACAAAACACTTAGTATAAAGACTGATACATATACAATAGTAACAAAACTAATTTACTAATTCTTATTTACTAAATGTCTTGTATATTCAGTGTAAAACTGATAAAGGTAGGAACTTTGCTATAAAAAAATAAAAATGGTGCAAAAATGGTCATTTGTACAAATAGTTTAAGATTTTTCACTTAATTAACAGTAATAAAGGGGAAGATATATGATGACGACCCACTTTCGAATCCCCTTTTAAAAATGCTAAAAAATATCCCGAGTTATATAAATCGGTTTTAGAAGTATCCATTTGAACGATTTTTATTGATTAAAATTTCTTGAGTACTTTAAAAACCCTTGTATTACTCATGTAGCCTAATATATATGAAAAGCATTTTAAATTTAAATTTAAAAGTAAACTAAATTAAAAAAAAATTGAGAGAAAAATAAAATGAGATATTAACCAAAAATAAAAATTTTAAGAAAAACGTTTCGGCTTTTGGGTACAATTGTTGTGATATTTTGATTATTAGTATTTCAAAAAACTTGGCTAACAAAGGGACACTTTTGACTGATTTACAAAAGTCCTTTTCTTTAAAAAAAAATAAGGAGGCGGCTATAATAGGGACGCCTCTACGTAAGGTTTCTGTTTATACACTGTTTAATGAGAATCTGTGAGAAATCTGTTTATACATAGATTTCCATCAAATAGTGTATAAACAGGGCCTTACGTAGTCCCTACTGTAGACGTACCCAATAAATAATAATTTCCATGAACTTAGGTATTAAAGTAAAATATTTCGTTAAAGCTTGTGAATGTCAGTGCCAAGAATCACATAACAACTCGACAAAGTAAGATCGTATAAAATGCAACTGAAGCAGACAAATAAACGAGTCGAACCACTACTAGAGGTGATAGACATATTATATTACATTACAAGCAATATTATGTTAACATGAGAAACTTTTAATAAGGAAAAATATAAACTTAAACAAATAACAAAAACTTAAATACTCGTAGTAGACGTTTTCAGAGTCTCCTTTAGCAACCAAAAGCTTTAAAATGTCGAAGTCTCACAGCCACTGATCACGCCACGTTGCGACATCAGATTTTTCAACCCATTATTGATGAACTTCCTATTTGATCCATTTAATACCAGTAACATAATCAAATGCAAGTAAACAGAGAAAAATTAGAAACATTAAAAAAAATGAAAAAAGAAATATCTCTTGCTTTAGATGATAAAACTTCAAAATGGTCATTGAAACTCATCTTAACTAACTGAAACCTTTTAGAAATATAAAAATATTATGTAAGAAGTGGTCATGAGCATATTTCATATTTTTGGAAAGGAAAAAAATAGTTGATATTGAAGAATTACCTGTATGTTAGAAAACCTTCTCTTTAGTATAGCCACTTTGACAATGATTCTCACATAAAGCCAATCTCCCATGTTATTCAAGAACCGGAAATACGCAAGTCGCCAAGACTTGTTAAGCCATAGATTGCCACAAACTCCACAGAATCCAACGGCGAATCCAACCTCGATTCCCATACGAAGCCATGACATGTCGAACCATTCTCCATTAGCATCGTTGTAGCTTTCATCACCACTTGAATCTGAAGGATCTTGCCCAGCTTCATCTCCAGGGCACTTAATGTTCAAAGGTTGACCACAGAGTTCAGGGTTCCCAGCATATGAAGAAGTGTCAAAAGTTTGTAGTTGAGGGCCTGTTGGAATTTTTCCACGCAAGTGGTTGTTCGACAAGTTCAATTTACTCAGAAAGGACATAGTCGCCAAACTTTGTGGTATTGCACCGGAAAGCTGATTGTGCGACAAATCTAGAGATTCGAGCTTATTTAGTTGCCCAATCCTCTCAGGGAGGGATCCTGTCAAGTAATTCCTTGAAAGATTTAATTGAATCAATTCTACAAGGTTTGTCAATCTTTTAGGAATCTCCCCCGTCAATTTGTTTCTTGAAAGATCAATAAGTCTCAACAATTCCATGTTCTCTGCGTATTCTTCATGCTCAACTCCTTTCCACATAATTAATGCATCACTTAATACCAAAGTAAAAGAATGGATATATGTACTGCCCCATCCTATTCCTTCGAGTGCAGAACCCACATCTTCAACCATTGAAGTGAAATTATCTATGCAAGATGGAATAGCTCCAGATATGTTATTTGCCGAAAGGTCCAATATTTGCATATACTGAAGATTACACAAATTTGATGGTATGCTTCCTTGGAATTTATTTCCTTTGAGTTGAAGGATCTTCAACCGTGTTAGACTTTCTCCAATCCACGTGGGTAATTTTCCTGTCAGATTGTTTTCCCCAACATCTAAATATTGGAGCCAAGTGCAATTCGCCAGGGATGAGGGTAAACCACCAGAGAAATGATTGTTCCTCAAGCGCAGTACAGAAATTTTATTTAAGCAACCCATTGAGCTGGGGATCGTGCCAAATAATTTATTGTTTTCCAAGTTGAGAACAGCTAGATCCTTCAATTTCCACCAACAATCAGGAAGTCTTCCAAATAACATGTTGTTAGAAAGGTCAAGTGCTCCTAATGCCAGCTCCTCTCCCACTTTAGAACATGGGAAAAGTCCAAAGCTTGTCAGACTATTATTGGAGAGATCCAACATAGATACATTATAAAGAGAAGTTGGAATGGCGCCATGAATTTTGTTGGAACTCAAATCGACTGGGAAGGCATTATTGAAAGGAAAATTGGATAAGGATCCAGTGATATGATTGGAAGATAGATTTAAGTAAATCAATTTGGATGTTAGATTATAGAACCAATTAGGGATTGTATCAAAAATACTAGAATTTGAGAGATCGATAGTGGAAAGATTAAATTGGGTTTTGAGCCATCTGGGGAATATTGGACCCAACTTGCAAGAACTCAACTCCATAGTAGCCAATTGAAAAGGGGGAACCCAAATGGTGCTGACATTTAGTATTAAGTCGTTAGAAGACAAGACCAGATGCTCCAAACTAGAAAGATTTTGAAAGTGGACCTCAGAGATAACCCCCGTGAAGGAGTTTGAAGAAAGATCCAAGAAGTTGAGATTACTGAGCTTACCAATACTTTCTGGCAAAGTATTGTTTAACTTATTGTTTGACAAGCTCAACTCTGTTAGGGATGACATATGCGAAAGATCAGGCAATGGTCCTATGAGTTTGTTGTAGTCTAACTTCAAACTGAGAAGCTTTGGAAATTGGGTCAAACTGATTGGAAAAGGACCCTCCAACTCGTTGCCGTCAAGATAGAGCTTCCTCAGAGACATAAATCTTCTCATATCAGGAATCAATCCTCGAAGTTCTTTCGATGTCAAACTCAGAATCTCTAAGGAATTCACAGAGCAACCTTTGAGGCTATCTAGAAGATCATCAAGTGTTCCGTTCAAACTGTTGTAAGACAGATAAAGTGTTTTTAGGCTACAAAGATTCCCCCAGGATTTTAGTATTCCACCTTCAATTTCAGTTCCCCACAAGTCAACGTATTCAAGAGAAGTCAAATTTCGAAAAGAATTTTCAGGAAGTATTAGACGGCCTATAGAATATGGGTCATGGTTGTTAAACAGAGTAAGATGAACAAGGTTACGACTAACGTTGAGCAGCCAAGGAAGTGTTCTTGTATGGATTTCATTTCCAGTGCTACTAAGAGATCTGAGAGAATTTGGAAGAATTTGTTTGGGACAGAGACCAAATGTCCACCTCTGGAAATTGACAGTACTCATTCAAATTTAAGGTGGATAAGGAATTGGCCGTTTTAATTGATTGAAGCCAATCCACAGCTTTGGTGAAATTAATACGCCTATGGGTAAGGCTTCTTAAAGAAGGGAGATAAGAAAGCCATTCAAGGTTATCAGCATTCATTGCACTGTTAGAATAACCGAAGTCAAGATCAAGAAACTGCAATCTAGTGAGGTTCCGAATTTGGGAAGGAATGGTCCCAATGATTGGATTTCCTGAGAAATTTAGATATCTGAGCCTTTTGAAGGAACCAATGAAATTTGGAATCCTAGTAAAATCGTTATAACTGATGTCCAAATGCCTTAGATAATAACGATAACGATCACTAGCATCAACAAAAGCCTTACTCTCAGATTGAAATTCCCAAGGATGAAGCCTGCCATATTAATTTGACAATAATTCAAGGTGAAGTAATATTGGAGTGAATGCAATACGCATATCATCAGCTCCACCATACATATAAATAGATAGCTGATCACTTAGCCAAATGATACATGCAGCTCCTATAGGGCCCATATTCGTGGAAAAAATTGCAACAGGTTTATGACGACCGTGATCAGTCATGAAGTAGAAAACTTAAAGCCATTTATTTAAGATCTTATAAACTGTCAAATAAAAATGAAGTATAAAAACTTCTATTAACTTAAAGTTCACTGAATAGTGTTTGAACAACAGTACAACAAGTTTCTTGTGGTGCAACACTTCTTCTTTTTTTTTTTTTGTGGATAAAAATAAATTTACTTTCATATTGTGATTAAAATACTCCCTTGATTAATATTATTAAACAAAACTAATATTTTTGTAATATTTTTTGTTAAACAAAAAAATAATTAATTTTTAATTTTTAATTAGACTTCCTCCCCAAAAAAAAGTGGCTTACCTAATTTCTGGCAATACGATGTCCCATGGTGGATAAATATTGAATTAAATGTTCGGAAAAAAAGAAGAAAAAAAAAACTTGTTTATGCAAGTAAAGTGATTAGAATTTACTTGACCGTCTTTACCTATATAAGTTTTCTTGGCAGAACGAAGAAATGTTAAGAGTAGGGACCCTAATCTTTTGAATTAGTGTTGTACATTAACTAAGTCTGAAAATAAAGAGTGATTGCCTAAAGTCAAAAGACTTGGACTTAGAATTTTAATGTTGTTAGGGGCAGCATGAGTATATTCTTAACGTATTGTTTGCTTCAAGCTAGTCAATATTTTTAATTATGCCGTATTGATTGTGGAAAAATTGAAAAATGACATGTAGAATATTCGAACCTCAATTTAGCAATCTTTTTTCAAAGAGTTATTCTAACGTGTTGATCTCGGCATTAAAAAAAAATTGACAGATTTAGTTATATAGACATCTTAATAAATTGTTATCACTTTTGATGGCTGTCTTTTCAATTAATAAATTATTGGTACATATTAGTGTTCGGCATCCTATAATCTTTTGGGTTGTAATGAATTATTTTTAGTTGTATTTCAGTTACTATTTTTGTATATCTTTATGTGTAATCATGAGAAAAATCTACCGTGACATTCCTCAACTGAGCAACTAAAGACACCATAATCTTGAATTCAATGTCTCATGTGTTGTATCAGGTGATCAACATGTTTAGACTGTAGGTTTACAAACTAGTTTTGTTAGGTTTACCGCATATATATGTTTATCTAATGCAATTAATCATGTTTATCTGTTTCACGAGTTAATAATGTCTACTCAGTGCACATTTGGTAGTCTTAACATTTGTGTGTTAAACTGGTTTATATATTATGAGCCTGTCTCATCTTTATGTCAAAATATTTTGGTAAGATAGGACCTTCAGAATTGAGTCCTAAATCCCATTGTTACATTTGTCTCGTCAGAATCTCTATTTGTTTTGTCAAGATGACACTTTTAGTTTTTGTCTTTATTAGTATTCGTTTTTGTCTTCTTATACTTACCTATATTACTTGGAAGTTTTTCTCTGATAGGAAAATCTCGCATATACTTTCTTAGAGATATTTTCAGAGACTTTCTTGCTTGAAAAGTAAGAAGAAAATTCTTAGAGTTTATGTATTAATTTCTGGAAATATGTATTAAATATAAGAGCCAATATTAATCATTAGACTGTATTATTTTTTTAAATAAATATAAAATTTTTCAAAGGAAAAAAGACTTAATAATCTAAATTCTTCTCTCATATTACTGTTCCAATAGGTATAAATTAAATATCATGATACAAGATGAAACAGGATTCACAGTCATAACAATTTTTCAAAAAGCAGTGCAAGTTCTGATAAAAAAACTATGCTCAGTACTAATAATATAGGAAGGCTATATTGATCCAACAACATTACCGCTATTAAACAAACATCATATTATTGTAAAATATTATTACTTATTATAAGTAATATAACAAATATTTTATATATAATTATTAATACGATATAATATTCCGTACTTATTTGCAGCAAAAGCGCAGGCTATAAGGCTTGTAATAACATAGAAGCAAACAAAAAATAAAAGTCTAAGGAAGAAGGAAAAAGAAAAAGAGCATTTAAAATTATTGCAAAAGGACTTGAAAAAAAAAATTGAAAACAAGACTTAATGGAAGTTGAGGGAAAATTTTCGCTCTCCTTTCTATCACCTCCTCCCTAGCTAGCTAGCTCAATAGGGTTTTTTCCTCACCAAATGAGGTTTGAAGAGAGCCATAAATTTGAGGTTAATATTGGTCATTAAACTACCGTACCAACAATTAATAGTGTTAACAAAATAAAAAAAAGAACAGAACAGAATGAAAAATATAGCTAAGATAAATTTATACCTTATAGTCACAATGAGAAAGGAATAAAGAAATACATGCCATTATCCGATAATGGCACAAAAAGAAAAGAAAAATTCTAATTTGATGGTAGTAATGGCACTGCTACTAGTATGTTAAATCTGATTACAAAAACAGCAAAATTTTTCCAAAAAGGAAATTGGAGACAATGAATGATGAGATCAAAACTGATTACATCTTCTCTTCCTTTTATTCAGCCTTGGCCCATTGTGGTGTTTGATCGTCCACTCCACCAGGAGTTTGTCCTTAGCCTTGAATGAGCTCATATCATCTCTGACCTTCACAAGCTGATCAACACTTTTAAACTTGCAAAGTTCCAATATGCATTTAAAATCATGGTAAGAAAAATTAAGAAAACGAAATAGTAAAAGCATTAATTAAACGATCACATACATATGTTTTCGCAAGAAAAATGAAAAACAAAAATGTAATGTCGTGATAGTATAAATGCCTTTTGCTTCATGAAAATTCATGAAAAAAGGTCAATTGAAGATAGATACATAAAATTCTACAAAATGCCTAAGCAGATACATACGTACTAGGTCAGAAGTAGAACTAAACAGGAGAAAAAGGAAGCAAGGCTAATTAAAAGAAGGGGAATAGTTTATAATGATAAATAATATTGAAACAGGATTTCTAACCATATTCACTCTATATACTCGTATAATAGACGTTTACATGAGTCTACTTTAAGAATTACAGATATGAAAAGAGAAAAAAAAAGAAAAAGAAAAAAAAAGGGACTTTATAGCGCTAAACTTCAAATGATCCTTGAAACTCATCATAGCCTATTCAAACTTTTTTAAGAAGATAAGATCTATTTGTTCTCTACCGACTCAAAAGAAGCAGTATAAGATATTATATATATAAGAGGTGCCCATAAACAAATTTCATAATTTAAGGGATGAAAAAATATATAAGTTTTATAATTACCTGTATCAGCTGGAAAATCTTCTCTTTAGTACAGCCACTTTGATAATAATCCTCACATAAAGCCAATCTCCCAAGTTATTAAAGGATTGAAAATAGGCAAGTCTCCAAGAAGTGTTGAGCCATAAATTGCCACAAACTCCACAAAATCCAATGGCGAATCCAACCTCGATTCCCATACGAAACCATGACACGTCAAACCATTCTCCACTAGCCTCACCAGAGCTTTCATCACCACTTGAATCTGAAGGAACATGTGGAGTACTTTCATCTCCAGGACACGTAATGGTCAAAGGTTGACCACATAGTTCGGGGTTCCCAGCATATGAAGAAGCATCAAAACTTTGTAATTGAGTGCTTGTTGGAATTTTTCCAGACAAGTGGTTGTTTGACAAGTTCAAGTAATTCAGAAACGTTATAGTCGCCAAACTTTGTGGTATTTTACCAGAAAGCTGATTGTGCGACAAATCTAGCGATTCGAGCTTATTCAATTGCCCAATCTTCTCAGGGAGGGATCCACTCAAGTTATTCCTCGAAAGATTCAATTGAATTAGCTCTACTAGATTCATTACACTTGGAGGAATCTTTCCTGTCAATTTATTACTCGAAAGATCGATAAGTCTCAACAGTTTGATGTTCTTTCCGTATTGATGCTCAATTCCTTTCCAAATAATCAGTGCGCCATTTAATATTGGAGAAATGAAACTACTATGTGGTGGACTTACTCCCACGGCCCAGGCTCTATCATATACATCTCTTTGAATCATTAAAGTGAAATTATCTATGCAGGATGGAATAGCTCCGGATATGTTATTTACCGAAAGGTCCAATATTTGCATGTATTGAAGATTACACAGATTTGACGGTATGCTTCCTTGGAATTTATTTCCTTTGAGATTAAGTATCACCATATCAGTTAGACTTTCTCCAATCCACGTCGGTATTTCTCCTTCCAAATTGTTCTCCCCAACATCTAAATATTGTAGCTCAGTGCAATTCTTCAAGGATGAGGGCAAACCACCTGATAAATTATTGTGCCTCAAGCGCAATGCTGAGATTCCTTCATGTAACCAACCTATTGAGCTAGGAATCGTACCGAACAGTTCATTGTATTCCAGATTGAGAATCGATAGTTGCTTCATTTTCCACCAACACTCAGGAAGTCTTCCATATAAGATATTATTAGAAAGGTCAAGTATTAGCATAGGCAGCTCCTCAATCATTTCAGTGCATGAGAAAACTCCAAAGCTTCTCAAACTATTGTTGGAGAGATCCAACATAGATGCATTGGAAAGGGAACGTTGAATGGCTCCATGAATTTTGTTGGAACTCAGATCGATTACTGGGGAATATTCATAGCTCAAAGGAAAAGTGGGTATGGTTCCAGTGATGCTATTGAATGATAGATTCAAGTACCGCAATTTAGAAGTGAGATTACAAAACCAACCAGGGATTGTGTCTGAAATACTAGAATTTGAGAGATCAATAACTGAAAGATCTAGTTGGGTTTGGAACCAACTTGGGAATTGTGGACCCAACTTACAAGAACTCAATTCTACTTTTGCAAGTTGAAAAGGGGGAACCCAGTTGGAGCTGAAATTCAATTCAAAGGAGTTAAAAGACAAGGCTAGTTGCTCCAAGTTAAAAAGGTTTTGTAAGTGGACCTCGGAGATGACCCCGGTGAAGGAGTTTGAAGAAAAATCCAACACTCTTAGATTAAGGAGCTGACCAATACTATCTGGAATAGTATCGTTTAACTTATTGTTAGCCATGCTCAACTCTGTTAACGTTGGAAATTGGCTTAAACTGTATGGAAATGGACCCTCCAACAGGTTATAATCAAGATATAGCTCTCTCACGGATGTGAAGTTTCCCATATCAGGAATTACTCCTCCGATTTGGTTATCACTCAGTCTCAAAATCTCTAAGGAATTCGCAGTGCAACCTGCCATTAGGCTTTCTAGAAGATTGTGAAGTGTTTCATTGAGTTTGTTGCTAGACAAATCAAGTGTCTTCAGTCTACAGAAGTTCCCCCAGGATTTTGGTATTCCACCTTCAATTAAATTCGAAGACAAATCAATGTATTCAAGAGAAGTCAAACTTCCGAAAAGGTTAGGAAGGGGGTGATAGCCTTTTCTGAGTTGGCTAATATCCTGACTTAAAGTAAGATTAACAAGGTTACGACTAAAATTGAGTAGCGAATGCAATGATCTAGGATGCATATCATTAGTGACACTACAAAAAGTTCTGAGAGAATTGGAAAAATTTAGGTAGGACAGAGCTGGCCTAGTGTCTACCTTTGGAAATTGACAATTAACTATATTTAATGTGGATAAGGACTTGGACATTTTAATTGATTGAAGCCAATCTAAAGCTTTGGTGAAATCAGTATTTCCAAGGGTAAGGCTTCTTAAAGATGGAAGATAGGAAAGCCATTCAAGGCTATCAACAGTCATTTGATCAATGCTGTGGAGATCAAGAAACTGTAATCTAGTGAGGTTCTGAATTTGGGAAGGAATGGTCCCACTGATGGGATTTTCAAAGAGGTTGAGATATTTGAGCCTTTTGAAAGAGCCAATGAACTTTGGAATTCTAGTAAACATATTATAACTGAGATCCAAGTACTTCAGATAACGCAATTCAACTAAGGCGAAATCAATTTCACCGCCTATATAACTGTTTTGGACACAATCATACTTATCAATGCACATAAATTTAGGACGAAGATTAAGCATGACAACATGATTGGTTCGATTATCGCACCTGACTCCTTTCCACGCACAACAATTTTGACTATTGATTTTCCAAGATGATAGGAGGTTTGCGGAATCCACAAGACTTTCTTTGAAGCGAAGAAGAGCTTGTCTTTCCCTCTCTATGCACTGCGCTTGAGTATTACCCCTGCCTTCATTGAATACAATAATGATCACTAGCGTGAACAAAAGCCTTGCTTTCTGATGGAAACTCCGAAAGATGAAGCCTGCCATAGTTGAGAATTCAAAGTGAAGAAAAATTAGAATATATGCAACTTTATTAGCATATACATATACATATATATAGCTGATCGCTTAGCGTAATAATTAATTAAGCTCATCAAGGTCCTCTCTCCATACGAGAGAAATTGCGACTTTTATTCAATGTAACTAGCTAGTCGACTTTTCAACACTTTAGGTCAATGATGATAAGTAGTCTTACGAAAAATTATCAATTAGTGGGGCTTTATGCAAAGTCTAGGTGGAAATATGTATTAGTTGCGGGGTGAAAATTGAGAGCGAGAGCATATCAATGGTGCTCAGCACCATATAAAGTAGTAATACTTTATTACGTGATTATAATTAATAGATTGAGACCTATATGAGGCCTACTCGAAGAACAGACTGCCACATCATGCAGTATTGAGCATATATCGAATATCTTGTGTTAGGAAATTAATAAATAAGTGGCTTATCTGTGTTATTTTTATGAATAATGTTAAAAAAATAAAAATTTTACACAAAAAAACTTACATTGTATGAGGTGACAATCATTCAATCACTTTTTTTTAAAAAAAAAATAGGACCATACTATTTAAAGTTATGTGACTAAAAATGATGTCACATCACTAGTGTAAGATTTTGGTATAAGAATTTAGTGTACCAATCTTTACCTTACTTTTATCAATATACCGTCATGAGATGAATTTAATTCACTAAATTAAATGTCCGATAGTAAATAAGCGTTTACGTGATTAGGTAGACAGGTGAGAGTTTTCTTGACCATTTACTTAAAAAGAAGTCTCCTAGAAGTGCATCGTCTAATTTCATTTCACACCGTCCATCACTAATTAGGAAGAGGGAAAAAAAAAAGGTTGTTGACTATGGACAGAAGACTTGGACTTGCAATTTCCATGTTTTTCGTGGCACGCAGCATGATTAACAATAGCTGCTGTAATGTTTGCTTCAAGCTAAGGTAGAAAATTTCATTGTACGTGACAGTGTTGACAATAAGTGATTGATTAGCAAATCACATGTATAACATATTGAAACACAATTTTTTTCGAGAGGTATTTTATAATATTTTCATTCTGGGTATACAGGCCTTATATAGGTATATTCATAATTACTTTTCCATTCAAAATTCACAAAATTTAGTAATTTTATGATTTTTGTGCACATTTAAATTAATAATTATTTGATGTCTTATCACTCAATCTAAATTTGTTTCGTGAATAAGCATCCTTAATTTCTTTTTGCCACAATTTTTTAAGGAAAAGCAAGCCTTATAAGTTATTGTTTGTTACCAAAATTAAAGTGTATAACAAGAACGGTTTTTGTCCTATTAAAATATTGGCATGCCGTTAGCTACTTGTTGTAGCAGTTTTTTTTTTTTTTTAATAGACTTAATTAATGACCTTTACTTATTATAAATTAAAGGAAAATAACTCACATGCGTCTCAAAGTTAAACTCCTGACCTAATACAAATCCTCACCCCACTCAGCCACCCACTTATTGTTAGCAGTAGTTATTTATATGCATAGCATACTGTTTATATATATATATATATAAAAGAAAACATTGTACATATTTTTGGAAATGTCGGATAAAAGGAATATACGAAGAAATCAAGAAGAATAAAGATCGTTTATATAGTTTCAAGAACATCCGAGTTTTGTATTTTTAGCCTAAGTCCCTCTCCAAACTTCTGTTGGTTTGAGAAGAGTATCTATTGTAATTTAGGGTGCGTTTGGTATAGGATTCGAATCATATTTTTCAAATCTAGAAACAACTTTTTTATAGAAAGTTGGAAGGATAAATATTTTATCCTTCCAACTTTCTACATGAAAGCTAGATTTGAAGAATAGGATTCGAATTTTATACCAAACACGCTCTTAGTAATTCAGGAAACTGATTAAGAAGAATCTTTCTATCAATCACTAAATTAATCCAAAAATTACTATAAATTGAGGGCTATATGGTCTTTTTATTTTATCTTTTATATTATGAATATTTTTATTTTTATTTTTATTTTTTCGGGTTATCACAAGAAGAGTCTACCTATTGTATACTAAGAATCGGGGCTCAATAATGTAATCGAGTGCTTGTTATACTCAAAACCATACGGGAATAAACAGGACAGTGTTACTATATTCTAAACGTTATTGAGTTCCAAATGTTAGAGAGCACCACCGAATCTCTCTGTAGCTCTCCCTAGAATTAATTCTCTAGAGCAATATATGTAAGACAGCTTCACGCAAGTTGTCATGGTTGGCAATTGACACCGACATATTCTTCCCAATGCTAAGTCGGTTAATGCAACCGGCCTTGACTAGTATAAATTTGGACCTTGGTTCCATTGAGAGGTGTCCGAGTGGTGTGTAAGTGGAGTCAAGTCCGTGCGTGAAAAATGAGTGTGAGAGAAAAGTTCGAGTGCTTGGTTGTGTTCCTGAAAGAGTGTTTTAACTCTTGGTTTTGTAAATCCAAAGTGCTGTGCTTAACATCAAAAGTGCAATACTTATTTTTTTTTCTTAACGAAATTAAGCATAGCATATGTAAGGTTTATCCTTTTTTATCAAGAAAACATCACACTGTTTGGCAATGTTAGAGAAGGAAAAAAAAAAAGAGGAATATGAAAGAGATGAAGATGAATAGATACACATAAACATGCACATATATCTAGTCTCAATTTTGTCATTTATGCCATAAGAAACATAAGCTTTTTAGCTACTTGAATTATTTATACCCCCGTATTGCATCTAACCGTAAAAAAGAATAACATTTACTAGTTCGTAACGAAAAAAAAGAAAATAAAATGTATTTAAAAAAAAATGAGAAGCAATAAAAAATTGAGTTATCTTCTAAAAATTAATTAGGCGAAGAATTTTTCAAAATATTGTGTTCCAAATCAATAAATAAACACATGAATGAAAAGGAAAAAAAATCATAGTCCTTTACAAATTAGTAAATATGACCAAAAGCATACACCGTATTACCCTCTAGAAGTAGTTCTCACCCAACTATAGATGGAATAGTGGTGACAAATTCTGACATTTCTTAACTGATTGCTTCCTATCTTCTCTTCCTTCTCAGCCTCGGCAACCTTCTTCATCCTACCCCTAGTGTTGCGTTCGGTCATCTGCTCCACCCCTGAGTTTGTCATAAGCCAGCAGGAATGATTTCAACTCATATATGTAACATTCAAGAGCTCAATACTTGGCTTCTCACTTGCATCCAAATTGCATCGAAAAATATCAAAAATGCCACTTTATCAAAATATTACTGAGAATATTATTTTTATTAAAATATATCAAAATTGTATCGAAATTGCATCAAAAATTATCAAAAATACAATTTTCATCGAAATTTAACTGATAGTATAATTTTCATCGAAATATCATCAAAAATCATTGAAAATTATCACGATTTTTTGTTAAAACTCGCAAAAATTAACTTCAAAATGATTTTTCAACATATAAATGACCTCATAACATCTCGAAATTTGATAATATATTATTTCAAACTATAACCAGAACTAAGTGGAGAAGAACGAAGAGAGAAGAGAGAGAAATAATGAGTTTGACGACGATATGAAAGATGAGAATGGGAGTTTCTTCTCAAATTCTTTTTTCTCTTTTTTCCAGGTATCTGATCGCGTGTTTTTCCTTTTATTCTTTTCTAATCTTATAATTTTAGCTCTTGATGTGTCAGTTAACTTGAAAAATCAAGATACAGAGAAACATAGAGACATAGAGGAGAAGAGACTTCAGTTAGGTTAAAGAGAAGAGATGCATATAATTTATTAGGGATAAATATGACTTTTCAGGAGATACATGCATATTTTATAAAAATTTATCAAGGAGAATATATAGGCTAAAATATACCTATTATGATGCATATTTCACCTAATTTCTCCTTGAAAATATACAGTGACCTCTTATTAAAGTTGAAAACACACCTTCGTGCCTTTTCTTGATTGTAGGCATTCTTTTAAGGAATCCCACATATATAATCATTACTAGTAGGATAATGCTCTCAAATTAAGAACAATATCAAGTAATTCCACCGAACTCGAGATCCAACTAAGTGTTTTTGCATCATTTGATTTCTACTGAGTCATTTTATAACACTATTTTTGTTCCATTTTTGGGCCTTAGAATAGAATAATATATATCTTCACAATTCTTTTCCGTTCAGAGACACGCCAAATTGGAAATCCAAAGAAAAATAAAATTTCCAATAAATTTAATTGCGATAAATCTCTAGTTTTTTTGACATATTGACAATTCATAAATCAGAAAGAGGAGTGAAAACCTTAATTTGTACCGATGACTTGAACTTCCCAATTGAAACCTCAAAATTCTCCCATGAGCAAGAAAATACAGCACTGCGATGATGTATAAACTATATGTTTGTATTTTGAGTTCAATGGATGTTATTTTAATATGGGATAACTACAAAAAAAAACATTAAAGTATGACATTTCTGTAATTTTAATCTTATTTTTTAGTTTGTGCAAAATAATACATCTATATTTCAAATCATTACAAATTTATACATTCTGTGTATAAATTGAGTGATTTATGTTAACTGTTTTAAGTTATTTTTAATAATTTTTTGTGTTAGTCTATAAAAATAAAATAGCCTTAATTTAGTGTTAGTGAAAAAAATTTGATCAATTTTAAGGTGGAAGGTACAACTTTACAGAAATTTAAAATGTAAAGATATAAAAGTTTGCACAAGTTAAAAGATATAATTAAATTGGCAAAAATACTATACGGGTATTTTTTTCACAGATAACCCTTCTAATAGTGATATATAGAAAGCTTACAAAAGAAAAAGAAATCTTGGGTTTTTCATCGTTCTTTTTTTTTTTTGGCGCAAAAAACTTGAATTACGGGAGGTTATAATTTCTCCGAATCAACACAATACGTTAAAATTACTAACTAAAATTACTAATTTACCCTCCATAACAACTGCAAAAACTAGATGACCCAAACAAATCTAAATAACTGAGCCAATTTATTATGCCGAGAAATTGGGGTTATTGCCTACTTTTTAAAACTCTTTACCAAATTCCATTAGGAAAAAAAAAATGAATACTTCGCAAAATATGTCTGGTCGAGATATAACTTTTTAAACGTTTATTTTAGAAAGTGTATTAAAAAGTAGGACTTTCTTTTAAATTGCTCTTCCAAAAAAATATTTCGCAAAGAGATCCTTTACGTGATTGGCTACGAATTATCCAGCAATATGAAGAATTATATGTTTATCATTTTTTGGATTTAATGTTGATTTATGGAGGATAAATTTTCACTTTAATTTTAAAAAAAAAATCTAAATTAAGAGGACTAGATTATAATTTCCTAATAATATACAAAGATGTTTGTCAAAAAAGTAAATACTGAGGTTATGTTGTATAATTCAAATGTTTTGGATTGGAATTTCCCATTAAACATTGATTATTTAGGGGAAAAAAATGTGGTTGATTTCGTATTTTTCCTTATTTTGATAAAAATTTATAAAATTTCGATTAGATATACTCATTGGCCAAAGGTTGATGTATGAATGATACTGGTAATATATATGTAATTTGTTGTATATAACATTGACAAGTCAACTGTCATGTTACTTCCAAGCAAAAACACTATCACATTGCTTATATAAAAGTTAATCTGGATTAAACTTTATACCGTAGAATTGAGAAGTGCTTCATTTACAAATGTGAAACAGAAGTTGGAATTGTTTTCACGTTTCACTCTTTTTATTACAGCGCGTTAGTAGATATAGAAGCACCACAAATTAAAAAATAATAAATAAAATTAGTAAATAAATCGAAGTTCTCCCACCGAAAGACACCACAAGAAAACCGAGTAATACCACCGTGTTGTTTGGCTGAAGAAAAATAAAGCTTTATGATGATAAATCGTACAAGTGCATGCAAATATGAGCCGAGAAGTATAGTAGGGCGGCTGTTACTTTTTCTAAAGCTTTTACTTCTAGGACCACTTTTATGAAGGAATGTCTTGGGAAGACAACCAAGTACTTTTAAGCATTTGAAAGAAGCTCATTAATACAACCAAAACCACATGGCTAAGAAATTAATGCCACGAAACATGACATGTTGATGTTGATATAAGTAATCGATTTGCATTTACTTGGATTTTGCATAAGTTTATAAGTAGACAGTATTTGTATTTTGCAGGAGTTAATTAACTTATAAAGAAGGAGAAAGCTACATAAATTATCACTTCGGTAAAAATGAGACCCCAATTAACACCGGGTTTGCTTGCCACGTGAAACCCATGTAAACACATCTTAAGGGCATATGCAAACACTTTTTTGGTCATTAGTGGATTTCTTTCTCCTCTTTTAAGATCTTCTTATTGTATCTAATATATATATAGATTGCCAATTCAATAGGTATTTTTTCTTTTTTTACCAATGAGTAGGTATTTTTTTTTTTAGTCATTGGATCATCGTCTAAAGGTGATCCAATGGCTATAATAAAGTGCATGAAAAGACGTGCACTATTAATGTTCTTTCTCTCTCTTACTTTTTACAATAAAAAAATATGAATGCTAAATTTTCATTGGTCAAATTGATACCTACCCATAGGTAAAAAAAAAAAATACCTACTGGATTGGTGCCCATATATATATATATATAATCTTCTCCCTCCTCTGTTTTAGTCTTCTTGTTTTCGTTTATAGAAACTACTTCTGCCAAGTATTTCAAATTCTACAAGATTGCTTATATGTTCTTTAGTTTTTGGATTGAGATTTTCTTGTTTTTCAGAGAGAGTATAAACACAAAGAGCTATTAATGCTATTCTTTGTACCAAACAACACAATCAAATGAAAGTTTCGGGAATAAACCGATGATAAAATTGAAAATTTAAGAATATAGTTGGAAGACGTATGGTTACAACCATGCTATATCAATATCCAGTTGTAGATCCTGGAAAAATCTTTCACAGCCTTTTGTCGAGCTGGTTACAGTTCAAAAACAACAGACATAAACCATACAAATAACTTAAATTACAGGCTCACATTTCAACTAGTAGAATACTTCAAAATATGATTTGTTTGCGAGTACGTGAGGCTTTGCAGCTCTTAGTATATGTGACACAAAAGGTCCTAAAAAAAGAGGGGAGCTCCATAAGATCGAGGAGCCAACAGAAGGCAGCTCGCCAATTCTTCGCCGTGTTTTCGTCATTGGGGATAATATTGCTGTGGTTAACAATGCATAATTACCTGTAAAATACACTAATAAGTGGTGTCAGAAATGTTCCTAATGTAACAAACTTCATTAAACTACGAGTAATGGAACAAAAGATGGAAGTGCTTTGTTGCTGAATCACATTGGGAGCAAATCAATTCGTTTTTACTCCCAAAAAAAAAGGAAAAAAACAAAAGAAGATAGTGTAGTTTGACATTCTCTGCAATAAAGACTTGACCACTTGAAATTAGTAAAATGATAGAATCATTGTGAGAATGAAGCTACTTATATCATATCATTCAGAGCAAAAGTTACATACACTTGAAAGGAGGAAAAAAAAATGTAAGATGCATAAAAATCTAGGATGCCAATTAATTAAAATGTGAGTAAAGGAAAAGAAAAAGCAATTCCGGTAATTTTGATTCAAATAACTTGTAGATTCACAATGTGAAACTCAGTTTGGTGGGACAACAAAAATTATCGGCTGTTTTATTTAGAGAGAAAAGATAGATAGAGATCATACCTTGGAAGCCCATCCTAAAGTGGGGCAATCAGTGACTGTCGTTGATGATATCAAACGACACGTAGTTTACTTAAACCCTTGACAAACGACGTGTCCTTTCTAAGTGTGTATGACTGAAAAGTGACATTCTTTCTTTTGTCCTTAGCAGAGGACATATCCTTTGTTGTTGGGTCGACTAGTGAGTCACTGACCACTGAACATGGTGGTTGAAGTTGGGAAACAACATTTATATTTCCATAGGAACAATTGCAAAAATCATGTATCCCCATAGTTAGTTTATTTTAGATTCGTTGTATTTAATTTTTATTTTTTCTAACATGGTGGCTCAGAAATAGATAAAATTAAAAAGGAAGAAGAAACGGAATGGCTTTGTCCCTATTGAAAGCAACTAACAATACATTCAATATTGTGTCAGGAAAAAAGAAATATTTAAAACTGAGAAAAATTTTTTATTTTAGTTGTTTTATTTCCTTTTTACATAAAGCAAGGATAAACTACACAACATAAAAAAAAAAGGTAAAACGATCAATTAGGATTGGAAATAGAGCTTATTTTCAAACAAGGCTTAAAGAAGAGAATAGATAGAGAAATTGAGAAACTTCAAGCGGAGTCTCCTTGAGCACTAGAAACTCTAACACTCATTGAAACCTTAAATCCCCTTGCTCCGCCTAGAGATATGAGCTGCACACTAATGCTGATGAACAAGCTCTTCCTCAACAGAGTTCTAAAATACAAAAGGAAATAAAATCAGGCAAGAGTATACATCTTAGTCCAATGAAAAAGATAGAAAACCCAAAGTTAATACTTTATTACTTATTAACTAGCAAACCTTCTCTTCAGTAATGCCACTTTGACAATAATTGTCACGTAAAGCAAATATCCCAAGTTATACAAGAATTGGAAAACGGCAACACTCCAAGGAGTGTCGATCAGCAAATTACCACAAACTCCAGCAAATCCAACCGCAGACCCAACTCCAATTCCCATATGAAACCATGACATGTCAAACCATTCTTCATCACCATCTTCAACAACAGTGTCATCATCACTGCCTGAACCTTGCGGTGTCTCATCTTCTCCGGAGCAGGAATTAGTTAGAGGAGGTTTACAAAGGCCAAGGTTCCCAGTATAGCTAGAAGGATCAAAGGATTGTAGTTGAGTGCTTGTGGGGATTCTTCCTGACAATTGGTTATTTGACAAATCCAAGGAACAAAGAATTGATAAATCTTTCAAGCTTGTTGGAATGTTACGAGAAAGCTCGTTTCTAGCTTATTCAAATTCCCGACCTCCATTGGGATAGGTCCGCTCATATCATTCCATGATAGGTTAAGCTGAATCAGTTCTACAAGATTTGTTATTTCTTCAGGAATTCGTCCCGTCAATTTATTGCTCGAAAGATCAATGAGTCTTACTCGTCCAAAAATACGAGTAAACTCTCGATACACTCCTTTCCACGTCATCATTAGTGAAATAACCGCATATTTTATAATCAGGTTCTCAGCTTCAGGACATCCGCGCGCCAGCATGGAATTGCTTTCACGTTCTGTATCCCCTTTTGCAATCATAGCAGTGAAATTTTCGATGCAGGAAGGAATAGCTCCAGATATACTATTCATGGAAAGGTCCAATATTTCAATAAAATGAAGATGACATATATGTGTTGGTATACTATCATAGAAGTCATTTGATTTTAGAAGTCCTTCCAACATATTATCATATACTATCATATATGTGTTGGTATACTATCATAGAAGTCCTTCCAACATATTATCTCCAACATCAAAAACTTGGAGCTTTAGACAATTTTTCAAGGATGAGGGGAGATTTCCTGAGAAGTTGTTGTGCCTTTATAATTGCAAAATTCGAATCGCAGCAAGAGTGATTCTATCTTCTTGCTGCTTCAAGCCAGGATTTTCTTTTTGCATAATCACCAAGAATGATTCTATCTTTCGCTCCAAGTCTTAAGATCACCCTCACGTTTCTCAAGCAAAACTATAAAGAGGAAACCGAAGCTGTAAGCACATAGGTCATCTGAAGCTTGTTAGGGAATAACCTCCCCAATAGACACACAATAGTGGAAGCGATAAAAATAAATGTGAAAAATAATACCAAAATAAATAAACAACACAAATTAGCGTGGTTCACCAATTTGGCTACGTCCACGGAGCTGCTGCAGATTTTCACTATTGGGAGAAAAAGAACCTTTACAAGTGTTTACACTTAACACTCACAACTCACACCCAGACCCCGAATACACCCAAGAGAAAAACTGTATTTTTCTCTTAACTCTCAAGAATAAAAACTCTCAATTTTTACTCCCACTTTACACTTAGTGTATTTCACTCTTTTCTGGGATGATTTACACTGAGGAATAGTACCTCTATTTATAATGTGAGGTTCCTCAGTCCTATACACGTTTTTGCCAACTTTTACCATATATATCACATACTTTGTACACGGTTTGTATCGTGTATTGTTGGCTGGCAATGAGCTTTTTAATGCTCATTATACAGATTGATCACCGTGTCCTTTTTTTTTCCTTTTTGCTGGCACACGGTAAGAGCAATTAATGCTCTTTCTATTTCACACGTTAACAATCTCCCACTTGAAGACTAATTTCAATTATGTCTTCACACTCGATCAATGCAGCAGCTTATCTCCTCATCCTTACTCTTGCAAGCCAACTGAAGTCAAACACAGCTTCAGTTTATCAATGGTCACCGTCTTCGTTAGCATATCAGCAGGATTCTGACTACCATGAATCTTCTCAAGAGCTATAACTCTATCTTCCAAAGCTGAGCGTATGAAATGGTACCGAACTTGTATATGCTTTGTCCGAGCATGATAAACAGGGTTCTTCGCCAGATGAATAGCACTTTGACTGTCACAATGCAAAGTGCTCTTCCCATAATTCTGACCCAGTTCCTCCAAGAAACTCTGTAACCATATCAACTCCTTGCTTGCTTCTGTCACAGCAACATACTCTGCTTCTGTCTACGCTCAAAATATACTAGCGGCTATCGCAGTATAGATTAAGGTGTCGATCCCACAGAGAAGTAAATCAACAATAAAAGGTAACGAAAAATAGAAAGAAAAATTGAAAATAAAAATAAACTGAGCAAGAAATTGAAATAATAGCAAAATAATAAATAAAAATACCAATATGAGAAGACAAGGCTTCAAGATTCACTTAATTGTTCGTCTAACTGTTACCAACTTTGATTCCTATTTATCACTCAATTATATGTTTCACATCCTAAACACATAGCCGGAAAATATGGCAATTAAGAACAAATATTAATCTAAATTATTTAGTATGAGAAATTCTTCCAATTAACATCAAAATAATCTATCTTATTAGTTATCTAAGATCGACAATATATCACAGAGATAATACTGCAGTAAAAGATCAACTAATAAAACAAATATAATTATAGTCTAGTTTAAATCACCACATAAAGAAAGCATGACTGAATTTATATGAGAAACTAGAAAATAATATATTGAAATTAAAAATATTGATGAATTTAACAAACCAAATTTATAAGCGTTGAAGCATTCTCAGGAATCAAAGCTGGAGAACAGATAAACTACACAACTAAGATCATCTCTCTAGCCTCTCTAAAAACTAGCCTGACATTGAACTCATCTCACACTCTCTCTATAGAAAAAGTAGAGTTTTCTCTCTCAAAATTAGTGTGTCTTTTTCTCTCTCTCGTTCAGATAGCTGAAGTTGGAGTGTTGTGCAAGTTCTCACGTCTCTAATGGTGGCTTCTGATTGACTGGATGATGTGTCAATTTTCTAAAATTCTCATTTTCCCTTTCTTTCTCTTCCTCCCATTTATTCACGTTTTCTGGGCCTTGGGTTGTGATCAGGTGTGGCTGGAATCCGTGCGCGTGGCACGAAAATCACGGCTGATTAGACAAAAGCAGAGTCAAAGTCAGCAGGCTGAGGTGGCGCATCTTGACTGGACGAAAATCCGGTTGTACGAAAGAGGCACAGCATTGGATCCGGCACGGCCTGGTGGACTGCGGCAGACGCGGGGCCCATATGTTGGCGGGCTTCAGACGCGCTTGTCCTCACGCGTGTGCTGCACGCGCCCGCCTGGTGGATTTGGAGCTTGATCGGACGGTTGAAAACGCGCCTGGCTCTCTTTTCGTACTCGCGCGATTTGGCTTATTTTTTTCCGAGTTTTGTTTTCTTTTTCTTTTATCTAAAATCAAAAACAAATTTTAATTAATAATAAAATTAAATTAAATCAAATTTTAAACCTAATTAAAAATATAATCTGAATTAAATTTTCCTAAACTAATTAAAATAAAAGAAATCTAATAAAATTAAATAAAAATTATATCTAAATACTAAAAATCAACTTAACTATAAAATAACCTAAATTAAACTAAAAATCACTAAAAACACACAAAATATTTAAGAAAAAGAACATAAATAACTCTATTTTCATAGAGTTATCAGCTTCAGTAGTAGAGAGTGCAACGATCTTTCGTAATTTTGAGACCCAGCTAACTGCTGTACCATCTAATGTGAATACATATCCAGTAGTACTCTTCCTGCCGTCTACATCACCAGCCATGTCAGCATCCATATAGCCTTGTAAACCCAAATTTGATTTTCTGAAGCACAGGACCATGTTATTGGTACCTCTCAAGTACCTGAGAATCCACTTCACTGCTTCCCAGTGTTGTTTTTCCGGATTGCTAATATATCGGCTCACAACTCCCACTGCATATGCTATATCCGGTCTTGTACACACCATGGCATACATAAGGCTGCCAATAGCAGAAGAATATGGCACATTGGCCATATGAGCTTGCTCCTACTCTGTTGAGGGTGACTGCTCCTTGGTTAGTTTGAAGTGACTAGCCAAAGGAGTACTTACAGGCTTTGCATTATACATGTTGAATCTGCTAAGCACCTTCTTCACATACTCCTCCTGAGATAGCTTCAAACTCCCATTCACCCTATCTCTAGAAATCCGCATCCCAAGAATTTGCTTTGCAGCTCCCAAATCCTTCATAGAAAACTCTATTGACAATTCTCTCTTGAGCTTATCAATTTCCTCCATATTAGCTCCAGCAATCAACATATCATCTACATATAAAAGTAGAATAATATAAGAATTGTCAAACCTCTTCACGTAACAGCAGTGATCTGCCTGGCACCGCAAGTAACTATTGTTACTCATAAATGCATCGAACTTCTTATACCATTGTCTTGGAGCCTGTTTCAAGCCATACAGGCTCTTCTGAAGTTTACACACCATTTTCTCCTTCCCTTGTTCTTCAAAACCTTGTGGCTGCTTCATGTAAATTTCTTCTTTTAGGTCACCGTGAAGAAATGCCGTCTTGACATCTAATTGCTCTAGATGTAAGTCTTCTTTAGCCACCAACCCAAGTACTATTCTGATAGTGGTCAATTTGATCACTGGAGAGAAAATCTTGGTGTAGTCGATGCCTTCTTTCTGTTGAAAGCCTTTGACAATAAGTCTTGCTTTGTACCGCTTGCTACCATCATGTTCTTCTTTTATTCGGTATACCCACTTGTTGTGTAATGCCTTCTTTCCTTCTGGTAGTTCGGCCAGTTCCCATGTCTGATTGGACGCCAGTGACTCCATCTCATCTTTCATGGCTAACTCCCACTTGATTGATTCATCATTCTGCACCGCTTCTTCATAACTCTCTGGCTCGCCTTTATCAGTCAGTAGAATGTAATGCAGTGCCGGAGAATATCTCTGAGGAGGTCGAATTATTCTGGAAGATCTTCTGAGTTCACCCACTGGGGTCTGTGGGTCTACCGCTGGTGCTACAGCTTCTTGATCTTTCTGGCCGTCTATTGGGATGTCATTCAATGGTATTACCCCAGCCTTTTTTACTTCAGGACATACATTATCTAATCCGGTGCCCAATCTGTCCTTGTACCGTTTGACATCTTCAGACGGATATCACCCATACCAACAATATCTAAAGGTTCTCCATCGGCTAGATAAACCTTTCCGTAATTACCAGCGATATAATTCTCCAATACATCACGGTGTGCAGTGGTATGAAACAAAGCTCCAGAGTCTAAGATCCAAGAGTCAATTGGATTATCTACAGATAATAGTAAAGCGTCTTGTACCTCATCAGTGACGGCATTCGCATCGTTTCTGCTGTCGTCTTTCCTTGGTGCTCTACAATTCTTCTTTATGTGGCCAGTCTTGCCACAATTCCAGTATTCCGGTCTTCTTCCAGATCTGGACTTGTCTTTTCTATTCTTTGACTTGGATTTGCCACGACCCCGGTTAGAATTCTTTTCGCTGCTTCTGCCCCTGTTCTCGAGATTCAGGACAGAACTCGATGATGCACCTTCACCCGAATCAATTTTGCGAACTTCTTCCGCCAAAATTCGATCTCTAACATCATTGAATTGCAGTTTTCCTTTGCCAACAGAATTGCTAACCGCAGCCCTCATTGGTTCCCAGCTAGTTGGTAGAGACGCTAGAAGAATTAAAGCACGTACTTCATCGTCGAAATTAATTTCGACGGACGTCAACTGAGAAACGATCGTGTTGAACTCATTGATATGAGTTGCAACTGAAGCACCTTCTCCCATCTTTAAATAAAATAATTTCTTCATCAGATGTACCTTGTTGTTTGCTGACGGCTTTTCATACATGTCTGACAGGATGCTCATCATCTCTGCTGTGGTTTTTGCCTCTGCCACATTATGAGCAACATTCTTTGTTAGCGTTAATCGGATCACGCCTAACACTTGTCGATCAAGAAGTTGCCAGTCGTCGTCCTCCCTCTTCTCCGGTTTCTTCCCTGATAGAGGCTGATGCAATTTTTTACTATGCAGATAATCATTGATCTGCAATCTCCAGTACGAGAAATCTGTACCGTCGAACTTGTCGATTCCAGGTCCTGATCCTTCACCTCCGACCATCGCTCCCACTAAAATCGAACCTCGCTCTGATACCACTTGTTAGGAAATAACCTTCCCAATAGACACACAATAGTAGAAGCGATAAAAATAAATGTGAAAAATAATGTCAAAATAAATAAACAAGACACACACAAATTAGCGTGGTTCACCAATTTGGCTACGTCCACGGAGCTGCTGCAGATTTTCACTATTAGGAGAAAAGGAACCTTTACAAGTGTTTACACTTAACACTCACAACTCACACCCAGACCCCGAATACACCCAAGAGAAAAACTGTATTTTTCTCTTAACTCTCAAGAATAAAAACTCTCAATTTTTACTCTCACTTTACGCTTGGTATATTTCACTCTTTTCTGGGATGATTTACACTGAGGAATAGTACTTCTATTTATAATGTGAGATTCCTCAGCCCTATACACGTTTTTGCCAACTTTTACCATATATATCACACACTTTGTACACGGTATTGTTGGCTGGCAATGAGCATTAAAAATGCTCATTATACAGATTGATCACCGTGTCCTTTTTTTTCCCTTTTTGCTGGCACACGGTAAGAGCAATTAATGCTCTTTCTATTTCACACGTTAACAAAGCTATCCCGTAAAAAGTGGCAAGTCTCAAAATATTAATGTCTGGTTAAAAATGATCAGTACGCCCTATATAACTGTTTCCTAATTCTGTCTATGCTGATTGCCGAATCTGATTATGATATAATTAAATTTTTGTGTTTATTGTAGGCTATGTATTTTACTTTTATTTAGTTCTTTTCAAGCATAGATCTATCGGAAAAATAAAATTTGGGTGGCTTATTGTCATTTCTTTCACTGGGGTGAATCTAAGAACAAAAAGTGTCTAGTCTTAGTGGTAAAATGCTAATATATCTTACAAAGGCGTTAAATTCATGAATAAAATTTCACCGGTGGAATTCTGGGCATACTACAGTATGATAAAGCAATACTTAATTAACATTTGTAATAGTAGTTCGAGTTGAATTATTGGGGTGATTAATGGAATATTTTTGAAGAAACTTAAAATCCTAAACGTTTGATTGCCTAACTCTATTAACTAATTGCGCTTTCTGGGCTGATTTTTTTTTTTATAATTTCTCGTTTCCACCAATATTCTTAAGTTATAAATTAACGACTATATGCAGTGATCATAAAGGAAGGGAAGATGCAAAAACTCAAACAAAGGAAGGAAATGCAATATTATATCAATACATCTTTTCGTGCGTGGAAGAAAAGTGGTAAACTTGGAATTACTTTTACGGATAAATGGGAATAAATACGTGTAAAATCTTCTCCATAAAGAAAAAAAAAAAAAAAAAAACTCTGCCGTAAGAACTTTTTTTTCTTTTCCCTCACTGAATGATGAGAATTATACGTTTCGTTTTAGCACGGCCAGAATAAACGAGTTTTCTTATAAGCAATCTAATCAATCCAACTCCTCATTAAATCCCTCTACGGAAAAATACGTAGACTGCATATTAGCTACCCAAAATTATTTTTTTTTAAAAAAAAGAAAAGCAAAAGCAAAATTGAGAGAGTAAAATGTCTGACTATATTCAACATTTCAGTCATGAGCATCCTTTGAAGTTAGGAATCTGGCGGTCTTCGGCAATGCTCACTTGCGGCCTGTGTCAGCTTTCAATTTGCGACGACCAAAGCCATCGTTGCAAGGAGTGCGACTATTTCATCCACAAAGCATGTGCTGAGTTGCCGAAACACATTGATCACTCGTTGCATCCTCAACACAACGCTCTAGGGCTCGCTAAAAGATCATTAAACGGCACTAGTACTATCTGCTATTACTGCGAGAATTCCTTTGGTGACCAAGAAATTCTTGCTTACATATGCGACATGTGCTCTCTTCTCATGCATATAACATGCGCTTTGATCCCCATACCGACCGTAACATGCGACAACGACCAAGATACAGGTGTTGTTCAATATGTTTGCCATCAGAATCCGATGACATTGGTCGAGGATGATAATTTTAAAAGGGAAGGTAAATGCTTTGTGTGTCAATCGTTCTGGTCAGGTCTAGCCTATTCTTGCACCTCACTAATATGTAAAAATTTTCTACATAAGGCTTGTGCCGAATTTCCATGCAAAATTCAGCATCCTTTTCATTCAAAGCATCCTCTCACACTTCAGGTCAGTAAGCCTCAATCTTGCAATTTATGTTGCAAGAAAGATTGTAGGCTTATTTTCAGTTGTCGTAATGGGTGTAACTTAAATTTGGGTACAGAATGTGCTTTTCTTGGGACAACGGTTGAATGTCAAAGTCATGATCACTTACTTTCTTTTGTGGAGAAAGCGGTCTGTGATATTCGGTGTGATGCTTGTGAAAAGTCTTATACGAGGTGGCGTGATCATCTCGTTCCTAATGAAGTTTATCGTACCAAATCCTTCCTATTTCGTTGCATGGAATGTGATTTTAACCTCCATTTTCTATGTGGTCCAGTACCAACGATCATTACATATGAGTATCACATACATCCTTTGACTCTAGTTGATCATTACGTACCCGAAGATGATCTCAGTGAATATTATTGTGACGCATGCGAAGAAGAAAGGAATTCACACTTCCGTGTTTATCAGTGTGAAGATTGCAAATACACTGCTCATATTCATTGCTTAATTTATGAGGTAAGCTAAGTTTGTAATTTTTTTAAATTATATTGTGTTGTTTATTTAAAATATATTTTCATATAATCACTTAGCATGTTCCGTTTTTATTATATATATAAGGCACCAATTCAGGAGGTATTTTTTTTTTAACCTATGCATGCACATTTTTTTATTATAAAAAGTAAGAGAGAGAGATAGCATTAATAATGCATGTCTTTTCATATACTTCATTATAACCGTTGGATCACTATTAGATGATGATCCAACGGCTAAAAAAAATATCTACCCGTAAATTAAAAAAAAACTTATTAATTGACAACCATATATATATATAAAAGACTTAGAAAAAATTATCTATAAAGACATTATTACCGTTCAAACTAAAGTAAATATAAATTAGGAAAAAAGGAAATTATTAAAACTAAATAAAGTTTAAATTAAATAAAAACAAATAAATGAAAAAAAAAAAAAAAAAAAGAGAAAGACAAAAGCTGAAAAGGGGGAGGAAGCGGTTGCAAAGTCGAACTTCATACATATCGATGGAGAAATAAAGCCGACAGGGCACTAGACAGGTGGAGTGTAGTGTAGCCATGGTCGACGGGCGTGACTTTTTTTTTTTTGTTTCCTATTTTCTAACCTTTTTTCATTTAATTATTTTCAATCATTTAAACTCTTTTAGTTTCAATAGTTCATTTTTTTCTTTTCATGTTTCATGAATTCAAAGAATAAAAACAACTTTTAATTCAAACTAAAACATCAATTTTTGACCATATATATGGATTCATGTGATTTGATCAGAAAAATTCAGGTTAAAGGTTTTATGTCATATGATAATGCTTAGGTTACTAACTATTGTACTAAATTTTTTAATACCAACACATATAATATGTGATTTGTCACCACTTAATTGGTGATAATATTAAATTTGTTTATGGTAAGTTTTGATACACCAAGTAAAATGTGCCACATATACTAGTACAAACCTAGTATAAGAGTTGGAAACTCTAGCTTTATCCTATTTCATAACAATAAAAGGGATGTGGGGGTTTTTTTCTTATAACTTTTTAAATATTAGAAGAGAACCAGTAGAATTACATTTTTCATTATTACAAACATCCAAATCTAATTACCTATCTTACCTTGTGTACTCATAAAATTATGAAAATTTGTAATCAAATAACTCATTTACCCAATTTGTTTTTTTTTTTAATAAAAAAAAGTACCTAGACACTAGTTAAGTTGATAATTTAAAAAACACATAGAAAATGCTTAACAAAATTTTATTAAAAAAAAAATTAAAGAACATGTACATGTTTCTTAACTAATTAAGTTTAGTGTTTTTATTATTTCCTTTTGTCACAATTTTAATTCGCCAAATCTGTGTTTAGGTACCTTCTATTGAGAATAAAGTTGTTAATTTGCACGAATGTTTCCTAATTTCATAGGTACAGAGGCAATCTGATATATATGGTTAAATTTTATAATAATAAAATGTAGTATTACGGTTCGCTTTGATATTTTCAGGGATAAAGGGTTTTCTATCAAAATTAGATAAAACACAGATTTTATATGATAATTGCCCGCAATGTGTTTTAAGTTATTCAAAAAGAAAAAAAAAAAAAGAAAATACAAAGTATGAGAGAGATATATTGTAGGTTTTCTTAATGGAATTACTCTGTAACTCTGAAAATTGTTTTTTATTAGAGTAAATTTCTTCCCTTACGCCTATCTTATAACGAATAAACATCCCCAAGAAATTTCAATAAAATCAAACTATAATTTCACCACAATAATAATAATAATATATATATACGCACTCCAGTAAATATTTTTTTTTTATACTTAGATATTGTTTTATGAAATTAAAGTTGATCACGCACATCATTTTATGGTAAAAACGGGAGAAAGAAAAGAATTCAATAATGAGTATTTATATTTATTTTTACTTTTTTTTTAACTACTCAAATTATAATAACCGTTACATTATAATATAACCGCAAAAAAGAAATTACTTATCGATAGATAAAAGATAAAATAACTATTAGACTGGAACCAATATATATATCTAATCCTATTTTCCCTCAGAAAATAAGAACTTTTCAGAATTCACAAAAATTCCAACCAATTTCTAAAATTCTGACCTTCAAATCAAGAGAGCATTCTATATATCAAAATTTATCCTCCAAGTTAATACAATGTTAATTGGCAATTCAAAAAACATGCAATTTAAATGCTGAAAACCAAATGGACTTATGAAACTTAGTACGTACAAAGTACATAACCATAAAATTGAATTTTCTTCTTAATTTGTTTTTCTTCTCTTTAAGACAAAGCCATCTTTCTGCCTTTTCCAGAGAGTGTGCCGCACGTAGGTTTGAATAGAATATAGTAGACCATTAAGATTTCTTAAAGACTACAATAACAGAATTAACAAATTATTCCTGATTCGAATGCTAATATTGGGTTTCTTTTGTCATTTCTCTTATTTTATTCTTCTTTTTCTTCATATGTATGTATACATTTTTAATTGATATCACATTCCGTGTGCCTGATTTGAAATGTATATGTATGCACTTCTGATTTTATATATATAGCTTTTCGTAGAACATGTTTTAATTTGAGGTTTTGACACGACTACTATACAAATTGAGAATAAATCTAACTGGATTTGGTTGTAGCATCATAGCTGAAAAAATTCTGTGTAAAACAAAAACATTACAGTTAAAAAAATTTCTGTTCCTCCCAACAGCCTTGACCGGTTCCATTTTCTGGAGAAAGAGAATAACACGAAGAAACCGAAAATAAAAGTAGTGACCATACAAAATCATTAACGGACTCACTGGAAATATATAGTTGGAAATTATAAAATAAAAGAAAATAATATCGTTGCTTATTCTTCACTCAATACGACTACGGTACGTAAGAATCTAATTCATCTTTGTATATGTAACTATTGAACCTTATGAACATGCTCCTAGATCACTGCGCCTTATATATCAATTAATATCACAATTCTTGTACATATCTTGATGTGGTTACAAACTTATTTAATTTTATATATTAGATTATGAAGGTGATAAAGGGGAATACTAAAGATGTGGAGCTGATGGCCTTGGGAGAGAATCGGTGGTATCAATCTGGCACAGAAAAAGATATGCTGACGGAAAATGAACTGACCCTTAGGGAGGTCATGTGTAGCTTAACTGAAGAAGAAAATGAGGTATTAACTGATCCCCATGGCGCCGGCCATCCATCATCATACAAAACTTTTCTAGAAGAAAGATACAACTTTTATAGGCGAGAGAATTCTCCTTTATTTGATCGTGAACTACGATCTATTGAAGATATTGAAAAAATTAACCAATTTCCTCGTTTTGGCGTTACCGATCTTGCAAATTTAATCATGGAGCTTCGACTTTATAGCCCTAGAAAAGGTCTGAAATTAGATGAAAAGTACTTGAGACAAAAGGTTGTAGACGTGGAGGGTTACATGGTACCAATTACAGTGGCCCCAATCTTAAAGGCATTGGTCCACAAGTATGATCAATTGAATCTATTTGGTGGGGGTCACACAAGATTGACTAATGCAATGAAGAGCGTCATCGCTACTTTATATTGTGTAGTGATCGATAAAATGTGCAAAACTAAGATTGAGGATGTCACTAAGGATGACGTTAAAGACTGGCTTTTCTGTCGAAATGCCATTCAACAAATTGTGAACCCCGGAAAATATCAGCCAGATTATTTTCTCGAAGAAGTCATTGTGCCTGTATTTCTAGGTTTTGAAGCAATTAGATATGAAAAGGACATCTGTGAAAAACTATCCCGCAGGATCACGAACTTGGAAGTTGAACTGGAGAGATGCAAAGAGGCTCGCAAGATGTTCAAAACACAGACATCAGAGAGGCGGGATGAAATGAAAGAGTATATGGTCCGTGAAGCTTTAAAATGGAAGGGGAAGAATGTGGATGAGATTACTGGTCCTGGTATCAAGTTTGAAGAGGCTCTCCCTTAACTCCTCTTGTACACGCTTTTTCCTTTCTGTTTTTTCATCTTGAAAATCTTTAACTATTTGTTTCTCTATATTTGTGGTCATGCTAGGGGTACCAATTTCTGCACCAAAGTTGCTAAATCAACTAATGTGGCATCATTTTAAATCTCATGTACATTAAGAAAATCAAAGTATACTGATTAAAGTTGTGTGGTTATACTATATTTAGTTGGAGCACAATTTTGGTGCAAAAAAGTTGGTATTTTAGCATTACTCTAGCTAACACATAATGTAATTGTCACGACCTAAACCTGGACCAATGGCAGAAAAGGAAATTCACAAATTGAAATTCAATAGTTGTTTTTGAAAAATTTATAAAATAGTCTTAAAAGTAGAATTTCCACAATTTTGCGATCACAGTTAGATGTAGACTGCTAATAAAATTTATTAAAAAAATCAAGAATCATCATCATCCTTCTCACAATCCGGGTATAAAAGTTATATAGACCGAGTCCGTGAAATGGGCCCTTAAGTATTATTACAGTCAAGAAAATAAACAGTAATATTTTACATAGTTACTAGTTATCCAACATGGTAACAAGCTCCGCATACTACTCCGCTCCCGAATTCCTAAAGTCACACTGAGCACTACCTGAGAGTGGAAAAATAAGGGGTGAGTATTCACATGCTCAATAGGAATTTAATTACTTTTTTAAATAGATGCAATTTTCTCAAACATACATGGTTAGTACCTTCCAAATCCATTTATAAATCAAGTTTATAAATCATTGAAATCGAGAATAATCACATATTCAAGATTAAGATCAAATCTACATAATTGTACATATTATACATCAACAAGACATTAAAGTGAGCTCTCTTATCACAGCCCTGTAATACTTCTGTAACAGAAGGACCTGGCATCTTGACACTACCCGAAGGTGTATCAGCAAAAACCTACACAAGGGGCTTAGGTCTCTCAGCTACGCTGTAACAACTCGCCAGTGATTTAAAATACCACGATGCAATAATAGAACTCAAGTGTGTGATATTATGGTATGTATAATATGTAATAATTCACAATAACTATGCATCCACGATTCAATCAAATCATAGTTTAAAATCTAATTTGGAATTATGTTAGAATTTACTACAACATGGGCAGCACACTGCTATTTTAATTAACCTATAATCACAATGTAGAAATATGTATAAAAATCTGCATAGTCCAATCCCAGTATAATCTAACATGTTTCAATAATTTATCAAATTATCGTAAAATTACGATTTTTTATAAATAAATTTTAATGCAATTCTAAATCAAAATAGATATAAACTCAAGTAATCGAACCCCTACATCGATATGGTAGTAATACCAATCTAATAACGCCCGAAGAAATTTCTGTTGCTCACTTAGGTATTCGAATAGTTGTTTCAGGACCCTAGTAAGTCCAATTGAAAAAGTTTCTTTTCTAACGGAGTTTTAGATTGAGAAACGGAGGTCACCACTGAATTCAAAGCATCAAAAAATGCTATGTTCGACATATAATTGATCAAAAATGGGTCCTAGGGTCGTGGGACCCAACCCGTTTCATACAAAACAATACTATTCACGAGCCATATGCCTCGATTTTTGTGCTACTTCAAAACATATTGACATTTTATATCAAAAGTCATCTCTCGAGCTCACTGAGTCCAAATTCAAAGTCCGGATTCAATTTCGAGGTCCCGAATCTTAAATGAGCTTTAAAATCCCAAAGTTACAAAAATATCAGTTTTTCGAAATATTTAGAAAATTATCCACTTTTTCTATTAAAAAATTTATGCACTTTCGGATACCATTGGAATGCCTAACAACCGTTCTTATTCATGATTTTAGCCCATCTTTTGCCACATATAATTATTTCGGAGAAAATAATTACTTAAAGAAAAAATTATAAAAGTATCACTTTTTGGAAACATTGGAAAAGTGCCAAAATTATGAAATTTTTACTGGCGGCGAGATGATGGCCGAGATCGGCCAAAAAAAGATGGCGATGACTAGACGAGTCCAATCATACAGGTGGTGTCATAAAACGATGTCTTGTGAAGGAGCTACGACCGAAAAGCCGTGAAACTGATGTATGCTTTGGGTCCTTCGTTTTTCGGTATTCGGCAGCGAAACAAGGCGGAACCCAGTGGCGTGGCTTCGTCGTTGACCAGTGGTGAGTGCAGGCTAGCATGTTTGGCGACTAGGGTGGCAGCGACTGAGTTGCAGAGCTTCGGCTCTCTCTTTTTTCCTCTTGGGGGCTTTAGCTGAGAAGGAGAAAGAGTTGAGGGAGTTACTGGCAAATTTCGAAACTGTAGCTGGCATGTCAGTTGTAGCATGTGTGGTGCACTGTTTCTTAATGGCATTTTTTCCCACATTTCAAAAGATTCTCTCATTTATGCCCTTAAATGTTTACGTTTTAGTCTCTGATTTCGAATTTTCTTTTCACTTTAGTCCAAATGAATCTGGACAATATTTTTTCCAGATTCAACTCAAATACTTTAATTGAAGCATTTTGAGATATTTTAATTAAACAATCTGAAAAATTAAAATTACCAAAACACCATTGGTCCAAAATTACATTCTTGCCCTTTCAAAAAAATTCAGATTTTACAATAATTGTGTATAGTGCAACTCTCGTTTCTAAAAATCACCCTATTTTTTCTCTAATTTGAATATCTTACAAGAAATTGAAGCGAGCACTACGATAAGGTAGGGGAATGTTTTTATCATCTAGAGGCCACATGTAACATCCCGTAATTTTAACTTATATATACGTAGCTTTTGATAAGCAAGTTTGATAAATTAGACAGTATTAACGACAATATAAAGTGAAATATAGAAAATTAGGTGAACGAATAAAAGCTTTTTAGTTTTGTTCAGAAACGTAGAAACTTTCATTCAATAATTAATAGTTATATACATACATTACATGCGATAATTAAAATTAGACATAGTATCCTATTTTCATTAATAGTGATAATAAAATACAATATTGCACCCCCAGTTTATCAAAATATATATATATATATATACACAATCAGGATAGGAATCTAGCATCTATCCTCGTACTCGAGTGTCAATCGGAAAAATAAAATAGGGGTACTTTATTGTCATTTCTTTGAATAGGGTGAATCTAATAACAAAAAGTGTATAGTTTTGGTGGTAAAATGATAACTTGTATCATATAAAGGCCTTATATTAATGCATAAAGGTTCACCGGTGAACTTTTCGGCATGCTACAGTATGATATAGCTATACTTAGTTAACTTTTTGTAATTGTAGTTCAAGTTGAATTATTGGGGTAATTAATGGAATATTTTTTAAGAAACTTAACTCATATGTCATATATATTAGTATTATGTATTAAAAATTTGATAAAATTATTGGAATCTAGCTCTAGTATTATCCTTTTTTTTTTCCACCAATATTCTTAATCTCTACCCGTCACGTACGGCCAAGTATTGTAAATTAACAACTTTTATGCACCGATCCTAATTCCAAAGGGGAAGGCAAGATACAAGAAACTCAAACAAAGAAAGGAATGCTTCTAATTTCGTGTATGAGGGAAAGAATAATCACTTTTAAGTCCTTAATTAAGCTTGGAACGTATAAATATATAGTAAACATGGAATTATGTTTTCTAATAACTTGTGAAATCTTATCTAGACGAAAGGGATAAGAAAGAGAAATACATATTTTTTAAGGGGAGAAAAGTAAACAATGGTGGGGTATGAATCATAATTATTTTTATTGATTATCCTTTTCGTGCATGTTTGCTTGAGCAGAATAAAACGTGTTTGCTTATAGGCAACCTAATCCATAACCCAACTCCTCGTTACGTATATATATACACACACATTGCTTATTAGCTGCCGCCCCACACCCGAAGAGAAGGGGAAAAAAAAAACAAAAACAAAAACAAAACAAAAACAAAAAAGGAAAATTGAGAGAATAATGTCGGATTTTATTCAACATTTCAGTCACGATCATCCATTGGAGTCAAAAATCCCGCACTTCTTGTCAAAAATCAGCTGCGACCTATGCCAGCTCTCGATCCACGACGATCAATGCTACAGTTGCCGCACGTGCTATTATTTCATCCACAAAGCATGTGCTGAGTTGCCGCAACACATTCATCACTCGTTGCATCATCAGCACAACCCTCTAAGGCTCGATAAAGTAAGATCATCAAACGACACTAGTGTATGCTACTACTGCGAGAATTTCTTCCAAGACCACGAAAATCTTGCTTACGTATGCGACCGGTGCTCTCTCCACATGCACGTAACATGCGCTTTGATCCCTCTACCGACCATAACATGCTATAGCAACCAAGATAACATCGATCTTGTTCAGTATGTTTGCCATCAGAATATGATGACATTGGTCGAGCAAGATGATTGTAAAAGCCAAGCTAGATGCTTTGTGTGTCAATCATTCTGGTCGGGTCTTGCTTATTCTTGCACCTCCGCAACGTGTAAGAATTTTCTCCATAAATCTTGTGCGGAATTTCCCACGGAAATTCGGCATCCTTGTCATCTACACCGTCCTCTCAGACTCCAGGTTAGTAAGCCTCAGGCTTGCAAGTTATGTGGCATGAAAGATTGCAGGCTTACTTTCAGTTGTCACAGTAGGTGTAGCTTTAATTTGTGTATAGAATGTGCTTTTCTTTGGACGACTGTGAAATGTCAAAGTCATGATCACTTACTTTTTCTTGTGGAGAAAGCGGTTTGTGACATTCGGTGTGATGCTTGTCGAAAATCTTATGTTGAGTGGAATGATCATCATCTTGTCCCTGAGGAAGTTAATCATACCCAATCGTTTCTATTTCGCTGCATGGAATGTGATTTTAGCTTCCATTTTTTATGTGGTCCATTACCATTAATCATTGAATACGATTACCACATACATCCGTTGACTCTTGTTCATCATTCCATAACTGAAGATGGCTCAAATGAATATTATTGTGACGTTTGTGAAGAAGAAAGGAATACACACTTCCGTGTTTATTATTGTCAAGATTGCAAATATACTGTTCATATACATTAACTAATATCTGAGGTAAGCTGGTTTTTATACTTTTTGAAATTATATTATGTTGTGTTACTATATTTTCAAGAATTCTTCTGCATATTCTTTTGTGTTTCTTAAAGTATATATCTATATTTCAAAACGTTTGTTCAGATTTTAGAACGAGCATTAAATGTGAAATAATTATACGAAACTTTGTATTTTGTCCAATTTTGACGAAAAATCCTGTATTTTTAGAAATACCATATGAACCTTTAGAATAGAATTCTAGATTTTATAGTAAGAAAGCTTCCAGATTTATTAGGCATCAGATCTCACCTTTTGCACTTGTAAAATTAGTAAACGTTTTATACAAATAACGACTCACTTACTATTAAAAGAGTACCCACGTGTACACTAAATTGCAGAACTAAACTTGTAACAACATAATAAGCTGAAGAATTCAAAAGCTAGTCTCCCTTTTCCACAACTTAGTTTCATTTTTTTTTTTCGGTTACAAGTTTAATTTTGCTTAATGTTCGGGTGGCTTTAACTAAAAGTAAATTTGACATTCTACACAAATTTCTTCCAATTTAACGGGCTTAAATACCGAGATTTGATCATAGATGGTTAAATTTGAACGTTTTTTTACAATAAAAAATATAACTCTAAAGATTCCTCTAATATTTCTGGGAATACAACGTAATCTGCCAAAATTTGACCAAAGAGAAAAGTTTTATATATATATAGAGATGATAATTTCGTGTCGATTCAGTCCGTCTTTTTCAAACTACTAGAAATTCTAAATATTCCAAAAACAGATTAAATTCACCTTCCAATTTTCTCTACAAAATTTTCCATCCTTTTTTTATGACAGATTCTAAACAAGAAAAAATGAAATTCCTAAAAGGAAAAAAAAAGTATTTAGTACTCCTTACAATCCACGATTTCTATTCTTCCCAACAACCGTGACCGACTAAAGAAAACAATACAAAAGTATAGTAGTTACCCAAAAAATTACGTGTAGAGTCATAATTTGAAATTATAGTTGGAAGGAAAATTAGAGAAAATAATATATTAGCTTAATCTAGTTGTATTAATACTAAAATAGGTCTATGGTGCATCATTAAGAACCTAATTGATATTTGTAAATGCAACTTCTGAAAATTACAGTTATAGATCAATGCCTCTTGTGCCAGTTAATTTCTTAATCATATGCTTATCTTGATGTGATACAAAATAAATTTTATACATCAGATTTTGAAGCTGATAAAGGGGAACTCTAAAGATGTGGAGTTGATGGCCCTGGGAGAGAATCTGTGGTATCAGTTTGGCACAAAAAAGGAGATACTAAAGGAAAATGAACTGATCACCCTTAGAGAGGTATTCAATAGCCTAACTAAAGAAGAAAACGAGATACTAACTGATACCTATGCTTTCGGTCGTCCATCATCATACAAGACTCAACAAAAAGAAAAATACCGCTTTTACAGGCGAGAGAATTCTCCTTTATTTCATCATGAATTACCATCTATTGAAGATATCGGTAAAATTAATCAATTTTCCGCTTTTGGCGCTACCGATTTGTCAAACTTCATCATGGAGCTTCAATTTTTCAGGCCTAGAAAAGGTTTGAAATTAGATGAAAAGTACTTGAGACAAAAGGTTGTAGATGTTCATGGTTACATGGTACCAATTACGGTGGCCCCTATCTTAAAAACAATGCTCCACAAGCATGAATCATCTCTATTTGGCTGCGGTTACACGAGTTTGACACGTGGAATGAAGAGCGTCACTGCTACTTTACAATGTGTAGCTATTGATAGAATGTACAAAACTAAGATTGAGGACGTCACTAAGGATGATCTTAAAGACTGGTTTTTCTGTCTAAACGCCATTAAAAAAATTACCAACTTTGGAACATTTCAGTGGGATCATTTTCTTGAACGAGTCATTGCTCCTTTATTTCTTGGCTTTGAAGCAATTAGATACGAAAAAGGCATCTGCGAAAAACTTGACCGCAAGATCACAGACTTGGAAGCTGAATTGGAGAGATACAAGGAGACTCGCAATATGTTCAAGACACAGACGTTTAAGAGGCCGGACGAAATAAGAGACTTCATCGTTAGTGAAGCTTTGAAACAGAAGGGGAAGTATTTGTATGAGATAACTAGTTCTGGTGTCGAAATCGACTAGTTATATGCTTAATTAATTACCTTCGCTTCTTTTGCACAACAAATTTATTTGTCTTTTATTCTCTTTAATGATTTGTTCATCTTTGTTGATCATGTCAGTCATGCAAGACCAGGGGAACCAGTTATGTGCAGCAGAATTATATATCCACTAATATTTGGATTCGATTCCTTTTTTTATTTCCTCATCATGATCAGCTGTTTTCGCATATGTGAGATAACTATGAAGTCCTTTGTTTTCCCTCAAAAGAAAAAAAAATGAGACTACATGTAAATTTGGTGCAGAATTTTTGGTGAAAAAGAAAAAACTCTTTCTACAATATAATATCGTGTATAGTGCAAAGTCCCGTTGTCGAAAATCATCACCGTATTTCTCATCTAATTTGAAGATTTGTTTTCAGAAGTACTTCATAAATATGCTAATCTCCTAGAACATGAAGCCCATAACGTACAAAGCCTGTCAAAAGTCCAAACTTTTTTTTTTCTCTTTTTTTGTGAGTTGGGTAACATATGGATGATTTTTTGGGGGCCCGGCATGTATAGCGAGGGATGATTTACTAATAATGTTACTTTTGTTCCTTTACTGTATGATCGTGATTTATTTATTTTTAAAATTAAATTAGCTTTAATATGAATTAATTTTATGTGGAGTTACAATTAACGAGATCAAAATATTAGGAGTATCTTAGTAGAATTGTACGGAAAAAAGGTTCAATTTAGTAGGTAATAAACGATTACCCACCAAATAAGTGCAGCTAAGAATAAGTTCAATGGTACTTCAACATCGACAGAGTGTGTCTGTGATCTTTATTATCTTGAAGAACTAAGCGCTTGGGTCATCTCTAACCAGTATGATTATTAAGGTGGAGTGGAACGCTATTATGGAAAAAATGGAGATCATCTGTAAATCTAAATATTAAAGAAAAAACAAAACAAAACCTGGTCAAAATGGATAGAGAATCCCGGAGCCTTGCTATATATTGGTAGGTTTAGCCGATGGCCGGCTTTTGGCGGCGCGTTAAGAGCAGTTTGTTAATTGTAATTTTCTAAAAGTTTAAATTGTTTTTTTAGTGACTCTGTACTCTGTCCCCATATATCTCAACATGAAAAGGAGAGGAGTTTCGGTTTGAGTAGAGTGATTAAATTGTTCTATGTTTCTTATAACGTTAAACCTTTGGTTGCCGTAACTAATACTAACAATACAAATTAAAGGCATATTTGGTGAATCCTTAATCATAAAGGGATGATAACTAGGTAGGATAAGAAAAAGCTTAAAATAAATAAAGGAATGCAGTGAGAGCGTAATGCTTCTTTTCGTGTGAAGGGGACAGCATAATCATTGTGTGTCCTTATTCTAGCTTGGAAGGAATAAATACTAAACTTGGAATAACGTTTTTCAGTTAAATATCGGGAATAACTTGTGAAATCTTACGTATGCGAATGGGATAAGACAAACGATAATTGTGAGGTGAGAACTTTGATTTCTTCACTAAAGTATGAGAATTATCCTTGCCGTGTAGCACGAAGCACGATAAGAATCAACGAAAAGGAAAATTTCTTCTTCTTAAATTTCTCTATTAAAATTGTTTAACTGCTTTTATAACAGTTCCCAGATAAAGAAGAGAAAAGAGCAAAACTGAGAGAGTAATAATGTCTAATTGTCTTCAACATTTCAGTCACAACCATCCATTGCAGTTCACAATCTGGCAGTATTCGGTAAAAATTAACTGCCGCCTGTGTCACCTTTCAATCGACGACGGTCAAAGCTACATTTGCCACGAGTGCAGTTATATCATCCACAAGGCATGTGCTGAGCTGCCGAACTACATTCACCACTCGTTGCATCCTCACCACAGCCCTCTAAGGCTGGATAAAAGATCACCAAGTAACACTAGTGCGTGCTACTACTGTGATAATTCCTTCCAAAACAAAGAAACTCTTGCTTACGCATGCGACCAGTGCTCTCTCCACATGCATACAACATGCGCTTTGATCCCTCTACCGACCATAAAGTGCTACAGCAACCAAGATAATACGGATGTTATTCAATATGTTTGCCATCAAAATAAGATGCCATTGGTCGTGCATGATGATTTTAAAAGCCAAGCTAAATGCTTTGGGTGTCAATCATTCTGGTCGGGTCTAGCTTATTCTTGCACATCCACAACGTGTAAGAATTTTCTCCATAAATCTTGTGCAGAACTTCCGTTGAAAATTCAGCATCCTTTTCATTTACACCATCCTCTCACACTTCAGGTTAGTAAACCTCAAGCTTGCAAGTTATGTTGCAAGAAAGATTGTAGGCTTACTTTCAGTTGTCAGAGTGGGTGTAGCTTTAACTTGGGTATAGAATGTGCTTTTCTTAGGACAACTGTGAAATGTCAAAGTCACGATCACTTACTTTGTTTTGTGGAAAAAGCTTTTTGTGACATTCAGTGTGATGCTTGTCGCAAATCTTATAAGAAGTGGAATATTAATGTTGTCCCCGAGGAGGTTAATCGTAACCAATTCTTCCTATTTCGCTGCATGGAATGTGATTTTAATCTCCATTTCTTATGTGGTCCGCTGCCTCTAAGGATTAAATATGATTACCACATACATCCTTTGAATCTTGTTGATCATGTCGTAACTGAAGATGATTCAAATGAATATTATTGTGATATATGTGAAGATGAAAGGAAGCAAGACTTTCGCATTTATTATTGTGAAGACTGCAAATACACTGCTCATATTCATTGCCTAATGTCTGAGGTAAGTTAATTTTATAACTTCTTGAAAGTATATTATGTTGTGAATTATAGGTATAAATTTTAATTTGCTCCAAGCGCAGTTACCATACGCTATTTTTTTACATTCCTAAATTTTTAGGCCAAATAAAAATATTAATTAGCTAATTACTTGCCCTTTCAGGACAATTTTTTAAATTATATATACAGTAAAACAAGAATAATTAGTCATATTGCTCCCACTCCTGACTTTTGCTCTTTATAAGAATTTGCATCCTCATTCTTGAAATTTGTACTCAAGTGCATTGTACATGCATGGCAAAAGTATTGTTCTTTTACCTCCAGACACTAACACTATTATTAGAAGAAAACCCTAGATCGATAAATCGTAGGTAGGGCCAAAGGATCTTTTCGCCTTCTTGAGAATAATTAAATGAAAATGCTAATTACATGTTCCTTTTAATGCGGATTTTAAATTACTAGTTTTTTTATGGTCAAATAAATGAAAAGGAGGTAAAATGATTTTCTTTTCCATGGTTAAACAAATTAAATACTCTAGAACATTTTAGTAAGTATTATATTTTTGTTTATTCTCTAATCCTATTATCTGGCTTTTTTCCAAAAATACGAAGAAAGAAAATTGGTTAGGACATATTTGTGGCGTATAACACGTCTTGTTATATTTTTTTTAAACATGATTATATCATATAAAAAATATATGAACTAGCATACAATATAGTAAGAAAGCAAAGAATTCAGTTTAGGCAAAAAAAAAAAAAAAAAAACCATTCGGCCATTCCCCATTTCGGCGTTTTTCGGTTTAGCTCTAAAAGTGTCAGTGTTGATAGCAAAAGAAGAATCATTTTGCCAATTAGGGTACTTGACTACACAGAGCAGAGCAGGCGAATTCAAATCAACAGCAAAACTAGGGGCAAAAGCAGGGGGCAAAATGACTAACCCTATTAAGGAAAACTTTGGCCATGTGCATGATTATAATTCTTGTACAAGGACTTTTCAAGTTTCAATAGGACAAAAGTCGAAAATATAAAATTAGTTAGGTTTCGGTGTACCAGTAACTTAGTTGAAAAAAATTGTGTAAAAAAAAAAAATCGCCTTGTTTGGAACTTTTATTTTTCGAGAAAATTTGATTTTTTATGGTAATTTTTCAAAAACCAAAATTGAAAAATCCTGAAATCTGAGATTGTTCTGAAAAATGTGAGATTTAACTATAAAATACAACTTTTAAAAGTATTTAGAAAAATACCACTTTTTATTAATAAATGAGATACTTAAGGTACTTAGTCGAGTTACTTGAAGTAACTTGATCAAGTAACTGGATTGGATATCCTAAGTAACTTAACAGGTTATCTCGAGTACTACTGAAAAGTCCCAATTTTGAATAAAAATAATATTTTTTTAAATATATTTTTGAAGTATTATTTTTCTAATAAAACTTTTAAAAAGTGTTATTTTTCTTAATAATCAGCCCATCCCGGATTTTCGATTTTTAGTACTTTGGTCTTGAAATTTTGTATAAATCGCTTATTTTACAAAACGGAAAAATTGTTAGGGAAAAGGCTAGAAAAGAGTTCCATAAAAGGTTCATTTCAACTAATAGTCTTTTTGAAATTATTTTTCAAAAAATTCTAGATACTCCAGAGTCAGATTAACTTTAACTCTTATTATTTCGAAATCCCTCTTTTTTATCACGGAATCCTAATAAAAGAAATTGAAATTCCTAAAATAAAGAAATTCTTTTGTTCCAAACAAAGCGATTTAAAAAGAGAAAAAAAAAGGTAAAGCAGATTTCTTTTGTTCCCAACAGATGTGACCAACTCCATTTGCAGATTTGTTTCAGATAGAGAGAGTAAGAAAAAGAAAAAGACAGAAGTAGCATATACGATATAGTAATTACCAAACAAAATCATCAAAGGAGTCGTTGGAAATTATATATAGATTATATTTTCGGGAAAATTATAGATAATATGTCTGAGCCCAGGATCAAATTTGGAATTATAGTTGAAAAGGAAAATAGAGAAATTAACTCATTTGCTAAATTTAGCTTGACTAATACTTAATGACTACCACTCCAATAAGTTTTTGTTCTTTTTACCTATCTTTAGATATTTTTTTTAATCGTTTGGAATATTATCTAATAACTATCACAATTTAAATAGTTGGAAAAAAATAATAAAAATAAATAATCATTATTTAATATTTTTCTTTCCCTACCTTATCATGAAAAAGACGTACGTGATGAATTTTAAATGGGTAAAACAATACTCATAGATAGATAAAAAACAAAATTTACAGAACTGATGCCCATATATATATATATACACATAAACATATATGTCTATGGTGAGCACTAAGAATCTCATTCGTATTTGTGAATGCAACCATTGAACCTTAGGATTATACATCACTGCCTATTATATATCAAATAGTAATTTCACATTCCTTATACAAATCTTGATGTAATGATTAAGTTATTAATTTTGTATATCAGATTATGAAGGTGATAAAAGAGAACTCTAAAGATGTGGAGCTGATGGCATTGGGAGAGAATCTGTGGTATCAGTTTGGCGCTGAAAAGGAGATGTCGAATGAAAATGAAGTGACACTTAAAGAGGTAATGAATAGCCTAACTAGAGAAGAAAAGGAGATATTAATTGATCCCTATGCTTTAGTCTATCCATTATCAATTAAGACTCAAATGGAAGAAGATCACAGCTTCTACTGTCGAGAGAACTCTCCTTTATTTGACCATGAGTTACCATCCACTGAAGATATTGAGAAGATTAATCAATTTCCTCGTTTCGGCGAAAGCGATGCTTCAAACTTCTTCTTGGAGCTTCGGGTGTATAGACCTAAAGAAGGTTTGAAATTAGATGAAAAGTACTTGAGGCAAAAGGTTGTAGATGTTCAGGGTCACATTGTACCAGTTACGGTAGCCCCGATCTTAAAAACGTTGCTTCACAAGCATGGATCAGATCTATTTTGTGGTCTTTTGACACGTGAAATGAAGAGCGTCATCGCTACTTTACTATGTGTGGTTATTGATAGAATATACAATACTAATATTGAGGACGTCACTAGGGACGACATTAAAGAATGGGTTTTCTGTCTCAAATCCATTGAAAATATTACAGCTGTTGATGTTTTAAACTTGGTTAATTTTTTTCAAACCGTCATTGTACCTGTTTTCCTTGGATTTGAAGCAATCAGATATGAAAAAGACATATCCGAAAAACTAGACCTCATGATCAAAAACTTAGAAGCCAATTTGGAGAGATGCAAGGAGGCTCGCCGGATATTCAAAACAGAGACGTGTATGAGGCCGGATAGAGTGAAAGACATAATGGTCAGTGACGCTTTGAGATGGAAGGGGACGAAAGTGAATGAAACAGCAAGTCATGCGTGGAAAATTAGTGGTTAAGGCTATTTTGTTAACTTCCTTAACTTCTCTCTCTTGTGCACATTTTCTCTTTTCTTTGTTTTTTTTTCCTCTTTAATTATTTGATGTCTCTTTGTTGATGTCAGTCATGCTTAGCGCGGCAATAACTTTTCGCACCAAAGCTATTCATCAACTAATGTGGGATCATTGTAAATCACATCTTATTCAAAATAAGACTAATCTACTCAAGGTTGTGAGATTAAAAATCGTACCATATTAAATTAGTGCATAATTTTGGAGCAAAAGATTGATGTGCTAGCATTACTCTAAAAACAAATGTGAATTTACATACCTAAACAAGATAAATCATTGTTAAATACTGATGAAACATGAATTTACATAGCTGAACATGATAGACAGTTGCTGATTATTTTAAGTCAATAAAATTAGTAAGGAGAGAACTCTATAGAGGTAAAATAAACAGTGTGTAAATTAAAGTTCATGGTAGCCGTGAAATACAGAAATATGTAAAAAGATAGAAACGAAGCATTTAGGGAAGAGATATATGGGCCTATTTGGCATGGCTTCCAAAGATCTTTTGGAGCCCAAAAGTTACTTTTGGGGGTGTTTGGATGAATTATCAGAAGATCTTCTTTTAATCAAAAGACTTTTTTAATGAAGTATGGACCTACTAGCTTTTTCAGGAAGATCTTCTTGAGTTTTTACTTCAGGAAGTAAAAATTATCCCAAACGGACTCATTATCTTTTCTAATATTAATGTTTAGACGTCAGACTCTCTCTTGATCCTAAAGATTATCCCCTATTGAATGCAGCAAATAATATTGATGTTGTGTTGTGACTGTATCAAAGGAGAAAAAAAAGCAAGTGCATAATTTGCCTCCCATAAGAAATAGTGAAAGACTAATTAAACAATAATTAGGACTGGACAACACAGTAAATTCACAAGGCTAAATGAAATGGAATTTTTTTCATGAAATTCAGGCCACACTATATAAAGACTCACTGTTGTATTAATTAAACTCAATATTATATTTGGTAATCCTTTTGTATCATGCTATTTAGTGATTTATATTTGAATTTAATATAATACAGATAAAGATTGACTACTTGACTATGTTCTATATTCGTTTTAGAGCAAAAGGCAATAAAAGAACAAGACGAGAAACTTCGAGGAGAGTCTCCTTTCGCTTGACTTGAATTCTAAAATCCTGGCACCTCAGAGCCACTAATTTCACCTTGCGATGTGAGATAGAGGTAGACATTCCAATTCTCATAGTGAACAAGTTCTTTAAGCCTCTTAATCAGTTAATGCTAGCACCATAAGTCGGACTATGTCGAGTTATATGCTATCTATCTCCATCAACAGAGTTCTGACAATACAGAGCAAGGAAACACGAGTTAGAAAATAAAAGGGGACTTTATATGTGGCTAAATACAAGTACTTGAACTAACTTTAGCACAATTATAAACAAAAGTTGATACTTTTATTATCTATTTGCTAGAAAATCTTCTCTTTAACAGAGCCACCTTGATAGAGATATTCGTCACATAAATCCAGTCTCCCAAGTTATTCCAGAACTGAAAATAGGCAAGTCTCCAATAAGTAACAAGCAACAAATTACCACAAACTCAGCAACCCACCCAAATTCCCATTCGAAACTGTTAGGTCCAAAAGTTTGGCATTCTAAATGGCAAAGTTTTGAGAACTCATGTTTATAAAAAGAAGAAGATGTTGTTACAACAAGTCTGAAGTTATTACAATAAGTTTGAAGTTATTACAACAAGTGTTGTTTTTACAACAACCGAAACTTGAGTTTTTCTTTATATGGAAATCTTCTAGAATGTGCCTCAACGTGTTTTGTTTCCATATTTGACGATTCTGGTAATAATATAGGTAAAATATAAATGAAATTTCGTGCATAGCTGGTTAGGATATTTTCCTATCAATTTTCAATCAATTCCTTTTATATTTACCATATATATCATTGATTATTTCCTCACTCCTTTGTCCTTAATTGATATCTGATTGCCTCTTATTAATCAATGAATTTGGACAGGTTTCTAAAGTGAATTCCTAAGGATTTTCGTCCTTAATTATTGCTGGAAATTTCTTATCAATTAATTAAGTTTTCATTAGTTAATTGATTTGATTTGCTGAGTTTTTATGATCAGATAATCTGATGTGTTGAAACAACTCCGGATATTTAAGAAAAGATTAGTTAATTTTCTTAAATCTAGGCTTTTGATTGATATTGATTGAGATATGATTTTCTAGGTTAATTATCAATCTTTGGTAGGTTAAATGAAGATTTCCAACTGTCCAAAACATTTCCAAACCTAATCAAAGGAGCAATCATGAATCTGGATATTTTCCTAATATTTGTTCGGAAAGTAGTTGCAACAACTTTCTGGCAGATTACAACATTTATAGAAAGATCTCGATTTTATTATTAACTATTTCCTTATTTGATTTTAGTTTATTCACACTACAATGGACGACTAAGGAGGCAGAAATTCACCTATAAAAGCTCTACTACTCCAAGGAATTATTTATGCACTTCATTGAGAAAAATATACTGAAATAGAGCTTTTATTTTGTGCCTAAACTATGAGAAAAAGTGAGGTTCTATAAAAGAGTTTTAGGAGTTTGTTTTAAATGTTCTTAGAGTGATTAGTTCTAGGAAAATCACTGGAGATTATAAAAGTCCTTTGAGAGAAGAGCTGGATGTTCTTCGGGAGAAGATAGGTTCTAGTGCATAGGAGGGAGACCTAGTGTGTGGAACTGAAAGTACGCCGTAACAGAGAAGAGTGATCCAGCTATTGAACGGAGTTCAAGAGTTTGGAATCATGTAAAACGAGTAGAGCTCGCTGAACATATTGAGAGAAGAGTCAAATACGGTGCATCAAGATATGAAGGAGTCTTTCTTGTTTAAGTTATTCGTGTTTGTACTTTAAAATTTTCTATTAATATATTTCTTTCTCTAGGCATGGCCCCTTGAAAAATAGCCAAACTATGTAAAAATCTCTGGTGTCATTTATTTTCTTTTATTTTCATTATTGTGATTATTTTGCGAATAGCACATATTCAATGCTTCAGTATTGGAATAACAATAATACGATTAAATGTTGCAACGGCAGTAGAATTTATCTCACTGTTGTAACAACAACGACAACCACTTTTTAAGTTTGTTTATTTCGAATAATAAATCGAAAAATTGATATACTTGCAATCTTAGATCTTTCAATTGGTATCAAAGCAGAGTCACTAAAATTTATTTAGTGAGATTTTGGGAAGTTTCTGATTCATTTTTGCAGGAATGTCGTTTTTGTCTGAAGGAAGTTCAATTTCACGTCCACCTTTGTTGGATGGTACTAACTATCCTTATTGGAAGACCAGGATAAAAGCATTCATCAGAGCACTTGAAATTAAAGCTTGGAGATCTATTTTCTTAGGTTGGTCTCATCCTGTTGTGAAAGCTGATGATGGAAAAATCTCCTTGAAATCTGAGATTGATTGGTCACCCCATGATGATTTGCTGGCAAGTTACGACACCAAAGCATCACATGCCATTTTCAATGGGTGTGATATAGAGCAAATTAAATTGATTTCTTCGTGTGAAACTGCCAAAGAGGCATGGGAAATCCTTTAAACTCATTTTGAAGGATCAGGTGATGTTAAGCGTAATAAACTCATGTCTCTTACTACTAGATTTGAAAAATTACGTATGGGTGAAGATGATTCACTTTCTTATTTTTATACAAAATTATGTGACATTGCTAATGAGTTTTTTGCTCTTGGTGAATAGATTCCTGAATCTGTTATTGTGAGAAAAATTGTCAAGTCACTCTCAGATCGTTTTCAGCCTAAGATCATTGCAATTGAAGAAAGCAAGAATCTTGATACCATGAAGGTGGAAGACCTGATAAGTTCTTTTTGTGCTTTTGAAATGACTTTGAAATATAAAAGAAAGGATGAGTCTATTGCTTTCAATTCTATCCAAAAGATTGAGGAAGAGTCTTGCCCTACTAACAAAAAATTTCAAAAAATTCTTAAAGAAAGTAGGCAAGTCATCAAAGCCTAATTCCTCCACATCCAAATCCTCCTAAGGTAATTCTTCCTCTAAATCTTTTGATTCTTTTAATAATAAGGGTATTAAGTGTAGGGAATATGGTGGATTTGGTCATATCCAATCCAAATGTACTAACACTCTTAAAAAGAAATCAAAATCATGTGCCACACTACGGAGTGATGAAGAGTCTGATGGCAGCCAAGATGAAGATGACAGCAATATAAGTAATCACATTGCTTTGACTACCTCTTTATTTTCTGTTTCACGTTTGAAATTGCAGGAAGTTGTAGGTTCCGTTGCAACAGAGACTGTTTGTGACAACCATATTGCCAATGTCAATGATGTTGCAACACAATTTGAAAAACCAGAGGACAACATAGCTGAATTTAGTTCTGATAATAGTGATGATTCAGAGGTAGATGAGGAATCACCTAGAGAGGCATATAAAAAATTGTATACTTAATGGGTAAGACTTTGTGTTGAAAAATCGAAACTTAGTAAGTTCCAATTCTGAGTTACTTAATTTTAAAGAAAATTCAATAAAAAGATTAAAAGAATTGGAATTACAAGTTGATGAAAAAAACAAGAAATTGAAAGAGGTTTCTTTTGAGCTTGATAGAACTATGAAATCTCTTAAGATGCTCAATTCTGGTTATTCTCAATTGGATCTTTTTTTATCATCTGGAAAATCTTTTGGTGATATTACTGGACTTGGTTTTAAAGGTAAATGTTTAGGAATAAAACTATTTTTGTGAGAGAAAAATCAGTTTCTGCTCCATCCAATGCATCTGCTGTTGCAACAGCAAGATCAAAAAAAGTTTCTCCACCTGTTAGCGCACTTGCTGTTGTAATAGCAGGATCTCATACAGTAATCAGACGTGGTATTGGTTTTGTACCGATTGTAGGATCAACAGGTAAATACAACAAACCTGTTGCAATAATAGATTCGTCCACGACAATCAAAGGTAAGAAATTCATACCCACTTGTCACTTTTGTGGTCATATAAGGCCTAGATGTTTTACAATGATGAGTTTTCTGGAAAATAATTATTTTAAAATTTATTTGTGGGTTCTCTTCCAAGAAATACACCAAGACCGAAAATTGATTTAAAAAATAATTCCAGAAAGGTATGGGTAAGAAAGTCAGATCTTAATTATTTTACTTCTCTTTCATGTCTGAGAACCAATACTACTAACTCTTGGTATTTTGATTGCGGATGTTCCAGGCATATGACAGGTGACAAGACCATTCTGGCGAATTACAAACCTGTTTCTAAGGGTACAGTGACCTTTGGTGATAGAGTTAAAGGAAGAATTCTTGGCATAGGAACTCTTAACATTAATGGATTTCCTAATTTGAAGAAAGTGATGCACATAGAGGGACTTAATGCTAATTTAATTAGCATAAGTCAATTGTGTGATTTGAACTTACATGTTAGGTTCACCAATGAAAAGCGTCAACTTCTGGACACTTCAGGTAAGTGCATTTTAAAAGGGTATAGATCCTTAGATAATTGCTATATTTTATCTCAGGAGGAGGCTCGTGTGATGATGAATGGCAGAAGATTGATCAATTTCTTGATTGAGAGAGGCTACAAGGGAGGGAGAGTAAACAAAACACCTTTTTAAACATTTTGTTTTTGGATTTATCATTACTCAAATTTGTGAGAATGAAATTGTGTTTATTTCTACTTCTCAATCTAGACAAGTTTTTGTCAATCTTTTCATCAGGGATTTAGCTGAATCCATGACAATTGCTTTGGATTTTGTGGATACAGAAAGACAGTTTGCTGATATATTCACTAAAGCCCTTGATTAAATTTGTTCTTTTTCTTTTAATTTTATTCTTGCCGAGAATTGCATGAATTATCCCTATATTTTTATTTGGAGAAATCTTAAGATTTTAGAAAGAGTTAATTTATTCTTTTCATAAATTAGATTGATTTTGAGATTTTTGTTATTTGAATTTCTTATTGCATAGGATAAATTGTATAATCTGGATTAGATTTTGATTGACAAACATTTTATTGATCTCTTGTATTGAAAATATTATGTTTATAGGCATTATAAACAGAAAAACCTACCTAATACTGAAGAGTGAAAGCCGTCTATGAGTAATTTGGACCTATGTATCACAAAATATGTAGAGAATAATCTACCATGTAAAAAAGGCTACCTCAGAGATTAGAGTGAAAGCTACTGTTTATGTGGGAATAAATGTGCTGAAGATAATATATAAAATAATAATAAAAAAAATAGATTCAGCACAATTACTGTATGTGAAAAATGGAAGAAAATTTCATGAGATCAAGAAAAAAGATTTGTTAGTCATTACTCAATCCAACTCATTCAGTAAGTCCTATAATTCAGAAAATTAATTTGGTAAAAATTTTAGAAGTGATTTAATTTTAGAATCATTTTTATGTTTAGAATAAATTTGCTAATTCTTTGATTTTTAGTTTATTCCATTTAAAAATATTTGAGATTTTTGTCATAATCTGGCCAGCTTTTCTATTTTTCATACTCTTTGATTTAAATAAAAAAAAGAAGGGCTTTCAGTTTTATATTTGCATATTATCACCACTGTTGCAACAATGCTTCCAATGTTCTTGTTTTGGTTTTAGTAAGAATCTTTTGAACTTTTCAGTTTCATAAAATCATTTTTTTTTCCCGGGGTTTTGTGCATATATGATGTGAAATTGATTTTCTTCAAATCATAATCCTTGTTCCTTTGACTAGGTGTCCTCTCTTTCTTCTTCTTCTTCTTTCTTTACAATGTTTTCTCTCTCCAATTCTGCCTATTGTTTCATACAGGTTGAACAGCAAATAGGTTGCTGAACCACCCGTTGTAACAAGTGCCAATCTAAGAAGAAGACAGCTGCTGCCAAGAAATCTTCACCTGTTGCAACAACTTCTGTTGTGGTATCCCAAGAGTGTATGGAGTTGGAGAATCTGAAAGCTGATCAGGCGAAGTAGACTGAGTGATTGGATGCCATTGAAAAAGTGCAAAAAGGGATTTTTCACAGATTGACAGCCGCCTTTGCTACTTAATCAGTTGTTGCTCCTCATCCCTCTGGATCTTCCCGACCTAAAGTACCATTATCTCTACCTGTTGCAACAAGTCTAGAAAAGCAAGCCAAGAAACGTTACAAGAAGACGCAGCTTTGATCATTTTGATTGCTTTGCAGGAACTTGCTGCAAGGAGTTTTTTTCCATTTTTGTTTCCAGATACTAGATTTCATTTGTTTTGGATTTAAGACTTCATGTTTGATTTACTATTTTATTACTTTGGTCCTCTTTTGACAAAAAAGGGGAGATCATGAGAATTTTCTATTTCTGGATGTTTGTTTTGAGATCATGATTTTTTATTTTGTTTGGAGATCATGAGATATTATTTTCAGGGGGAGCTTCCTATGATTTATATCACATTCTTAGTATTGTGATTTTCAGGGGGAGCAAGTTGTTTTTGATGAGGAAATTTAACCATCTGTTTTCAGGTTTAAATACTTGAGTTTTTTTTATTCTTTCTCATGTTAATTTTGCCAAAAAAGTGCCAAAGGGGGAGATTGTTAGGTCCAAAAGTTTGGCATTCTAAATGACAAAGTTTTGAAAACTCAAGTTTATAAAAAGAACAAAATGTTGTTACACCAAGTCTGAAGTTGTTACAACAAGTCTGAAGTTATTACAACAAGTGTTGTTTTTACAACAACCGAAACTTGTATTTTTCTTTATATGGAAACTTTCTAGAATATGCCTAAATGTGTTTAGTTTCCATAGTTGATGATTCTGGTGATAATATAGGTGAAATATAAATGAAATTTCGTGCATAGTTAGTTAGAATATTTTCCTATTAATTTTTAATCAATTCTTTCTATATTTACCATATATATCATTGATTATTTCCTCATTCTTTTGTCTTTGATTTTTATCTGATTGTCTCTTATTAATCAATGAATTTGGATAGGTTTCTGAAGTGAATTCATAAGGATTTTCGTCTTTAATTATTTCTGGAAATTTCTCATCAATTAATTAAGTTTCGGTTAGTTAATTGATTTGATTTACTGTGATCAGATTTTCTGATCTGTTGCAACAACTCTGGATATTTAAGGAAAGATTGACTAATTTTCTTAAATCTTGGCTTTTGATTGATATTGATTGAGATATGATTTTCTAGGTTAATTATCAATCTTTGGCAGGTTAAATGAAGATTTCCATCTGTCCAAAACGTGTCCAAATCGAATCAAAGGAGCAATCATGAATCTGGATATTTTTCTAGTAATTGTTCAGAAAGTTGTTGCAACAACTTTCCGGCAGAGTACAACATTTATGGAAAGATTTTGATTTTATTATTAACTATTTCCTTATCTGATTTCAGCCTATTCACACAACAATGGACGACTAAGGGATTTAGAATTCACCTATAAAAGCTCTACTATTCCAAAGAATTATTCATGCACTTCATTGAGAAAAATATACTGAAATAGAGCTTTTATTTTGTGCCCAAACTATGAGAAAAAGAGAGGTTCTGTAAAAGAGTTTTTGGAGTTTGTTTTAAATGTTCTTAGAGTGATTAGTTCTAGGAAAATCACTGGAGATTGTAAAAGTTCTTCAGAAGAAAGGCTGGGTATTCTTTGGGAGAAGATTAGGTTCTATAGTGCATAGGAGGAAGACCTAGTGTGTAGAACTGAAAGCATACTGTAGCAGAGAAGATTGTTCTAGCTATTGAAGGGAGTTCAAGAGTTTGGAGTCAAGTAAAACGAGTGGAGCTCGCTGAACATATTGAGAGAAGAGTTAAACACGGTGCATCAAGATATGAGAGAGTTTTTCTTGTTTAGGTCATTGGTGTTTATACTTTAAAATTTTCTACTAATATGTTTCTTTCTCTGGGCATGGCCCCATGGAGTAGGTTATTGAAAAATAGCCAAACCATGTAAAAATCTCTGGTGTCATTTATTTTCTTTTATTTTTATTATTGTGATTATTTTGCCAATAGCACACATTCAATGCTTCAATATTGCAACAATAATAATACGATTAACTATTGCAACAACAGTAGAATTCATCTCATTGTTGCAACAATAACGACAACCACTTTTTAACTTTGTTTATTTCGAATAATAAATCAAAAATTAGTATACTTGCAATCTTGGATCTTTTATACCTGCAAAAACTTTTCTTAAAGACAAAGATTAATTTCACAATTAATTAAAGTCAATCAATTCAATCAAGAAAACTTTCCATAAACAGTGCAATCTGTTGTAACAGATTTTGTTAAAAAATCCTAACAATTCATAAAATTAATTACATTAATTTAAAGAGATTGCTTTCTGCACTATAATGGAAGAAATATAAGCATGATTCGGCTTATACACCTGTCAATACCCATTAGCCAAGATTTGAGGTAATATGAGCAAGAATCAAACTAAAAATAGAAACTTAATCAAAAGAAAGATAAGATAAAATATCTCAATTAATTTGGTCCAGCTGGTCACTAAAATTCATTAGCAACAATCCCTATTATCCTTCTAGAAATGTTTAATAATGAAAATTAGACCAAAGGATGCAAGAACAAAAAGTTTCCAAAATTAGATTTTCGGTAAGGGAAAATCTATTGTGAGCGATCCTGTAAATCTCTTACAACGAGTGTTTTACAACATCAACAGACCTGGTATAACAATTTGTTAGTTTCTTCATAACGACTTGAGTTTATTGTTTTTGCCAATTGTTTGCCAACACCTTGGATCTAACAGGATTGACATCTCATGGTTTTATATTGGAATTGGTGTTGGATTCTTTGTTGGATTTTGTGGGAATTTGTTAAACAACTCGTCTTTGAGAACAGCTTATTTTCAGTTCATGCATAGCTTGGGAGGCTGTCTTTATGGGGCAATTACCCTTAAAGGGGTAGCTTAAGGAGAAATCTAGCTCGGCACTAACAAGTATGTAATTTATTCTTTTCTATCAAATTTATTTCTGCATTAGTTTCTACACTCACAAAGTAAATGTGTGCTGTTTCATCTCTGGCGTTTGTAGCTACAACAGTAATCACTGAGCAAAACATCGCTTCTGGTACGAGAGCTGTTAGTTGTAAAAGACTAAACATATAAGATGAATGTTAATTGAAGAAGTTTCTTTCTTTTCCTCTTGTTAACCTATCTTCTTTTTCATCATTGTCAGAACTCTATTGGTGAGAGTATGTGTATGTTGCTAGCATAGTACAGATGACAGAGTTAATTCTAAAATCCGAGGTGGTAAGGTAAAAACTATATGGCTTTGCGGATAGAGTTTAGAGTTCGAGTTTGAATCTGTATTCTGTTGATTATTAGTTCCTCATCTTTTGATCTTCTTGAATCTATTATTTCGTCCCTTTGTCATGTTGATGGTGATAAAATCTTGCTCGTGTTGCTAAGTATTTTTGTTCGAGCATTATGTTATCACGTTTGGAATTTATTTGTCTTGTTTTTCTAAAACCGAAATTGCTTGTGAATCCCCTGCTTTTGTTCTGTTTTCTAGGTTTTTTCCTCTTTTATTCGAGCAATAGCTTTTTGTTGCTTCCGTTTGTAAAACCTTATGTGCCAATCATAATTCACATCTCTAGAACATACACATTACACAAATATATCATATATGTAATAATTGATCATTTTCTCTTTCTGAAAAGTCTTAGTTAAAATTCTTGAAATTATGCATCTAGTAAGATTTTTATTCGATGATTTCTTAAATTACGAAACACAGAGTTGAAACGGGAACAATGACAGGATTCACAAGCAAGTCTTATTTATTTATTCAGTGATGGAATAGGAAAATCTTTAACAGCAAAGTTTGCTAGAATTGTAAAATCTGTTAACAGAACTAAAACTTAAACGACAAAACTACAATAAGAAAGAAAACATCAATTGATTCAAGAGCAAGAGCGAAAGAAAGAACTTATAGTACTCTATATATATCCAATGTAAAGAATCACCTCCAACTTTTGTCCTATTTAGAATTTTCTATTGTTATATGTTTATATTTATTATTATGTTAGGAAAATATCTGAAGCTTCAAGAAAAGCTTCCCAAGTTGACAAGAAAAATTATATGTATTAATATTATTATATTAGAAAAATCTAGAAAGCTTCTTGCAGCTTGCTATTGTTGGCAAGTTTCTACACTAGCCATACAAAATGCTAGAAATCTCTAGTTTATTTAAGTTGGCCGATGCGATCAACTTTCTGCTGCTATATATATATATATATATATATATATATGGGACATGGTACCGTGGTAAGAGTGTAGTGTACAAGTGTGCAGAAAGTGCAAATAATTGAGTATGAGGTATATCTCTGAGGTGAGTGCTAAAGTGAATGGAGTGAAATAATAAGTGAGTTAATGTCTATGAGTGTTATTATTAGTGTAAAATAAAAAAAAAAAAGAAAAAAAGTGTGAGTGTTTTGTGGTCTTGATTAAGAGTGTGTATAAGTCTTGGCTAGTGTAAATTTAAGCAATGCTTAGTGTAATTACTTTTTATAGTAATTAAAGTAATTATGTTATTTTTCTATAGAGCCCATAACTGCATTCTTGGCACTATTAGGACCATCATTACTTGTAAAACTTATTCTCTAAGTTTCGTAATTTTTAGAGAGACATTAGAATTGTTATGAATCGTGAGAAATTGACATTATTGGGATTAACTATGAAGTTGATTATAGAAGATACATGGGTAACAAGTAGTCAATATTTTTAGTGCAATTAGAATATGATTTTATTGTTATGATACTTATATATGATTTGTATGATAATAAGTGTGTGAGACGTTATGTTGATTATTTTAATTAAATAGATAAAGTGAACGAGGTAATAATCTTTGATCTTTTCTAGTAGTTTTCCTCGTCCAAAAGCTGAATGTTTTATTGGTTTATTAGGTCTACTAGAATCATATTTACAAGTATTTTCCTTAAAATATGATTTAAAGTAAAATTATATTTTGGTAATAAGACTATTTATTGAAAAAAATCTATTTTATTAATATAATGTAATTTTTGTGAAAAGTAGTATGATTCAATGTTTTATGCAAAATTATGAATCAAATATATGAATTACTATTGAACGTGGTTAGAAAAAAATTATTTTGGAATGACTACAATGTTATAATGAGATGAAAGTGAAATTGTTTATGATTTGTTATTGTAAATAAGTATTTTGAAACTCTCTTCAGTGACTATGTACGTGGACTCAATCCACAGGGATTATATATGGACAGTACTGACCTAGTTACACGGTTAAATATAGTAGATTCGTACCCGGCTACAGGGGTTATCTGTAGTAGATTCGGACCCGTCTACAGGGGTTATTTGTCACAGATTTGGACTTGCCTACATGGGTTATTTGTGACAGATTCAGACTTAGTCACAGGGGTTAAGTGTGGCCATAGTCACAAAAAACTGGAGAGAAGTATAATTGAAATTATTATTAACTAAAATGATTCGAAAAGATAGATTTGGAAACTTATTGCTTCTTTTTGCCAAAATTGTTTACTAAACGACTTGATTTGAATATTTTCAAAAATATTGATTTCCGAAACAAAATTTGTTCTGAAAAATATTTGTTAATAGTTTTGGTTTACGTATGTTTGATCCAACTAGTTAAGTTTACTTACTGGGCTTCTAGCTCGTCCTTTTATTTTTTCCTCACAGGTTTTAAAGATTATCAGTTAAGAAGCTCACAAAAGAAACTTATTTAGTAGTAATTGAGGTGTATAGTTCAAAGGGAGGAATTTCTTCATCTTGACTGAGAAAATATAAAGACTCAGAAGGTTGATTATCTTGAATTTATTGGATTATAGTTTCTATTATATAATGTTTATTTTGAATATTTAGATACGTTGGTATTTATTGGAGACTAAATATTCTTAATTATATTAGTTTATAGAAAGATGTTTTGTATATCTATGGGGTTTTGCTTTATGGGTATATGACGCACGTCCTCGAGTGTGGGACATGGTACGATCTTTCAAACTTCGTCATGGAACTTCAACGTTATAGACCTGGAGAAGGTTTAAAATTCAATGAAAGGTACCTGAGACAAAAGGTTGAAGATGCTTCAGTTGAGACCTTTGTACGAATGGGCTTCGAAAGATCAAGTGGCACTTGACAAAGAGCTACATATGCTTCTAACAATAGCACTGTTGCTTGAGTTGCATTTGATGAGTCAAGAGCTTTTCTCTATGCAGCAGCCTTCGATCAAGTGTTCAAGCTTCAGATACATTCTTTCGCAGCTTGTTTGTTTTTATTTCGGTTTTCATACATCCCAAAAAGGGGCATCGGAATGGAACGAAACAGAGGATTCACGAGCAAGTTCTCTCTCCCCTTTCTTCCTTTTTCTTTATTTCATTTTTTAAAGAGAGAGAGAGAGAGAGACAAAGTAAATCGGCTAATTCAAAACAAGTGTGCTTGAACTATGTAAACATATAGACTACGAAGAAAATATCTAAAAAAACTGAACTAGATTTCGAATTTAACGGAAGTAATAGATTCATAAACAAGGCTAAAAGAAGAGGAACCAGTACTCAGATTCTTTAGCTTTCGAAGTATCTAAACTCTTAAATCCTTTCAGCCAATAAGTCTGCACCTTACCACATCTGATTTCACAAATCTTAATGCAAATATAATAGCTCTATCATCTGTTTTTAGCAAGCAATATACACTTGGGACATCTTCATTAACAGAGCTTTAACAACAATGAAAATAGTATGTACAACTCTGTTAAAGTGTACAAGAGCATGTCTCTCCCTCTCTATGCACTGCGCTTGATTATTTGATCCGACTTATATCGTCATCGGTACTCAACACACGAGCAGTGGCAAGCAAGAACAGAAGCCCTGAACTATCATATTACTCAAAATTTTACTCAAATTGAAGGAACTTTAAATAATATCTGCTAATTTTATGGAGATTTTAAATATAGTTTTGAATTATTAACAAAATTCTGAAATTAATAAAAACTTGGAAAGAAAGCTCATTATAAACTAGAGATTTAGTCAATCTTCATGCGTTCAAACTCCAGATTAGTAAATTTTTTTCTGTTGTTTATTTTCAAGTTTCATCCTCGTTTGTCTGAGTAGTAGTTTTGTTGTTTCCAATATGTCATCATTAGATAAAAGAAGTCTTAAAGTTCAGCTTCTGAGGTTTTTTATTTAATTTTTTTCTTTAAAAAAGAAAAAGAAAAAGAGAAACTGTTGACTAACTCGTGACAGAGACCTCTACAAAATCAACAATAAGAAACATTCCATTAAAACAATAACGTTTTCCATAAACAGAAAATTATTAACAGAAACTACCAGAAATGACAAGAGACCAACTCAAAATACTTTTGATAATTTATTTATTTATTTTTTGAGAACATGACAGGGAAAACACATTATTAATGAGAACAAAGTTTATTGCAACTGAAAAACACGTTAGCATAACTGTAGAACTCAGTCCACAATAAGCACAATCTAGAAAGAGAACATCATTAATTAAAGTTCAAACTGGGTGAAACAGAAGATTGAAAAGAAAGACTAGAAGATGAACTAGGGTTAGTCCTTCGAATAAAGATTCCAATGCTTTGTTTATTTATTCGAAAGAGAAATATGCTTCATACTTGAAGAGTTCTTTTGTTTTTGAACTCTAAAACACTTGAATCCTTGCAGCTGACACTAATTCTGCCTTCTAGATTCTTCCCAATCCAAATTGACAACTTTGACTGATTCATTGAAGAAGATTCTGCCAACTCTAATCTGCTATGTTAACTATTTCTCCAGATCTGAATCAAAATTGATACAGATTTAGAGGACAACTACATAAAAATTAAATAATAAACTGGAAATAACATAAAATATCACAGATCTAGATCTGGGTATACTAAGGCCATACAAGATCTAGATCTAAGTGAGAAATTATCCTCTCAAAAAAGAGAGTTGTTGGACAAAAAAACCAAAAACAAATAAAAAAAAGTAGAAAAGCCCATATCAGATTGAAGGAATGATCCTTCCCCGATAGGGGAGGCAGTGTGGAAGAAGAAGTTTGGCCTTATGTCTGCTACATAAGGGGAATTGATGTAGAGAAGAGGAGAGGAGCAGGTTGGAGCTCCTCTCTCTAACTTCTCTCTAAAATGTATTGTTCCCTTTTAATTTTTAAACTTACATTTTTTTAGTTTACACTTTCTTTTGTTTTCTTTTCTGATTCTTGAAGTGCCTTGATTTTCCAATAGCATTGGTCATGCCATCATGCTACTAGGATCCCAACTTTATACTAAATGTTAAATGTAATTAATAAATTTATTTGTGCAAGGTTAGATTTTACTAAAAGAAAAATGAAAACTCTTTTACCGTTTAAATTAAATAAATGAATTGGTCTAAGAATTATTGAGATGCCGGAAAGTATTTGTTATTCTCAAGTCAACAGTATTAACCAATCACGAATTAGTATATAGACGTGCCAGCTCAGAACGGAGAAAAACTTGTTAATAAGCTGTGACGCTCAAGTCAATACCAAAACATTAAATAATATAATTTAAAGATAAAATGAACGACTAATGAAATAGAACATATTTTTTCCTTGATATGGATTGGAAAGTCAGTCAATTAAAATGAATTTTCTTGTCATCAAATTTCTTTCTTGCCCCTTTTTTCTTCTACTTTATGTTTTTATATATTTTGACTCATTCAATTTCAATAGTTGTCTTTTAACCCAAGACTTGCTAATCTCAATAATTACAAATTAATAATATAATATAGATTGAGTACAGGGTTGACAAATTCGCTTAGCAAACCTTCATTTTGATCGATTGCTCTCACTTGGTAGACATCATCAGCAACATGTTAGTTGCGGTGCTGCTCCTCTTGCTAGCAACCGCTCAAGTGGTGGCCGTCGCCGGAGAAGATAGTAGTAGTAGTGGTGGGAATCATCATGGGCAGTGCATAGAGAAGGAGAAAGAGGCTCTCCTCAGCTTTAAGAGAGTTGTGGATCCCGGTAACATTCTCTCCTCTTGGACAAATGATAGAACCAACCAAAATTGTTGCACTTGGAGAGGTGTCACTTGTGACAACCAAACCAACCATGTCGTTGAGATTGATTTTAGTACTGTTTATGATGACAATACGGACGGTCATGATTATGCAATCGGCGGCGAGATTGGCTCCTCCTTGGTTGAACTGCAGTACTTGAACTACTTGGACTTTAGTGGAACGAACTTCAGTCGGATTCCGATGTTCATCGGTTCTTTAAAAAATCTCGTGTATCTTGATCTTTCAGGGAACCCTATCAGTGGAACTATCCCTCCGCAGCTTGGAAATCTCACCAAATTGCAATTTCTTGATCTTTCAAGCAGTTCTGATCACGATCAAATGATTGCGGATAATATTGAATGGTTCTCTCGTCTCACTTCTTTGAGGAGCTTCAGACTGATGAACGCTAATTTCACTAAAGCCGGGCTTCAATCCTTCAAGGTGGCTCCTTCCTTATCAAGCTTAGAAGTATCATATTGTCTTCTTCCTAAGGTAGATACTTCATCTCTTTCCTATGCAAATTCATCGTATTTTCTCAAGACACTTGTCCTGCAATATAATTCTATGGATCCCACCGCAATTAGTTGGTTCTTAAATTTTAGTAGTAACCCTTTTGATCTCACCCTTACAAATAACATCATAGATGGCTCCTTCCCGGATTCCTTTGGTGGTAAAAATTCTCTTAAGAACGTTGACTTGTCAAGAAATGAAGTTGGAAGTGGAATACCAAAATCCTTAGGGAGTCTTACCAACATAAAATACTTGGACCTTTCATTAAACAATCTCGGTGGAACCTTACATGATCTTTTGGAGAACTTGACCGGTTCCACAATGAATTCCTTAGAGGTTTTGTATTTGGGTTCCAACCAACTTGGAGGATTAATTCTTGAAGACGAAAAATCATTCCTATCCTTGAGAGAGCTATATCTTGATAATAATCAGTTGGAAGGTCCTTTTCCACATCGTTTTAGTCGATTTCCGAGCCTTAATATTTTGTCTTTGGATGACAACAAACTCAGCGGACCATTGCCTGATCTATCATCAATGTCAAGATTGAAAGTTTTTCGTGCAGCTAATAATAGTCTCAATGGTACTTCTACGGAGAGTATTGGTGAGCTTTATTATCTCGAGACTTTGGATGTCTCTTCAAATTCTCTCACTGGGATTATCTCTGAAGTGAACCTACGTTGTCCGAAATTGAATGAACTAGATTTATCCTCTAACTCAGCTGTGACATTGAAATTCAACTCCAGTTGGGTCCCCTCATTTCAGCTGACATCTATAACGCTGACCTCTTGCAAGTTAGGTCCGCAATTTCCAAATTGGCTCAAAGGACAATCCAATCTCTCCTATCTCGACATTTCCAACTCTGATATTTCTGGCCCTGTCCCTAATTGGTTTAGTAATATAACTTCCAAGTTGGATTATTTAAACATCTCCTTAAACCTTCTTGACGGCACTCTGCCACATTTTCCATTGCTAAATGCTTATCGAGTCGACTTGAGTTCCAATCAATTCCAAGGCTCTATCCCACCTTCTCTATCCAATGCAACTCATTTGTATCTCTCTGATAATGAGTTCACAGATTGTAGTTCTTTTCTATGTGAACCAAAAGCCGCATTAACGAGAATTCTTGACCTTTCTAATAACCAATTATCTGGGAGCCTTTCTGATTGCTGGGGAAATTTTGATACTCTATCTGTTTTAAAGTTGGAAAACAATAAGTTATCCGGAGAAATCCCGAGCTCAATTAGCTCAAGCGGAAATTATATCCAAACAATACAATTAAGGCGCAATAGCTTTTCGGGAAAGTTGCCTTCCTCAATGAAGAATTGCACTGAGCTACGAATTCTGGATGTTGGAGAGAATAATTTGAATGGAAATGTACCGTCTTGGATCGGAGAAAGACTGACAGCATTGGTTTTTCTTAGTCTGAAGTCCAATAAATTTGATGGAATTATACCAATGAATCTCTGTCATCTTAGTAACATCCAAATATTGGATCTTTCCCAGAATCATTTATCTGGAGCAACTCCTTCATGTTTTGAGAATTACACTTCAATGGTTCAGAAAACAGCTGATGAAAGTACAACCATATCAATAGCATACAATCCTATACCCTCTAGCGGCTATGTGACAGAGTTTGACAATATTGCATGGATCATATGGAAGGGACTAGAGTACGAATATGGTAAAATTCTTGGATTACTAAGAATTATTGATCTATCAAGCAACAAACTGACCGGAAAAATTCCTGGTGAAATGACTAATCTTGTACAGTTGATTCAACTTAACCTGTCGAGAAATGATTTGAGCGGAAACATTCCGAATAAGATTGGGAACTTGGCTAAGCTAGAATCATTGGATTTGTCACACAATAATCTTTCTGGTAAAATTCCCATAAGCTTGGCCGAAGTGTCTTCTCTAAACTACTTGGATTTATCAAATAACGAACTGTCAGGAAGAATCCCTACAAGTACTCAACTACAAAGTTTTAATGGCTCCTCATATATGGGGAATCTTGAACTATGTGGAGTTCCTCTGACAAGCTCATGCCCGGGAGATGAGCCATTGTTGGAAGATCCTTCAAGTTCAACTCGTGATGATGAAAGCCATGGTAAAGATGGTGGAGAATGGTTTGACATGTCATGGTTTTACAGTGGAATTGGCGTTGGATTCTTCGTTGGATTTTGTGGGAATTTGTTGCTCAGCTCTTCTTTGAGAGCAGCTTATTTTCAGTTCATGCGTAGCTTGGGAGGCTGGCTTTATGGGATAATAACCCTTAAAGGGGTTGCGCTTAAGGAGAAAAGCTAGCTTGGCACTAACAAGTATGTATAATTCTTTTTCTTTCAAAGTTAGTTCTACATTAGTTTCTCACTCTTAAACTAAATATGTGCCCCTTTCGTGTATGCTTGTGTTGTAGCTACTGCAGTAGTCACTGAGCAAAACATCACTTCTGGTACGAAAGCTGTTAGTTGTAAAAGACTAAATATATAAGATGAATGTTAGCTGAATAAGATTCTTCTTTTCCCTTTTTTCCTTTTTGACCCTATGTTTTTGTTTTTCAGCATTGTCAGAACTCTACTGATGAGGGTATGTGTATGTTGCTGGCATAGAGTAGATGACAGAGTTAGCTCTAAAATCTGAGGAAGCTGGTGACCTGAAAGCTATGTGGCTGTGTGGATAGAGTTTTGAGTTCGTGTTTGAATCTCATTCGGTTGATTACGAGTTCCTCATCTTGTAGTCTTAGTGAATCTATTCTTATCTCTATCTCGTTGATTGTGATTAAATTTTGTGATCCCCTGCTTTTGTTCTGTTTTATGGTTTTTTCATATTTTATTTGAGTAATAGTTTTTTGTTGTTTCTGTTTGTAAATCCTTATGTGTCAATCATATTTTACATTTTCTAGAATATATACATTACAAACAATATATGTAATGCTTGAGTTTCTTTTTCTGCAGAGTCTTAATAAACATTCATCAAATTATGCACTTGAGATTGTTTAGTTGAAAATTTCTTAAAGTGAGAAACACAGAATTGGAATGGGAACAATACAGGATTCACAAGCAAGCCTATTTATTTATTAATGGATGGAATCGGAAAACTTAATTAACAGCAAAGTTTGCTAGAACATAAACCACAAAAGTATAATAAGAAAGAAACCATCAATTGATTCAAGAGTAAGACCCAAAGAAAGAACTTGTGGTACTCATAAGAATAGAGAAGCATTTCTTACCACATCTGTTTCACTCATTCCCACAGTGAAAATTCAGATTTTTATATAGAAAATTAAAATTAAAGAGAAAGAAAAATTGTTCCACGAAATTCTTCGTTAATTGCTTGCAGCATTCCCTCTCGCTCCAAAATCTATGTTCACGCTCTCTGTCGCTAAGCTCAGTATTATCCTGCTATAATGGTTGCTGGTCTCTTCTCGGCTCCCCTTATTTATAATAAATCTGTGCTGCTTCACCTCATCATCCTTGAGAAATAGGAGTGTTCAAATTCCGCAAAATCCAATCCAATCCACTCTGTAAAGTGCAGATTTCCGCACTTGTGAGGATTGGATTGAATTCAAAAATTGAAATCTACACTTCTGTGGATCGGATATTGTTTTTACCTTAAAAAAATCCAATCCAATCCGTACTTAATATATAGATTTTTAAATAAAATATAAATTATTAATAATTTGGTTTGAATTAAGTTTAATTCTTTTTTTTTTGAAAGAAATTAAGTTAAGTTTAATTCTAAATTTTAATACATTGTATTTAATATTATACGTATCTATATGATCAATAATCGGCTAATTTTTTTTTTTTAAAAAACAAAAACTCAAATTTGTGCTAAAATTAAATAATCCAAGAGAAAAAATGACATGAAGTCCAATTTTAAGAGCTTATTTATCAGACTCAAGTAACCAATTTAAAGTAACCGATGCAAATTAGATTGGGTCGGTTTAAAAGTTTTATATGGATTGGATTAGATGAGAAATATGAAATCTGCACCTAGTGTAGATAGAATATAAATATGTTAAAAAAGTGCAGATTGAATCTGATGAACTCTCTTATTGAGAAATATGTGTTTACTTTTCCCTGAAAAGGACATGTGTAGGACTAATATAGGCTAGATTGACCTTTTTGTGTATTATTCCAAAAATGACAATTTTATGAGTATCAGTGACATCTTAACTTATAGTCAAAAATTCCTTGACCATAAGAAAGTCTTAAATAATGAGTTTTTCACAATCAAGAAACTCTTGACCTATAGTAAAGAAATTTTTGATACTCTTAAAAATATAATTTTTAGAAAAATGTAAAAAAAAAAAAGTCATTTTGTCCCAAGTTAGTCGCATCCATGTCATTTCCTTTACTAGTTACACTTTTTGTTATGATACGGCTCCTTTCAAAATCAGCAGGCTTCACTCTCGTGGATGTGGTCCATTGGGCCTCCTTTCAGGTAGCTTTTAAAGAGTCCATGAGTCAAGAAAGAAGGGAAAAAGACATCTAGTACTACCTTTTAATAAATAATACCAAGAATACTATGTCCAAATTTTTACTTATTTTTGTGCTACTTTTTTTTAGAAAAATAACAAATTTTTACTAAGAAAGACCAAATAACATCTTGGAATTTCTATTTTTTCTTGTTTCTTTTTGCTACTAGTTTATTTGTAGCTGATCACTCTTAAAACTAATTGCCAATTTATTATTAGAAATTATAAACTAATTGATTTTTCGAAACTAGAAACTAAATTGGTTACTAAAAACCAACAACTATATTAGTTTTCATCATAATAAATATTTAGTTAATAAAAACTGAAAACTAAATTAGTTTCTATCATAAACAGTAGAACTATTTGGTTAATTCAATTATTGATTACTAGAAACCAATTTGGTTACTGGAAACTAGTTGCCAGAATCCAAAATTTTATATATTTCTGTTGCTTTTACTTCAAAAATATAATTATTTAATTTGAGAACTTGATCATATTCTTCAGCGTCCTTGTTCAATGCCTCACCAAATTCTTGCTATAGAGCATTCTTCAAAAAGGAAATCACAATAGCTTTTAGGAAACTTTTATCGTTTCCTGTGATTTGAAAAAGAAACCATAATAGTTTTTAGGAAATTTTTGTGGTTTCCTGTGATTTACTTAGCTACAGGGCAATCTGCTAAAAGGAAACCACGATGGTTTCTTGTGATTTATTTAGCTACAGGACATTCTACAATTAGAAACCATAATGATTTCTCAAAAATGTTCATAGTTTCATATGATTTACTTACGTACAGGATATTCAGAAACCACGATGGTTTCCTGCGATTTATTTAGCTACAGGATATTCTACAAAAAGGAAACTATAATGATTTCCTAGAAATGTTCATGGTTTCATGTGATTTACTTATGTAAAGGATATTCGGCTAAAGAAAACTAAAATGGTTTCTAGGAAACCTTTATACTTTCCTGTGATTTACTTACGTACAGGGCTTTCGGCTAAAGGAAACCAAACTAGTTTTCAGGAAACCTTTGCAGTTTCCTGTGATTTACTTACTTATAGAACATTCTGCTAATAAGAAACCAAATTGGTTTCCGGGAAACTACAAAGGTTTCCTGTTATAAAAAAAAAAAAAAAAAAAAAATGACTTATTTACTAAAATGCCACCATGTTTTCTAACTTTCAAAGTATTTGGAAAAATGCCATAAAAAGATCGTATGGATTTTTATTATTTTTGAAAGGTCGTAAATTTTGTATTATTTTTTGAAAAATAGGTATAAGTGTCCAAAAGTCAATAAAGAAAGTCCACCGCCTCATTACATTCGGGAAAAGTCCATAAATACCAGTTTTTAAAGTCATATTTTCATAAATACCCGATTTTACTTTTAATTCCATAAATATCCATTTTTATACTTTCTTATTTTTGAGAAATATAGACCATCACTATTTTACACAAAAAAATGTATGCCACGGTATACATTTCATGCATTAAATATATACCATGGTCTATATTTTTTGAATAAAAATTAGCACACATTTTAAAATGTATACCGTTCATATTTTACACATGAAATGTGTAACCTATGGATAAAATTTACATCATAAATCTAGACTACTCATATTTTGTTTATGAAATATGGACCATAAAAACGAGTATTTTTGAAAGAAAAATTAAAAACAGGTATTTATAAAAAAACTATGTGATATAGCTCATCATTACTCTCCAGCATCCTCACGTGACAATTAAAGGCCACCCATATTCGATTTTCTATGGTATCAGTTTTATGGGCTGATTGTTTTATGGGGCTTATAGAAATATGACTAAATTTTAGACCCAATTTAAGTAAATCTTTATTTGTCAAATGTTATAGTAAAATATCCGGTATATATGTTTATCTACCAAGTGTAAAATTTTATATACTAAGTACAAAAATTATACACCCAGTACATTTCAGTATAGTAATTGAAATTGGTAGATAAACATATCTACCAAATGTAAAAATATATATATCTAGACGTTTAACTATAAAATTTAAAAAATGGATATCTACTTAATCAAATTTAAAATAGTGGTCATCCACTTGAATTTCTCCGATTTCTTTTATTTAACTGAATTGGGCCTTTTCAAAGCAAATGGGCCTTAGATAAGATTGGAATTTACTTTGGAATCTTGTGATTGGGCTTCCTTATCATCTTCATTTATCTGTTCTAGAAATATATCACTCTTAAGCTTTCTTTTTATTAATATCTCTCAAACTGCTCAGTTTAATAAAATACCACAAATGAAGATAAAGAACCCAAAACAAAAATAACAATAAACTGTAAAATTAAGTTAGAAAGTTATATAAATAACGTATAAATATGAGCACATTATCAAACTTCATGTTTTCTAACTTTAAATTAGTAAGTTTTTTCTGACGTTTATTTTCTGGTTTCTTCCTCTTTTGTTTGAGTAGTACTGTTTTGTTGTTTTTTCCCTTTTTTTTTTTTTGAAAAAAAAATCAAAATTCTATTCCTCTGAATATCTACTACAATAGCTTTAGAAATAAAAATTGGACTAGATAAATCCCATACTCGATCATCAGTACAAGACATAGCAGGTTGGGCTAGTAAATGAGCTACCATATTTCCTTTCGAGAAATATGGCAGCAAGAGCCACTACCAGTAAGAGCACGAAACTTACAAATATCAGAAAGTAAAGCACCTTCGTGAGGGAGAGTATTATTTAAAAGGACAGCACGAACCGCCAAGAGGGAGTCTGACTCACAAAATGCAGTATTATATTGCATGATTAAATCAGTTTGATTATTCGAGAATAACTCTTAAAATCTTTTGTGCACATTTCTAAGCCTTGTGGTAAGATAGATATATAATGTACATAGCTAAGAAAATTGTCAAGTTTAAGCATAACTTTTTTCTAATCTCACACATCTTTTGTGAGTGAGTGGAGAGATTGAGAAAACAGCTTATGAACTTTCATTGATCTTTTGAATTCATTAAACACTGTTTAGAATGCCATTAGTTTATTTGGAGAATGATTGGAGGATATGCTAAAAGGATGATATTGGTCAAAACATGCATGAGATAGTTTTGTATTGTTATGAGCCTTAGAATTCATGTTTACTCTCAGACTTGTGAGAAATTTTTAGTAAGAAATTCTTTCAGTTGTATTCATCTATAGTTTAAAAAAAAAAAAGAGTACAAGTACAAAAACAAAATGAAAAAAAAAGAAGACAAAAAAAAAAAAAAGAGGTCGATTCAGCATAATAAAGTCTTCTCTCAGTCTTAGAACACAGTTTTCTTTCTCTTTTTACTTGTAATTTTTCTCACTAGGCTCTAGTTTTATCTCATATTGTCTATTCAAATCTTGAAGTGAATTTGTAATAATAATGTTTGAATTCTAAACAGTTAATTTTCCTATCAATTGATCAATATTTGTTTATAAGTTTGTCCCTAATAATGCCTATCCATTTGAGTGATTCTCTGTTTTTCAACTTAATGAGTGAATCCATTTCATTTAAAAATTGATATTTTTACCCGTGAGGATATGGAGTTGAGGCTTTTACTTAGAAAATTTTTCAAAGCTATATGTGTTATAGTCTACGGTAAGGAGGTTTAGTTAGTGCGCACACACAAAACTTTGGGAGTTGATCGACATGATTTTGATAGCATATGTAATCTTTTACTGACTTCTTGTTTGAAATGTCTAGATAACTTTGTTAATTTTTCCTTTCGGATTTCTTTACCACATTTTGTTTCTTGTTTATGCTTGAACTGCTAGGGACTAGCAATAAGCTAGTTGGGGGTTGTAATGAAGACACAAAATTATCACTCTAAGAATGATTATAATGGTATATTTACGGAAATATTGAGCTGAAATTGATATTTTTATAAGAATATTATGTAGTGTATTATTTTTGTAATTTTTATTTCTAAATGTGATATATTTGTAAAAGTAATTCACAAATTATTATTATTTTTTTTTGTAACCCAGGACCATTGGATTACACAAGGCCGATTCACGAGGAGCATTAAAAGGGTGGGTTGCATACATGTAATGGGTGAATTAATTAAGGAATAGTTGCTTATCACATTTGTGCATATGTGGAGTCGTGAAAGTGAATCAATAAAGAAATAAAGAGAAGAAAAAGCAAAACATTACTCGGTGAATTCATGTTGGCCGGCGTAACATCTATGAAATGGGCACATGGTTTGATCAATAAAGAAATATGACACTTTGGCATATGGTGGCAGCATAGATAGATGGATCAAATAATTAAGGAAAAAAAAAGGAGAAGTAAGTGCACAAAATAGTGGTACCATGATATTAATTGTTTTTAGTCAATTTTGCAATCGGAGGAGAAGGCTAAGAAGGATCTTGGAACTCTATAAATAGAGTTTTATTCTCTTCATTAGGGACGCACTATAGGAGACAACTCCCACATCTCTCTCTCCTTATTTCATTCTCTCAATTTCTTTTTAGATTTTTGAGAGAATGGATTTCTATTTTGAGTAATTTCTTTAGACAAGACTGTGAGGAAAATAATATTGTGTAGCTAATTTATATTTCTGTTTTGAATTTATGCAAGTATGATTTTAAAGTTTATAATTTTGTTTTGTAAAAACTCTAATCTTTTGATTTACAATATCCCAATGATTTTGTTTATATTCTCATATAAGTTCGATCAAGCTTTTCTTATGTAGTGATCAATGTTAAATATAATTGTTTCTGGTAAAATTCTAGACTAGAGATTCATATTCTACTACGTTATTGTCTCCTGGATATATCGTCGATTTTAGGTGACTTTTAAGATAGAATTTACATACTTAATTGATTGAGTTTTATAAAATAAATACACGTGTAGTCAAAAAGGGTTTTATTATATTATTTTCTGGTTGCATGACTGAAATGTGAATTGTGTAATTGAGTTATAGCATAAATCGAAGCAGAATTTAACTAATAATAAGCAATATTGTGATCTTTTTGCATATCTTGTCATTTTCTCATTATTGTTTTCTCTACAATTTTATGATATTATTTTTGGTTTTGAAATAATTCAAAATTTCGTTACAATTTTATTTTTTTTGGTTTATTTTTATGTAACCTTTTCTTTATAATTTTGGCCACTTAATTGCTTGTTTTCCGCCTAAGAATGGAGAAAATTATATAAATGGTTGCAACAATATAATTCTATTTGTTAGGAAATCATGTGTGACTTTTATAGCACAACCTATGAGTCAGCAGGAATAAGTGGTTCAAATAACTATTGTTATGTGTTAATTAGTATTTCTGACATAGGTTATACTTGTTATTAGGCAAATACAAAAGAAAACACAAAAAAGAGAGAAACAGTAGATGGTTAAGTTTTCAATACAGGTTGATCAAGCCATTCGATTAAGACAAGAGAAAATAGTTTTACATAAAAGACTTACACAACTAGTTAGAGGATTAATGTTACGATAGCCCGATCAAATGTAATTTTAGACTTTTCTGGTAAGGGATAGAGAAAAGGGCATCAATAGGACTATCTGGTTACAATTGGACTAATTTGTTAGTAATATCTGGAATACATTTTGTATGAGTTAAAATTGGGTCCAACATAATTAGCTAAATAACCAAGTTGCCTTCCCATGCTAACCATTCGTGCCACCCCATGATCACGGGCCCCACAGGCTTATAACCCCAAACACTTCCCCCACAAGCCCTACACACTCATCAATTTCGAGTTTTAAAATCCAAAAAGAAAACACCCAAAGACTTTCTTTCTCTTTTTGTTCACATCAGACTTTTTTTATTTCACAATATAATGGAAACCAGATCATAAAAAGTTTGGAAAATATGATTTAAAATGCTAAAAAACATGGAAACCATCTGCCATTGTCACTCATCATCGTTCGATCACCACATTATGGTCATTAGCCACTGTGCACGAGAACAAACATGATGTTAGCTCGCACATCAAATTTGCTCATCGGCACATCTCTAACTCCTCCAGTCTATCGCCCCGTGTATTCTCGGCGAAGCATTTACAGTCCCAATTTGGCCATGTTCCTCAATGGCGTTTCCTATAATCTTTAAGAAAATGGAAATATCAATTCTCTAACCTATAACACAATTTGGTTTCTCATTTTATATAACACAATCAAAAAAATTAGTTTATGGTTTTTAGCAACTACTTTGGTTATTAATTTCAAAGGCTACTAATTATAATAACCAAATTAGTTTCTCCATTCCAAAAATTAAATTGGCTTCTAGTTTTCAATAACTAAATTAGTTTCTAGTTTCTCGTAATTACTAATTTGGTTACTAATTCAGTCACTGGTTTCATGAGAGAACTATTACAATATGAATGACTTTAACCTATAACTGAAATTGGTTTCTGGTGTCTAATAACCAAATTAATTATTAGTTTTAGAAAACTATATTTTCTAACTAATTCTATTGTTAGTTTTTAGTTTATTGTCTTTCTAACTAATCATTACTCAGTTTATGTATAATGGTGGATGCAAAACTGTGGGATTGATTCATTAGTTAGAATTTCAGAATTTTTCAAGATAAAACTTTTTTCCGAATTGAGGACTTTTGAATATTTTTGTAACTGAACTAGGAATTTTTTATTAGAATAAAATTTCTCTTTTGCCACTAGCTCAAGATTTGGATCGGGACAATATATTTTTAGCCGTATATCACTTTTGAACTCCGTGTATGCTAAATTATGTTTTATGCCAACACATCTAGTGTAATTCAGCAGTACTTACTTAGCAATATTGTCAATATTTTATCTTATTTACTCACTTTCAGCTATGCATTCATCACTCATACGTGTTGAATCGCATATTATACTAGCACCTCAAGTGTAATCAAGCATATCTAACAACATGACATGGCGTGATTGAACATTAATATCTTCTAATCTCACATTAGCTAGCTAGGTCTCCGCATATTTCGTGTACTAAGTGAAGGTTAAAGATCCAGGAATATTAAATTTTACCCTCCACAAACACATGATTGAGATTCGCGTATTTTTCTTTATTTTGCAATGCTTCTATGGTCGTTAAATTGCTACATGCCTTTGATTGCTTAACTAATACAAAAGGAATTTGCTGAGTCGTATATATGTCTACTTAATTGGATTACTTTTTTAGGTCTCGTTTAAAATCTAGACTTTCGGATAAAAAGAAAAGAAATTCGAAAGAGTTCCACTTTCTCTTGTTTCGATTCGGATAAAAAAGCGAGAATTTTAAAGAATTAATTAGAAAAGAAAAATGCTTCAAAATAGATCTCTATAAAATATATAATTATATATTTTCCCCTTGACAGATTTTCCCTCACTATTTTTTCTCCTCCAAAATCCAGGTCCAAATAGACCCTTAGTTTTTTTTTTTTCCCACCAATATTCTTATCTTCGGACTAATTCATGCACGTAAAACCAATTAGTATAAATTAAAACTTTATGCATATAGATCATAAGTGCATGATAAGATAAGATTAAAAAACACAATTAATGAAAGAAATGCAGTGGGAGCTTAAAGCTTCTTTTCGTGTGTGTGAGGGACAGCATAATCACTTTGTCTCCTTAGTCAATCTTGAACTTGGAATAACGTTTTTCAGCATTAAAACTGGGAATAACTTGTGACATCTTATGTATGCGAAAGGGATAAGAAAAATAAATAATTGTGCGGTGAGAAGTTTCATTTTTTTTATAACTAAATGATGATGAGAGACGGGCGTGTTGCAGGATGCACGAGAAGAATCAACGGGTTTGCCAAGTTACAAGCAAACCTAGCTAATCATCACCAAATCCTCTTCTTAAATTTCTCTACGAAAAAATGTAAACTGCTCATCACCCACTTCCCCCATCCCCCCCCACCCTAAAAGAAAATTTATAAACAAATAAAGCCAAAATTGAGAGAATTATGTCTGATTATATTCGACATTTCGGTCATCAGCATCCTTTGAAGTCAATAATTTGGCGGTATTCGACAAAATTCAACTGCAGCCTGTGTCAGCTTAAAATCGAAGACGGTCAATGCTACATTTGTGGCGATTGCATGTATCACATCCACAAGGCATGTGCTGAGCTGCCGAACTATATTCATCACTCGTTGCATCTCCACCACAGCCCTCTAAGGCTTGATAAAAGATCATCAAGTAACACTAGTGCGTGCTACTACTGTGATGATTCCTTCCAAAACAAAGAAACTCTTGCTTACGCATGCGACCAGTGCTCTCTCCACATGCATACATCATGCGCTTTGATCCCTCTACCGTCCATAAAATGCTACAGCAACCAAGATACCGATGTTGTTCAATACGTTTGCCATCAGAATATGATGGCATTGGTCGCGCATGATGCTTCTAAAAGCCAAGCTACGTGCTTTGTGTGTCAGTCATTCTGGTCGGGTCTAGCTTATTCTTGCACCTCCACAATATGTAAGAATTTTATCCATAAATCTTGTGCAGAACTTCCATTAAAAATTCAGCATCCTTTTCATTTACACCATCCTCTCACACTTCAGGTTAGTAAGCCTCAATCTTGCAAGTTATGTTGCAAGAAAGATTGTAGGCTTATTTTCAGTTGTCAAAGTGGGTGTATATTTAATTTGGGTATAGAATGTGCTTTTCTTGGGCCAACTGTGAAATGTCAAAGTCATGATCACTTACTTTCTTTCGTGGAGAATGCATTTTGTGACATTCAGTGTGATGCTTGTCGAAAATCTTATAAGAAGTGGAATATTCATGTTGGGGTTGAGGAGGTTATTCGTACCCAATCCTTCCTATTTCGTTGCATCCAATGTGATTTTAACCTCCATTTTTTATGTGGTCCATTGCCACCAATAATTAAGTATGATTACCACATACATCCTTTAACTCTCGTTGATCATGATTTCGTAACTGAAGATGATTCAGAAAAATATTATTGTGATATATGCGAAGATGAAAAGAATCAACACTTTCGCTATTATTATTGCGAAGACTGCAAATACTCTGCTCATATTCATTGCCTAATGTCCGAGGTAAGCTAATTTTATAACTTCTTGAAAGTATATTATGTCGTGAATTAGAGTTATGCTATGGTAAAATTTAGTTTGCTCAAGCCCAATTACCATATGCCAATTTCAGGAAAAATAGAAATATCGATTAGCTAATTACTTGCCTTTTAGGGAATTTTCTTTTAAATTAAATATATATATATAGAGTAAAATAAGAACAATTAGTCATTTTGATCTCATCACTGACTTTTGCTCTTTATAGGAATTTGTATCTCACTCTTAACTTTGTACTCAAGTGGTTCATATATGGTAAAATTAATATTGTTCTTTTAACTCCAAACATAAATACTATTATAAGAAGAGTAAACCCAAGATCCATCGTAGGTAGGGCTAAAGGGGGGTCTTTTTGCCTTCTAGAGAATTAAATTAAAATTCTTGCTAGTTCTATCTAATGAGAAATTTAGATTTCAGCCCTTCTTCATTTCAGCCCTTCATTCCCCATTTTGGCATTCTTACATTTCGCTGGCTCCAACAGACTTAGTGTTATGGGTAAAAGAAGAATGATTTTGCCACTTAAGATACTTGAGAATTCAGTCTAGAGAAGGCAAAATTCACATCAAGAGCAAAAGTAGAGGGGCAAAATAACTAATCCCATTGAAGAAAAATGCATGATTATATTTCTTGTACAAAGACTTTTCAAGTTTCAATACTACGAAAATCGAAATTGTAAAATTAGTTAGACCTGGGTGTAGCAGTAATTTAGTTCAAAAAAATTGAGTAAAAAAAAAAACAATTAGGCTTTTGGAACTTTTATTTTTCCAAAGGGAGAAGTTGTTAGGGTTCATTTCAACTAATAGTCTTTTTGAAACTAGTTTTAAAAAATTCTAAATACTCCAAAAGTCAGATTAAATTTACCTCCAATTATTTGAAAAAAAGATTTCCCTCCTTTTTGGTACAGAATCCTAACAAAAGATATTGAAATTCCTAATAAAACAAAGAAATTCTCTTGTTCGAAACAAAGCAGATTTCTTTTGTTCCCAACAGCTGTGACCAGCTCCATTTTCTGCAGTTAGAGAGAGTAACAAGAAGAAAAGAAGCAGAAGTAGTAAATAGTAGTTACCAAACAAAATTATTAAAAGAGTCTTTGGAAATTATAGATTATATTTTTGAGGGAAATTATAGGTAATATGTCTGAGCCCGAGATCAAGTTTTAAATTATAGTTGAAAAGGAAAATAGAGAATTTAACTTATTTGCTAAATTTAGCTTGATTAATTAATACATAATATATATGCATATACATATTTGCATATATTAAAAGAGTCTTTGTGAATGCAACTATTGAACCTTAAGATTATAGATCACTGCCTCTTATATAACAAATATTAATTTCACATATTCCTTATACATGTCCTGATTTGATCAAGTTATTAATTGTGTATATCAGATTATGAAGGTGATAAAGGGAAACTCTAAAGATGTGGAGCTGATGGCGTTAGGAGAGAATCTGTGGTACCAGTTTGGCGCAGAAAAGGAGATCATGGCGAGTGAAAGTGAAGTGACACTTAAAGAGGTAATCAATAGCCTCACTAGAGAAGAAAAGGAGGTATTACTTGATCCCTATGATTTTGGCTATCCATTATCAAACAAGACTCAAAGGGAAGAAAAACACAGCTTCTATTATGGACATAATTCTCCTTTGTTTGACCATGAATTACCATCTACCGAAGATATTCATAAAATTACTCAATTTTCCCGTTTGTCCTCTACCGATGTTATAATCTTCATCTTGGAGCTTCGAACTTATAAATCTAGACAAGGTTTGCATTTAGATGAAAAGTACTTGAGGCAAAAAGTTGTAGATGTTGAGGGTTGCATGGTACCGATTACGGTAGCCCGGATCTTAAAAACATTGCTTCACAAGCATGGATCGGATCTATTTGGTGGCGGTTGGCGGTGGCAGCTTGGTTTGTCACGTGAAATGAAGAGCGTCATTACTACTTTACTATGTGTGGTTATTGATAGAATATACAATACCAATATTGAGGACGTCACTAAGGATGAGATTAAAGAATGGTTTTTCTGTCTAAGATCCGTTGGAAATATTATAGGTGTTGATGTTTTAAACTTGGTTAAATTTCTTGAAACCGTCATTGTACCTGTTTTCCTTGGATCTGAAGCAATTAGATACGAAAAAGACATCTCCGAAAAACTGGACCTCAGGATCAAAAACTTGGAAGCCGATTTGGAGAGATGCAAGGAGACTCGCAGGATATTCGAAACAGAGACGTGTATGAGGCCGAATAGAGGGAAAGCCTTAATGGTCCGTGAAGCTTTGAGATGGAAGGGGACCAAAGTGATTAAAACAGCTGCTCCTGCTTTGGAATTTCATTAGTGGTTAAGGCTGTTTTGTTAACTTCCTTAACTTCTCTCTTGTACCCATTTTTTCTTTTCTTTTCTTTTTCCTCTTTAATTATTTGTTTCTCTTTGTTGATGTCAGTCATGCTTAGCGGCATTAACTTTTGGCACCAAAACTATTGATCAACTAATGTGGTATCATTTTAAATCACATGTTATTCGAACTAAGGCTATTCTATTCAAAGTTGTGCTGAAATAAATCATTGTTAAATAGCAGTGAAATATGAATTTTACGTATTTGAACATGATAGATAGTTGTTGAGTATTTGAAGTCAATAAAATTATAGTAAGGAGTGAAGTCTATGGAGATAAATAAACATCGAGTAACAGCAAGTAAATTAGAGTTCATGGTAGCTGTGAAACACACAAATAAAAAGATACACAGGAAGCATTTAGGGAGAGACATTTTCTGATGTAGACATGGAATACAATATATTAGGAAATTATATTATTATAATTATTTAGATTTATTATTAGGTATTATTTAATTTTGGGTAATTAGATATATATTTCCTGCTTCTATTAGTTTCTAGAATTTGTCTACTTTCCTAGTTGTGTCTAATTGCCTATCTATAAATAGGCTTAGCTATGTAATTGCTTTTCAGATTATGAGATTATGAATTAATAAATAATTATTGAGTTTTCTCCTCCTATGGATCTCTTTCTCTCTCCTACTGCCTACCAGGTCAACGCCTCCTGCCATGCCTCATCTCCAACGCCACCTCTCATTCAGATTTGATTCAACAGTTCTCTACTATGAGTCTACACGCTGATTTATCTCATCACATCATCAAGGCCAGTCCATGCTTTGCCTTTTTTCAAAGTGGAATGCGTCCCAGTTTTAACTTTCAAGATCCTATCTCTTCATCAAGACTCAAGACTTGGGGGATTGCTGCTTGTTCTATGTATTAGATTATTGGTTAACGATGTATTTGAGTTTTAACTCGCTGGAGTCGAGTTCTCAAACCCCAGGAGAATGATGTAGACATGGAATACAATATATTAGGAAATTATATTATTATAATTATTTAGATTTATTATTAGATATTATTTAATTTTGGGTAACTAGATTTATGTTTCCTGTTTTTATTAGTTTCTAGAATTTATCTACTTTCCTAGTTATGTCCAATTGCCTATCTATAAATAGGCTTAGCTATGTAGTTGCTTTTCAAATTATGAGATTATGAATTAATAAATAATTATTGAGTTTTCTCCTCCTATGGATCTCTTTCTTTCTAAGTTCTTATCTTGATTCTCTATTGCTTTTCTACCCGTTCATCTAATTCTGTCTAATTCTCTCCTTGATTCTTCTCTCTCTCTCTTATCTATCCAATTGCTTATTCATCCTGCTTATTTCTTGCTATTCTATCAATTCTCTCGCTATTCTACCTATTCTCTCTATTTCTATATCTTTTCTCATCCTATCCTACATCATTTTCTTTTCTAAATTACTTGGATTTATCAAATAACAGACTGTCAGAAAGAATCCCTACAAGTACTCAACAACAAACTTTTAATGCTTCTTCATATTTGGGGAATCTTGAACTATGTGGACTTCCTCTAACAAGTTCAAACCCGGGAGATGAGCCATTGTTGACAGATCCTTCAAGTTCAACTCGAAAGCCATGATAAAGATGGTGAAAAATGGTTTGACATCTCATGTTTTTACACTGAAATTGGCGTTCGATTCTTCGTTGGATTTTGTGGGAATTTGGTGCTCAACTCTTCTTTGAGAGCAGCTTATTTTCAGTTCATGCAGAGCTTGGGAGGCTGGCTTTATGGGATGATTAATTACCCTTAAATGGGTTGCTTAAGGAGAAACTCTAGCTTGGCACTAAAAAATATGTAACTAGTTTCTCACTCTCAAACTAAATGTGTGCCTCTTCATCTCTAGCATTTGTAGCTACTGCAGTAGTCACTGAGTAAAACATCACTTTTTTACGAGAGAGGTTAGTTTTAAAAGACTAAATATAAAAGATGAATGTTAGTTGAAGAAGATTGAGTTTTCTTCTATTTTTTCCTTCTTTAACCTGTCTTCTTTTTCATCAATGACAGAACTCTATTGGTGAGGGTAGGAGTATGCGCCTGCTGGCATAGAACAGGAAATTACTATGTTATCACAATTGAATTTTGTTTGTCCTGTTTTTCTAAAAAGAAATTACTGCTGAATCCCCTGCTTTTGTTCTGTTTTTTAGTTTTTTCCGCTTTTGTTTGAGTAGTAGTTTTTTGCTGTTTCTGTTTGTAAAACCTTACATGCCAATCATACTTTACGTTTTCTAGAGCATATACGTTGCACACAATATATGTAATGCTTGATCATTTTCTCTTTCTGCAAAGTCCAGTGAAAATTCTTGAAATTATGCATATGAGATATTTTATTCTAAAATTTCTTAAAATACGAAATACGGAGTTGGAATGGGAACAATGACAGGACTCATAAGCAAGTCTTGTTTATTTTATTCATTGATGGAAAAGGAAAATCTTTAACAACAAAGTTTACCGGAACTTTAAAATCAGTTAGCAGAACTTGTTTTACAAACTTAAACCACAAAAATACAATAAGAACTAAATCATTTGGAAAATCATCTCGTATATAAGCCAGTCTTGTACGTAATGTTCAAGTTTAAAGAGGATGATTCAACTGAAAGCTTTTATGCTGAAGACGGTATTTGCCCAAGTGACTACTTTAATTAATATTTATTACTGAATGCAAGCAACGGTAAACGAGAAATGTTGGATATGTGAGACAAAAGGTTCAAGATCCTTAAGTTGAGACCTTTGTGCGCATGGGCTTTGAAAGATCAAGAGGTACTTGATACAGTGGGCGGAACGTACCCCTACAGTTGCTTGTGTTGCATTTGATGATTCTAGAGCTTTTCTCTATGCAGCAGCCTTGGATCTAGTGTTCACTCTTCAGTTCTTTGGTGTCATGCCTCTTGCTCGATCGTTGAGACCTTTCGAGCATCCAATCCTATCTGAGTACAATAATAATTTGACGGATACACTCTTGCAGGTTGTAAGGTTTTATTTCAGTTTTCTAACATCCAAACGACGACACTGGAATGGAACGAAACAGAGGATTCAGAAGCAAGCTCTTTCTTTTTTTTTTTTTTGAGAACGTGTTAAATTAATGCGGCTAGTGGCAATATGAGTGCGCTGGAACCTTATAAATTAACATATAGCATAACATGTTAATGTTAACGTCGGACAAACTAAATTATGGTTCGAAATTAAAAGAGTAATAGATTCATAAACTAGGCTAAAAGAAGAGGAACAAGTAGGCGGATTTTCAAGTGTATAACTCTTGAATACTTTCAGCCACTAATTCTGCACCTTACCAGATATGATATTTACAACTCTTAGTGCTAATAAACAAGCTCTATCGTCTCTTTTTTAACAAGCAACATACACTTGGGATATCTTCATTAACTGCGCTCTAACAAGAGGGAGAAAAGGATCTACAGCTCTGGCAAGGCTTACAAAAGAGCATGTCTCTCCCTCTATGCACTGCACTTGATGATTCGACCCGACTTACACCCTCATATGTACTCAATACATGAGCAGTGACAAGCAAGAACAGAAGCCCTGCAACTATCATATCGCTCACAATTTTACTCGGAAGTGAAGGGACTTGAACAATGTCTGATAATTTTATGGAGAACTTAAATATAGTCTGGAAAGATTTAGAATTATTAACAAAATTCTGAAATTGATAAAAAAAAATTCAAAAGAAAGTTCAATATAAGTTAGACAGTCGGTCAAACCTCATGCATGTGTTCGAACTTTGGATTAGTAAGTTTTTTCTGATATTTATTTTCAAGTTTCGTCCTCTTTTGGTTGAGTAGTAGTTTGTTGTTTTCAATATGTCATCATTTGATAAAAGAATTCTTAAAGTTCAGCTTTTGAGATTTTTTATTTAATTTTTTCATAGAACAAAAAAAGAAAAAGAAAAAGAGAAACTGTTGACTAACTCATTACTGAGAACTCTACAAAATCAACAATAAGAAACATTCCACTAAAACAACAACGTTTTCAATAAATAGCAAAATTGGAATAAGAACAAAGAGAGATTTCACAAGCCAGTTTTATTTGGTTATTTATTTATTTATTTTTGAGAACATGACAGGAAAAACACGTTAATGATAACAAAGTTTATTGCAACTGAAAAACACGTTAGCATAACTGTAGAACTCAGTCCACAATAAGCACAATCTAGAAAGAAAACATCAATAAAAATTCAAACTGGGTGAAACAGAAGATTGAAAAGAAAGACTATAGAAGATGAACTAGTAGTACTCCTCCAAATAAAGATTCCGATGCTTTGTTTATTTATTCTAGGGATAACTGCAATAAAAAACTCTAAAGTTTGGGTGTTCTGCAATTTAAAACCTGAAGTTTAGACTCTGCAAAATAATACCCTGAGATTAAGAATTTCTGAAAATTAATACCTTGGACAGATTTTCTGACCAATTTTAAGAACCAAAAAACAATAATACTCTCCGTTAAAACAATATTAATCCATATTATTTATCTTAATTTTGAGGATATTATTATATTTTATCAGTTAAAAATCAATACAGGGTATTAATTTTCAGAAATTCGTAATCTCAGGGTATTATTTTGCAGAATCTAAACTTCAGGGTTTAAATTGCAGAACATTCAAATATGAAGGTATTTTTTTGCAATTACCCCTTTATTCTAAAGAGAAATATGCTTCATACTTGAAGAATTCTTTTGTTTTTGAACTCTAAAACACTTGAATCCTTGCAGCTGCCACTAATTCTGATCTCCATCAACAGAGGGATCTAACAAAGAGATGGAGGAAAAAAAGTTACAAACGTATATATATATAAAATAAAAAAAAAACTCTAGTTTAAATTTTATCATAGCGAATTGAAATTCAGATTTCTGGGATCATAACATAAAAATAAAAATAAAAATAAAAATAATGATTTCCCTTTAAGAGAAATTTATAATTTCTGAAAAAAAAAAAAACAAATTAGATAAATACAAAAAGATCTACATTCTCTTATCTTCACAAAGAGAAAAATTATGCAAAAACAATAATAATAGTAATAGAAATAAAATTAGAGTAGATTGAGTACTAACCTTTCAATGCAATGCTAGCTTTCTCCTCAATGCGGCCCCTTTAACGGTAATCATCACGTAAAGCCAGTCTCCAATGATTTGCATGAACCGAAAATAGGAATTTCTCCAGGCAGTGTTGATCAACAAATTTCCGCATACTCCACAAAAGCCAATTGTGAATCCAGCCCCAAGTCCAATATAAAACCACAACTTGTCAAACCATGTTTCACTCTCTTCATTGTAGCTTTCATCGTCATCAGGAGTTGAAGTTGGAGAATCACGTGGCGTCTCATCTCCAGGGCAGGAACTTGTTAGAGGAGGTCCACAGAGTCCAAGGTTCATGCTGTATGAAGAAGCATTAAAGCTTTGCAGTTAAGTACTTGTAGGAATTCTTCCCGACAATTGATTATTAGACAAGTCTAAGTAAGCTAGAGATGATACTTCGGCCAAGCTTCCGGGAATTTCACCAGAGAGGACATTGTCAGACAAATCCAGTGATTCTAGCTTAGTTAAGTTCCCAATCATCTTTGGAATGGCTCCACTCAAATCATTCCTTGATAGGTTTAGCTGAACCAATTGTACAAGGGCAGTCACTTCAACAGGAATCTCTCCAGTCAATTTGTTACTCGATAGATCAATAATTCTAAGAAATCCAAGATTCTTATCATAATCATACTCTACTCCTTTCCACATGATGGACGCAATATTAACATACTCAATTGTATAGATTCCATAATGCTGATTAAGCTTGACTATGCCTTCCAAAATGGTTGTCATTTGAACCATCGAGGTGAAGTTTTTAATGCACGAAGGAATGACTCCGGATAATTCATTAAAGGATAGATCTAATACTTGGATTCTAGCAAGACGACAGAGATTCAATGGTATGCTTCCATAGAATTTATTTGACTTGAGATCAAGAACAACCAATGATGTCAGTCTTTCTCCAATCCATGATGGTATTGTTCCTTCTAAAGAATTTTTCCCAAAATCTAAAACTCGAAGCTCAGTGCAATACCGCAACGAGGAAGGCAACTTTCCTGAGAAGTTATTGTTCCTCAATTGTAGAGTTTGAATGTCTGCCGAACTTGAATTAATTGAGCTTGGAATCTCTCCAGAAAACTTATTGTTTCCTAAATCTAGAACGACCAAATTATGGAAATTCCACCAACAATCGGGAAGGCTTCCAGATAATTGATTACTGGAAAGGTCAAGAGTAAACATAAAGCTTCCAAAGCGGCCTTTTACGTCACATAGAAAAGACCTACATTCGGTGAACTTATTATTGTTGAGATACAACTGTCTTACATGGACCAGAGAAGTTGGGATAGGACCTTTGAACTGGTTGAAACTTAGATCATCAACTTCATTAGCTGCTACTAGAGGAAAATATGGCAAGGTGCTGTTGAAAAGGTTGAAAGACATATTTAAATAATCCAAACCGGATGTTATATTACCGAACCACTTAGGAATAGAACCAGAAATATCAGAATTTGAAATGTCTAGATGTTGGAGATTCGATTGGGATTGGAGCCAGCTAGGAAACTGCGGACCCAGCTTGCAAGAAATCAGCGTTATGGATGTTAGCTTAACTGAGGAGACCCATTTAGGGTGGAATTTCAAATCTGAGTTATAAGATAAATCTAGCTCCTGCAATAGGGGACACCTAAGTAATAGCTTTTCCGGGATAACTCCGCTGAGAGAGTTTGAAGAGACGTCTAATACTTGAAGAGAACGAAGCTCGCCAATACTCTCTGTTGAAGTACTATTGAACTTATTTTTTGATGCACCAAAAAAGTACAAGCTCGACATTGATGAAAGGTCAGGCAATGGTCCTATGAGTTGGTTGTCAGCTAAAAACAAATAGATTAGATTTGGAAATCGACTTAAACGGTTTGGAAAAGGACCTTCCAACCGATTACTATCAAGACATAGATTTGTCAAAGATGGTAACGTCTTTTCATCATCAAGAATCAATCCTCCAAGTTTATTTGAATCCAACCACAAATTCTCTAACGAGTTCTTGGTGGAACCGGCTGTCAGGTTCTCCAAAAGATCATGTAAGGTTCCACCGAGATTGTTAGAAGACAAATCCAAGTCTTTTAGGTTTGTAAGGTTCCCTAGAGATTTTGGTACTCCACTTTCAACTTCATTACCTGACAATGAAACACTTGACAGAGAATTCTTTTCTCCGAAGGAATCTGGAAACGAACCATCTATGCTGTTATTTTTTATGGAAATATCGGCAAGCTTAATGCTAGAATTTAAGAACCACGTAATTGCTGTGGGATGAATAACATTCTCTGTGAGAGTAAGAGTTTTGAGAATATTGGATGAATTTTTAAAGGGCAGAGATGAAGTATCTACCTTGGGAAGTAGACAGTTTGATACTTCTAACTCCAGTAAGAAAGGCGGCACTTTAAAAGATTGAAGCCCGGCTTTTGTAAAATTGGCATTCGTCAGTGTAAAAGTTGTCAAAGAAGTGAGATGCGAGAGCCATTCGAAATCGTCAGCAGTCATTTTATTGTGATCAGAATTGCTTGAAAGATCAAGAAATTCCAATCGGGTGAGATTTCCAAGCTCCGGAGGAATAGCTCCACTGATGGGATTTCCTGCAAGGTTGAGATCTGTAAGCTCTTTGAATGAACCAATAAACTTTGGAATCCGAATGAAGTTATTCCTTCTAAGGTTCAAGTATTGCAAATGCCGCAGTTCAATCAAGGAGGAGCCAATCTCGCCACCGATTGGGTAACCAAGACCCTCAGTATTATCTTCATAATTAGCAACTTGAAGATCAACCTTGATGACATGACTGCCCGGATAGCCACAAGTGACACCTATCCAATTGCAACAGTTTTGGTTGGTGCCATTGTTTGTACTCCAAGAGGAGAGAACGTAATGAGGATCCACAACAACTCTCTTAAAGCTTAGGAGAGCCCCTTTCTCTTTCTCTATGCATTGTGGTTCATAGTACTGACTCAGCACATGAGCAGTACTGGCGAGCAGGAATAGAAGCCCCACTACTATCATGCTCACAATGTATTAGGAAGAATACACTTGATCAAAGTGAAATTATGAAATGGCTAATATATTTTCTTTATCTAAACTTCATTTGCATGTATACATATATATACATACAGAACTTGAACAGAGAACTAAGTACTTTAAAAAATAAAATTAATATTTGAGAGGAAATAATCTGAGTTCAGAAGGAAAAGGTTGGAATCAAAATGGAGGAAACGTTTTTCCAATTTATAGTGTCTTGGTCAAAGTCTACCATTAAGTTGATTTTGGTGTGAACAAGAAGACTTATTTGAGGTGCTACATGCTCTCAAAGAGAGAAAGAGAAAGACGAGCAGAAAAAAAAAAAAAATAGAAGAAATTTCTATTTCTTAGCTTAAAATATTTGTAAGATAAAGAATTTAACTTTAGCATTGTTGGTATGTTTCATGCAACATTTTCCACAATTGCAAAACAACCAGAATGAAAACCGCTTTTTCTGTTGACTTTTCCTGCTCTAGTTTTTTTCTTTTCAAAAAAAAAAAAAAAGAATTGCCTGAATTTAAAATATACTATTCCTCCCATGCAATTTTCAAAATATTTAGATTTTTATATTTGGTCTTTTTGAGTTTTTTTTTTTAACTATTAAGATTTCTCTATACACAGTTATCGCTTCACTATTAAGATTTCTCTATACACCATAGATTAAACGTGTGTCTTACTTTCGTACGGACATGCACCTTGCATATTGTGAATACATACCCCCAAAACATAAAAATAATGATAGTGAATGCATTAATATTCCAACTTACGTATTACGTTATAAATAGTGTGAAGGAATGTAGAAACCGGAATGAAATGAAAGTTCCTTAATTTCTCGGTGTCCTAGTCAAAGTCTACCACTAGATTGACTGTGGTGTATAGACAAAGACTTGTTTTATTACACTAAGGAGCCATCTTACGTCACATTGTACAGCAACTCTATTAAGCGTCGTTAAATTCCATGGGAATAAGATTCTATAATCAACTCTCGTCATTATATCATTTAGAAAAAAGTATGACGAGCAAAAAATTAAAAAAAAATAATTAATAACATAGAGTTATTTAAAGTGACATTTACCATTCAAGCAAAAAATTAAAAAAAGGTAAATAAATAAGTGCTATTTACCAAACTTCGTAGGGTCGATTTGGTCCAACTAAGTCGCCCATCACAAAATTTTGTGTCCATAAGTCTAATCTTGTCATCTTCTTTTTTTCTTTTCTTTTTTTTTTTAATTTTAAATGACAAATGATGGGGATTTGCCCTTTAAACTTTATATTGGTGATTACCAAAGTCTAAGCTAAGCCCAATTCGTCTTCTTTATTCTATTGCGTTATATATATGAAATTAAAATTCATTTGAACTAAATAATTATGAGATTCATTCATACATTGAACTAAATAACTAATTTGATTATCAATCTGATAGCAATACTAAAATTTAATCGTGTGAAACGATAAATAGGATCATGCTCTATAAATGATGTTACTTTCATGTATGTATTTATATTTTTTTTTCTCCTGATACAAAATGTCGTTATACGTTATATGTACAACATGTTCTGCTTGATCATATTTACCACTTTCTTGGAAGTACAATGGTAACGTATAGTAAAGTCCTTGTATTTGAAGTTCTTAGAAAAGAAAATAGTAAGAAAGAAAAGTTGATGATTAACTCAGAGTACTCTGTCAACTAAAAAAAAGAAGGATCATTGTTGACTCAAATTTTTATAACTCTCCTAGAAATTATATATATTGGTGACAGTTAAAATTCTGTACTTAGAAGAGATGAAAGAGCTAGTTGATCAGCACTGAGATGCAAAATCTGACGTGGTGGTTGCATGTATGCGAGAGTATAGAGTTTATACGCTCGACACTCGTCAAATCTTAAAGTGTTTAAATATCTGTGAACTGATAATGATTACCAATTTCTCTTCTTTCAATCTTTGCAAATCTATTGTTTTATCTAGTTTGAAGTTTGCCTTAATTTGTTTGATGTGTTCTTTCTTCTACCATTTTAGGTGTGGTATTTAAAGTTCTATTGTCGTTGAGTTATAAAAGTGCGTGGGTGGGTAGAAACTACATGGTTGTCGACTGACTCAAGTTAAGACACGACACAATTTTTTCGGGTTAGGATTAAAGAAAAAATGTGTGAGTTGAAATTGGGTCGACCTGCTTGACATGAATGAAAAAAATGGCTCGAGTTTGGATCAACACGTTTGGCCAGAATTTAATCCGTTTTATCCGCCAAAAAATATATACATAATTATATTATAAAAATAGTTTTTATTTAATTTTATTTATAACTATTATTATAGATATATTTAATTTGCATGTGTTTAAGATTATAAATTATTAGTTATATGTATAAATTACCGATAATTTATTTGTTTTGAAATGAGACAATAATAGCCTTATAAAAAGGAAAATATAAGTAGAAAAATATGGGTCATAATAGGTTAAGGGGTCAAAAGCGGGTTGACGAGTCAAAATTAGAATGTGGGTTAGGTGTTCTTCATCAAAGTGGGTTGCGTGGGTCGAGTTATGGTCAACCCATTTAAGGTATAGGTTAGGTTAGTATTGATATTTTTCTGATACAACAAGTTATTAATCGGGTTTAGATTGACATAATTTATATATATATTAGACTTCAAACCGACATAAATCTGACCTGCAGATAAGAATTGCCACCCTTTATCAGCTCACCTCGCCTCGAGGTTTAATTTACAGTATTGATTTCGGATGGGGAAGGCCAAGAAAGGTAGATATTGTCACGGAGAGTAATAGTACAATACCGATGAGTTATTCAGAAGCCCGAAATGGGGACGGAGGAGTTGAGAAGCTTTCGCTTCTCTGTTTGCTCAAGGTCTTCAATCTAATCCTTGTCCAAGTTTCAATATTCTAATGTCATAAATTATGTATTGCTTTATCATCACGATTACAATCTAGCAGCTGCCATGTACTGCTGGAAATATGGCTTTAATTAAGCCACTTCTTTGCTTCTTTGGAGCAGCTGCATCCGCACATTAGAGTAGCCGTTATATGCTCTTTTGGGTAGCCGACTGTTATATGGTATTTTAATACACAAATTCTTCTCTCTTAGTTTGTGGGAATTTGATATAAATAAGTTTTGAGTTTTTGTTTTCTTTATAGCTTATTTATTTATTATTTTCTTTTGATATTGGCATCAAGATTATTAGCAAAGCATTTTTTTTGTGGTACTAGTTATTTTTGTGAGAGAGAAGTTTGGGTATATTTAGGATTTGGGTGTAAGGAAACTTTTTCTCAAATTTTTGTAATCTTCTTTAGTTATAATGGAATTCTTCACCGTCTCCAACATAGAAGTAGGCTATATTTTATAGCTGAACCACGATAAAATCCTGAGTTACTTATGATTTTTTGTTATTTATATTTTTTGTTAAGTCCACTTAATTTGGCGTCTGACACACAAATTTGGTATTTGTGCTTCTGCTAGCACAACATGTACGTACCTACCATACAAGATTATTATGTTGCAATAAGGCCACTTTATTTGGCTATATGCCACTATATATATATATATATATAGCGACGACATCTATAGTGGTGACATGATGTCGTTGCTATAGGGTCCTCTATAGTGGCGACGTGATATTGTCGCTATAGGGTCCTCTATAGTGACGACATAAAAATGTCGTCGTTATAGTTTTGGCGGACAAAAATAGCTCCATATTTCACGCCAAAAATTATACTTATACACTCTATAGCGACGACAAATGTCGTCGTTATAGGGTTTACATAATAAATTTTNTTTTAAAAATATAAATAACATAAAATAAAAAATAATAATTAATTTAATATATTTAACCTATAGCGACGACAATTTTCACCGCTATAGGTTTTGAATAAAATTTTAAGTGGTAACATTTACCGTTCTAAATTTAAAAAAATTAATAAATTATTTTATTTTACCTATAACGACGACAAAAAGTCGTCGCTATAGGTTTTAAATGAAATTTTGAACGGTAACGTTTACCGCGCTCAATTTTAAAATTTGAATAAAACGATGTCATTCGGGCTATAGCGGCGACAATACTATCTATAGCGATGACAAATGTCGCCGCTATAGATGCTGTATGATAAAATCTCAAATATTTTTTTTCTTCCTCTATCCTCTCATTCATTCACTCACTCTCTCCAAATCCCACTCCCTCTCATACTTTCTCTCCGATTTTCACTCTCTCTCACTCCCTCTCATTTCTCACTAATATATATCTTATATATATATGCATATCTAGTTTTCTTTTGTTTTATGTATTTATGTAAATATTTTGTTATAAATACTAATTTCTTGTTCCTTTGATTAATTGTTACTCAGGTTTATGCTATTTTAGATTTCAAGTTTTTTCTTCATTATAGAGGTAAGTTTCCTTAAATTCTAATGTAGTTTAATTGATTTTTTAAATATATGAATTAATTAATATTTTATATATTTATACGAATATGTGAATTTTTTATTCTAATTTTATGGAACATTTATTGATTTGAGGTTGAATATACTTTTTATGGAAATATATATTTTGGTTTAGGAAATTTATTAATAGTTTTTTATAGAGTATAAAATATGTTTGTTTAAGAGTATTAGTTTTAATTTTTGACTTTAATTTTGAGGTTTATTTTTTTTGTAGTTTTTTTTCGGATTGATTTTAATTATTGTATGTATAACTTTATTGTTTCTCTTTTAAAAATAATGATTTAAGAATTAATTTATTTTAACTAAACTAATTATAATTTTTTTTTTAAAATCTGTAACATCTATAGCGACGACATTTGTCGTGGCTATAGGTATTAATTTAATTTTTTTTTATTTCCCTAAGGTTTGTGAGAACTCTTTTCATGTGAAATCTCTCCTGAGTCTACATAGTTTTCAACGATATTCTAAAACCATATTTTGTAGGTCTTCTTTAAATATACAGCTACCATATAAAGAGGATGTAAAATCCTAAATCATGTGTAACGCCCCAAGTCACACATCGGGTATACTCTGGAAAGATCATGGGTATTTAATTGATGGTCTATGAGCCCAAAAGTACCTTCAAGCTAGCACTTTTGGGTGAGGCCCAGTAGTGTTATATTTGGTATTCAGAGCCGACCTAGTCCATACCTATGTGGGCCTTGGAAGGCTGCCACGGGCCGGAATCATGGTGAATATGGATCCCGCCCATAGGGGTTATATGTGGGCTATTGAATATGGACCCCCTAGCGAGGACGCAAGGCCCTTAACGAGGGGAGATTATAACGCCCCAAGTCCCACATCGGATATGCTCTGGGAAGATCATGGGTATTTAAGTGATGGTCTATGAGCCCAAAAGCACTTTCAAGCTAGCACTTTTTGGTGAGGCCCAGTAGTGTTACATTTGGTATTCAGAGCCGACCCAGTCCATACCTATGTGGGCCTTGAAAGGCTGCCACGGGCCGAAATCATGGTGAATGTGGACCCCGCCCATAGGGGTTATATGTGGGCTATTGAATATGGACCCCCTTAGCGAGGACGTTAGGCCCTTAACGAGGGGAGATTGTAACGCCCCAAGTCCCACATCAGGTATGCTCCGGGAAGATCATGAGTATTTAAGTGATGGTCTATGAGCCCAAAAATACCTTCAAGCTAGCACTTTTTGGTAGGCCCAGTAGTGTTATATTTAATATGACAACCCGTATTAAAAAAAAAGAAGGGTGGTTTAGTTATGTTAAATAAATAATATAAAGATAAAATAAATGACAAAAGCGCCCTTACTTAAATAGAATATTTAGGGTTAATTTAATACATTAATATTTAGTCCCTTTAAGAAACCCTAAGGGTTTAATTTTACTATCAGTTTCTACACGTACGCTCTGTTTAAAAAAAAAAAAAGAGAAGAAACGACTCTATAGTTGGTAGAAGAAGAAGAAGAAGGTGGCTATTCTTATAGATTATTGAGACTCACTCCCAAGGTAATAAACTCTCAACCAATTAAGTTTTATGTCTTAGTTTGATTTTGGGGATTGGAATTGCATATCTAGGGTTAGGGTTTTAATTTGCGCATAAATAATTATTGAACTACTAGGATGAATCGATATAAGATAAAGCCTATTGATATTAGGATTCAAACAAGACAAATTTTAAGTGATTTGGTTTGGTAAATAAAAAGTTATGAATTTTTAAATTTTGGGCTAAGATGTAAAAACGCAGCAGCGACTGCGATTGACTTTTCAGAGAGTTTTACTAGTCCGATCGAGTCATATTTGGCATGATTAGAAAGCTTCTCGAATTAGCTTTCCAGCGATGTATAATTTGCCAAAAACGGATGTATAACTAGAGAGTTATAGCCAATTGAAGTAAGTACTACGAATCTGAAAAAAATCTGAAACTTTGGGTACTTTTAGTAAAACGTGGCTGCGACTTGTCTAGCTCTGCGGGGCTTACTTATGAACTCTATAACCACATTCTTGGTACTTTTAGGATCCCATGACTGATAGAACATGTCCTCTAAGTTTGGTGATTTTTAGAAAGATATTAGAATTATTATGAATCGTAAGAAATTGACATTATTGGGAATAGCTATAGAGTTGATTATAGAAGATGCATGGGCAGTAAGTAGTCAATACTTTTAGTATAATTAGAGTATGATTTTATTGTTGCGATACTTATACATGATCTATATGATAATAGGTGTTTGAGAGGTTATGTTGATTATTTTGGTTAAATAGGCAAAGCGAACGAGGTAAGTAACCTTTGATCTTTTCTGGTAGTTTTTCTTGTCTAAAAATTTAGTGTTTTATTTTTTCTAATAAACTCGTATTCTAAAGTATTTTCTTAAATAATATAATTTCAAGGAAAAATATACTTTTTGCAAAATAAGTTAATCTATTGAAAGAACATTGTTTAACTGAAATAATCACTTTTTCTGAAAAAGTATTCTGAGTTTATTTGATAATTATTTATACCAAAATATGGATTAAGTGTATGAAATTGTTATTGAATATTGTTATATGAAAATTATTTTAGAATAATTACAGTGATGTAATGAGAAAAGTGAAATTATTTACGAACTGTTATTGTATATGAATGTGTTTTGAAACTCTCTTCAGTGACTATGCAATGTGGACCCATTCCGCAGGGGTTATATGTGGACGGTACGTACTGAATGTGGACCTAGCTACAGGGGTTAAATGCAGTAAATGTGGACCTAGTTACAGGGGTCAAATGTAATAAATGTGGACCTGGCTACAGGGGTTAAGTGTAGTAAATATGGACCTAGTCACAGGGGTTAAGTGTGGCCATAGTCGCTAAAAACTATTGGGAAGTGATTTGAGAGTTTTATTGATTATCGAATGAGAATGAAACGACAAATTTTGAAAACCTACTTCATGTTTTTGTTAAAGTGACTTTCCAAACAATCTCATTTGATTATCTTAAAAATTATTACATTTTAAAATTGATTTTGTTTTGAAATATGTGATTTAACCTTTTCAAAGGATATATACTTGATCCAGCTAGTTAAGGTTACTGGTTACTTACTGAGCTATCGAGCTCACTCTTTTATTTTTTCTTCCCAGGTATTAAAGACCGTCAGTTAAGAGGTTCACTAAGGGAGAACTTATCTAGGTAATTGAGATACATTTGAGTTCATGAATGAAAGATGGAAAGTCACTTATTTTTATTGGGAAAATATGAAGACTGGAAAAATCAATTAGCATAAATTTGTTATATTACAGTATGTATTTTGTATAGTTAATTTTTAATATTTGGAGACTTAATAGAATTATCGAGTTGTACATGATTTAATAGTACTTATTAGAATTTAATTATTCTTTATTTTTGCAAATTGTAGAACGATGTCTTGCATATTTATAAGGCTTTGCCTTATCGGTATAAAGCCTTATAGGTATGCGGCGCACGTCCTCGGGTGTGGGGCGTAACAAGTGGTATCAGAGATTAGATTAAGTTTGACAATTTGGATCGTGATAAGTGAATCTTATGAGGTTTAGAATTCCGGGGTAACTAAGTTAAGATCATTTGAGTTTGACTTAACTTCTATTATATTTTGGAGATTTGTTTGAGTTGGTGATTGGTTTAAATTTGATAAGTTTGTTACTTTGGTCTTTTCGAATATTAAAATAGGTTAAGTTCGCATTCTTAAATTTTGTCATTGATGGAACACTTAGATTGACCTTCATAGTTGGTTATCATATACATTACATAGACTTTAGAATTGTTTGAAAATGATCATGGACTTTTGGGATCGTTTAAAGTTGAGTACTCTCAATTGGGCTTTGATTATTAAGATCTGTTAATTGAATATTAAGGTTTCTAGTATTTAGTGCTTAGTATTAGTTTGCTTTATTTGTATTTGATTAAAGGAACTAGGGTATTGGAATCTTCTTCTCTTATTATTGATATTGGATGGTTTTAGAATTAGTGAGTATTGTCTTTAGTATTGATATTGAAATTTTTATAAGTTTACTTATTTATCTCCATCTTCTATCTCTTAAGCTGATTCCCAATATTTATGTCTCCATTTGAAAATGGCCTAAATTAATTCTTAGAGAGGTGAAATGTATTGATTCCCAGAAATTATATTGCGTTTCTAAAGAGTTGTTAATCTCATAATATTGATATAAGGGATTCATAGAATAGATATTATCTTATTATATATCAATATGAGGAAGACAAGTTTATTTGGAATATTCACTGATTAATTAAAGTGTGAATTGAATTCTAGTTTGAATCTTTTCATAAAGTGCAATTATTTGTGTGATGAGGATATACAAGGAATTATAGAGTGGATTAAGTTTATGGAATAACTATCTTGCTAGATGATAAATGACAAAGAGATAATATTAAAAAATTTCAATTTATGTGCTTGTACTAAGTAATAAGAGTACATTTTACTATTACTAGATGAATGAGTATAAATAGGTGATTTATAGTAAAGGCCTTACTATGAGTTTTTCTATAAATATTGGTGATGATATGATTGAAATATAGGTATGAACGACTTATAGGTGGAATAATAAATTAGAAAGTGATGTTTTGAAAAAGTAATGGTGGACTGATTTGGAGAATGATATTACATGGAAAAAAAAAAATTATAGAGCCTTAATGACTTATGCAATTGGATAATTTTGAGATGATGTTATCTTAATAATATTTATTTTGATGGCTAAGCAAAAATCGAGATATGGTGAATGGACATTTTGGTTATGATTATGGATACTAAGTAGTAGGGTTGAAATTAGAATATAGGGTTATTGTACACGAGTTCACAAGTTTATTCTATGGTGTTACTGTATAAGAAAAAGTGATCTTTGTATTTGATAGTTTTTAATACTACTCTGATTTAGAAATTGATATTGGATTACACAAACAAATTAAAGAGTACTTATTTCATGAACAATTAGAAAAAAAATTACAAGATAAGAGTTCTCAGAAAACTTAGTGTTTTACTATTAGGAACTCAACTATTATCGGTAATGGAAAAAAAAATAAAAATTGTGATTATAAAACAAATGGTCAAAACAGTCTATGTGTGGAATATGTAAGTCGACCAATTATGTAGTGAAATATGTAAGTCGATCAGTATTTTTAAGATTGATAAATTATTTGATTTTTTTTTATGATTTATGTAGTTTATGGAGAAATATTCACATTTGTGGTTCTATAGACCTCTCCTACTTGTAAAAGATATTTTTAAGAAAATCATAATATGAGATATTAGAAATCCTAGAGGTATTGAGATAAAGGCTTAAGAAAATTTTGAGGACTAGCATATGAAAGAAATCACTTAGCATATTTCTTAGTGTTTTGTATATTTGAAAGTGAATAAGGAATATATAGACGAAGGTTGAAAACTTTTGTTATACTATATGGGAAAAATAATACGGTAGTGGAATTTTATAACGAGATTATCAAGGATTACAAAAAAATTGTAAAGTATCAATTATATAGTATATTGTTTGACTAAGTATACTCACATTTCTGCTATTAGACTTGGCTTATGCTCTTATCCGATTATTATGTTTTGATCTTTATGGTTATTTTGAGTGCACATTAAGATTTAGAATTCTATAAAATTTGATTATAAGCATAGCATTTGTATTTGACATAAGCTTTGGTGATTGGATTTAGTTTTGATATTTTGGCCTATTGAAGATAAAAATTAGAGGGAATGAGACTAAAGAGGACTCTTATTGTTATTTATGATAAAGATATCATATTATAGCTAAGATTTATAAGACCTTACATGTGATTTTAGAAATTAAATTTGATTTGTTAGAGCCTTACAATATTGATCTGAAATAAATGGATTGTCAAAAAAAAAAAAAAAGTATATATGTATACATGGACTACTGTGGATATATTGAAGAATGTTTTAAAGGTTTGTGGAAGAAAACATTACTCTTAGTAATGTTTGTATATAGTTATAGTTTTCGATCTAGTAATAGAGTGGCTTTATATGAAGTATTGAAAGAGAAATAGAAGTGTATTCTTAGTATTATAGGCATGTGATTGAAAGACGTACTAAAAGTTCAATGAATTTTAGTTATTAAGAATTCCTATTGGCTTTATTAGTACAAAGAAAAGTCCGAATAATCATGCTATTCTCTTTCGGGTTAAAAATGCAAAGGAGCTATCACAATGAATGAGAACGATATAGAGTTATTGATAGATAAGTTTTAAAAGCGATGATATCTCTTTGGCGTTTAGATTGGAATAAATTCATATTCTAAAGTTCATATCATATTGATGGAAAAATAGCTTCAACTTAGTAAGTGATGATCATAGTTTTACCTAGACGCTGAGACTTTCCTAGGAATGTGTGGATCTATTAATGTTTTGTTCATTGGAGAACATATGACTTTAAAATTTAGAGGACTAAACTTCTTTTTAGAGGAGGAGAATGTGACAACCCGTATTAAAAAAAAAAAGGGGGTTTAGTTATATTAAATAAATAATATAAAGATAAAATAAACGACAAAAGCGCCCTTACTTAAATAGAATATTTAGGGTTAATTTAGTACATTAATATTTAGTCCCTTTAAGAAACTCTAAGGGTTTAATTTTACTATCAGTTTCTGCACGTACGCTCTGTTTAAAAAAAAAAGAGAGAAGAGACGACTCTATAGTTGGTAGAAGAAGAAGAAGAAGATGGCTATTCTTATAGATTATTGAGACTCACTCCCAATGTAATAAACTCTTAACCAATTAAGCTTTATGTCTTAGTTTGATTTTGGGGATTGAAATTGCATGTTTAGGGTTAGGGTTTTAATTTGCCAAACAAATAATTTATTGACTATTAGGATGAATCTAATATAAGATAAAGTCTATTGATATTAGGATTCAAACAAGACAAATTTTGAGTGATTTGGTTTGGTAAATAGAAAGTTATGAATTTTTAAATTTTGGGCTAAGATGTAAAAACGTAGCAGAGATTGCGATTGACTTTTCAGAGATTTTTACTAGTCCGATTGGGTCATATTTGGTATGGTTAGAAAGCTTATCGAATTAGCTTTCCAACGGTGTATAATTTGCCAAAAACGGACATATAACTAGAGAGTTATAGCAAATTAAAATGAGTACCACGAATCTGGAAAAATCTGAAACTTTGGGTACTTTTAGTAAAACGTGGCTACGACTTGTCCAGCTATGCGGGGCTTACTTATGGACCCTATAACCACGTTCTTGGTACTTTTAGGATCCCATGACTGATAGACATGTCCTCTAAGTTTGGTGATTTTTAGAAAGATGTTAGAATTATTATGAATCGTAAGAAATTGACATTATTGGGAATAGCTATAGAGTTGATTATAGAATATGCATGGGCAGCAAGTAGTCAATACTTTTAGTATAATTAGAGTATGATTTTATTGTTGCGATACTTATACATGATCTATGTGATAATAGGTATTTGAGAGGTTATGTTGATTATTTTAGTTAAATAGGCAAAGCAAACGAGGTAAGTAACCTTTGATCTTTTCTGGTAGTTTTTCTTGTATAAAAATTTAGTGTTTTATTTTTTCTAATAAACTCGTATTCTAAAGTATTTTCTTAAATAATATGATTTCAAGTGAAAATATACTTTTTTCAAAATGAGTTAATCTATTGAAAGAACATTATTTAACTGAAATAATCATTTTTTCTGAAAAAGTATTCTGAATTTATTTGATAATTATTTATACCAAAATATGGATCAAGTATA
>JXTC01000027.1:1251868-1281902 GCA_002914845.1 Trema orientale | reverse complement strand
AAACTAGTAGCAATGATGAACACAATTCTCAACTACAACATTCAAATAATCACATTTATTAATTGACAAAGCTACTTAACTTAAAATTCGGATTCTAATCTCTTAAAAAAATTCCTAAATATAAAAAATCAAAAAAAAAAGAAAACTCATGAAACTAGTTGTTAAAATTAGAATACTACTAAATTCGGTAAAAGGATCACCTAATATACTTTACATTCAGAAAATAAAAGCTAAACTAAATTTCGGAACTAAAAAAATACAGAAAAAAAAAATTAGTAACTATAAACATGAAAAACAAAAATTAAAACTAGTGAATTTACTATCAATTTTGACAAATTCAAGAGGCAAAATCCCAATATATCACGACAATTTGTTCAAAATAGAGAAACAAGTATTCACATTGGCCAAAATCATAAACTTAACATAAAACTACAAATTTTTTGGATAAATTTCGCCTAATCACAAAGCTCAAACCAAGAAAACACCAATTCTATGAAAAAACTGAGTTAAAAGGGCTCAACTTACCTTCAAATGCCGGAAAAAATGGTGGAAATACTCGGTAGCGGCTGAAGCAAGGGGGCGGCTGAAGCTCGATCAAAGGAGAGAGAGAGTGTATACGAAACTATGACCTAAAAACGGACATACGACGTCGCGTTTGGTGCGACGTCGTTTTTCTGATTTCACGTCGCGTAGGAGGCAACGTGGTAGCTAAATAACGTCGCGTTGGACGCGACGTGGTTGTAGCGGCCTCCGTCGCTTCTCACGCGACGTGGAAGCCCAAAAAAATGGGCCCAACGCCGTCCCTTCTCAAGCGACGTGATACCCTTCTGGGCTTTCTCCGTCGCGGCCCGTGTGACATTGTAACTCGAATTTTTTCCACGTCGCGCCCAGTCCAAAAGCGACGTGGATTTAACTGACCTGCTAGCCCATTTGTGTAGTAGTGTTGTTTACGAACTGTTATTGTATATGAATGTGTTTTGAAACTCTCTTCAGTGACTATGCAATGTGGATCCATTCCGTAGGGGTTATATGTGGACGGTACGTACTGAATGTGGACCTAGCTACAGGGGTTAAATGTAGTAAATATGGACCTAGCTACAGGGATCAAATGTAGTAAATGTGGACCTAGCTGCAGGGGTTAAGTGTAGTAAATGTGGACCTAGTCACAGGGGTTAAGTGTGGCCATAGTCGCCAAAAACTGTTGAGAAGTGATTTGAAAGTGTTACTGATTATCGAATGAGAATGAAACGACAAATTTTGAAAACTTACTTCATGTTTTTGTTAAAGTAACTTTCCAAACAATCTCATTTGATTATCTTAAAAATTATTACATTTTAAAATTGATTTTGTTTTGAAATATTTGATTTAACCTTTTCAAAGGATATATACTTGATCCTGCTTGTTAAGGTTACTGGTTACTTACTGAGCTGTCGAGCTCACTCTTTTATTTTTTCTTCCCAGGTATTAAAGACCGTCAGTTAAGAGGTTCCCTAAGGGAGAACTTATTTAGGTAATTGGGATACATTTGAGTTCATGAATGAAAGATGGAAAGTCATTCATTTTTATTTGGAAAATATGAAGACTGGAAAAATCAATTAGCATAAATTTGTTATATTACAGTATGTATTTTGTATAGTTAATTTTTAATATTTTGAGACTTAATAGAATTATTGGATTGTGCATGATTTAGTAGTACTTATTGGAGTTTAATTATTCTTTATTTTTGTGAATTGTAGAACGATGCCTTGTATATTTATAAGGCTTTACCTTATAGGTATGCAGCGCACGTCCTCGGGTGTAGGGTGTGACATCATGAGTATTGAGTTCTCAAATAGAAACATGCCGTATAACATGAACTAGAATCTTTCATGAACCACTCTACAACTTCTCCTACATATCAAGTAAAAACATCCTTTGCTATCAAAATCCGAGATATGATTTTATGCTTACTTGAAGTTAGATTTGCTTAGGAAGGTGGAAGGAGGGAAACGAAGAACTCGCACTTGGAAAATCGGTACAAATGAGGTAAAAACATACTATAGAACTTAAACTTGAGGAGCCAGTTCCGAAAGTGCAAGCTAGATTTGTCTTAAAAGGCAAGCAGAAAACAAAAGTTCGCATATTTCCCATTAAAACAAAAAAAATAATTAAAAAACAGGGATCCCTCCAAAAAATAACCACCAACAAAAGTGGTCAACATGAAAACAGATCAAATTGATAGTTGCTTCACGCAAGTATTATTGAGATTGGAAGTTCATTAAAGATAATGCACCATTGTAAGTTCATAAGGAAGTCTGTAAAAAAAAAAAAAAAGAGAACCTTCTGATTCTGATCTTGTGACTTTAGTACAACAGGCTGAGAAAGAACAGCATTATTGATGTTTCGTACATATGGTCGCACCTTCTCCTCCAACAACTCATTTAACTGAGTATAAAGAGGAAAAATTAATTTGATTTGAAAAAAAAAATGATGAATTTGATAACAGACATCACAATAAGATAAGATACAAGAAATTACTTGCAACAATATTCAAAAAAACTATACACTAGGGAATCAATAGGAGCAGCTGAGAATGCAAGTTGTACACCCACCGCATCTGTCATAATTAAACCCAGCCTCTAATTTCTTTTGTTACATTTCTTTGTTCTCCATATTTATCTCTACTAACGCTTCACGGATTCTATCAATTAATAGCTCATTTAATTTATATTAGATGATATTCTTTCCCCTTCACAATCCTTCCAATATTGGAAGGGCAAAAAACCGTGGCTCAATTAGTAATATCAAATCTCTAGCCTTGTTCATTTTCTCTAACAAGCACACATCTATAATCCATCAAATAATCCCTTCACCCAATTCCCTGCTCCCACTTTTCTTTCCAATCAAACACACCCCATTCCCTCTTCCCACTTTTCTCTCCAGTCAAACACCATAAGAGATTATTGAGAGGCAAGGAAAACTAATCCATTAATTGTTTCTTCATGAAAAACTCTGAGGTTACTAACCTTTTCTTGGCGCCATTTCTTCTCCCACTGTGCATCCAAAATCTTGTCAGCAATTTCTCTTTGGGCATTAAGAAGGACGGTCATCTCATGCAATTTTTCAGGATCTTTTAGGTCCTCCTTGCTCCACAAAGAAGCATTCAAAGGAAGGTCCAGCTCCTACGACTGATATATATAAATTTTTACCTCTTTAAGCGTACAAGGATTGAACTTTTTTATGTTCCTGACATCTAATATAATGAATTATTTGCGTGCACTTTTTCCCTTCCATCTATTGAAGCTAGAAATGTGCAGACGAGAACGGAAAAAACTTTGAAAAAGGATTAATTAATGACTACAACTGTTATCAACAACTATTAACTTTGATCATCTCTCCCTCTCTGTCTAATGTCGTAAATCATATATGTATGTAGCTATTACAAGCAAAGAAACTGATTAATTAATGACCTTTTCCTAACATTCAAAAAGGTTCAATGTTCGAGGAAAAAAAAGGTTCAGTATTTATGAACTTGACTGAGATCATAACTCATTATCATGAGAACTTTGATTAAACTTTGCCTTCTTATGTACTTCTCAGGATGAATGATAAAGCCTTAAAAAGAGATTCTTCTTCTCTTCTCTATTTCTCTTCAGGGAAGAACAGTAAATTATGACAGGTGAATAGTACACCAATCTCTAGAGGATATTGACCCTTTCCACAATTCATTTCTGGTCAGGACACAAGGTAAGTAAAGACTTACAACTGCGTCATAAGAATTACATAGGAAATATCATTATGTGAAATTTTCTTATTCTTGAAAATTATGAAATGCATGTGCATGGCACACCTTGCATACAAATTGAGAATTTCATTACAGAGTATTTAAAATTTTAAAAGATAAGTTTTATTGGCAATTGTTAGTATGTCGGAGCTAGATAGGTAAGTCTGTTAATGCAGACTCTCCCGTTGCAGATCTTATGATGTGTCTCGTTGAAGCGAGATAATATTAGCACGGTGTGGGATGCCCTGACCAAGAGTAAAACTAAGGTGCGACCGTCGTGTGAGGTTTTTGAAAACTTCTTCCCTATCTCCGCTATTGTTTTTCGATGAGTCGCCTCAATTAGACCACCAGAACCTCTGAATGGCAATATTTTTAAATTCGGTTGGTCATCCTCAATGTTGTACACTCGTTCGCCAGAGTTGAACTCCTTCGATAAGATGCCGTAACTTTGAATAGTTTTTATATTAAGATTTATATCATTTATGTAATTATTTTTGGAGCATGTATATTGTTAGCCATGAGAATTCATGAGGAAATTAAGTGAATTATGGTGTAAAGGGAGTAAATAAGTTGTATGGAATTGAGACTGAATTAATATATGGAAAAGAGTAAATGAATTGTATGGAATTGAGACCCAGATTGTAAGAACTTTCGAAAGGAAAAAGTGGTATTTTCGTAAGTAAGAAATAAAAAAATGATATTTTTAAAATCTGAGTTACTGTTCGGCCGAAAATATGATATGATTGATAATGGGTTTTGGGCCGAATAAGGAAAATTTGTATTCTTACAAATAGTTCTGGAAAATTGATATATTCGTAATCTGATTAAAAAATAAATAGTATTTTTGAAACCTTAAACCGCATTGGGCCGTATGGGCCTCAGGGTGATGGATTAAACTGCAAAAGTGGTATTTTTAAAATATTCAGAAAAGATGATATTTTTCTAAATATTTTTAGAAAAGTGATATTTTTGTAGATTTTTAGAATTAAGGCCTATTTAAGGTCCGAGATCCGAATTGGACAAGTTATATGCTTAACCTATCTATTTTGGACACTACAAACTTAGTAATGACATTTGTTTTCCCAATTGAGACTCCATTGGAAAAGTGAATTTCTGAAAATGCCAAATTGGGTATTTTTTCATCTAATGGACTTCCAAACGATACACGGGAATTGACAAGAGCTTTGGTAGTAAATTCTTACTACTCCATAGAGGTAGGGGATCGATTACCAAACTTTTACTAAGAACTGAATGCATATGGATTATTTAATATGTTGTCAAAATTTCGTGAATAAAATATTATTTATTTGATTTTCGTTACTGTTTTGAATAAATATGATGTTTTAGAATGAAAGTTACTGCATAGTTATTTTGTGAGTTTATAACAAATGGTACATTGTATCATCACTGCCATTCATATAGCATTGAATGCATTTATAATACTTATGCTGTCGTGGACTTACGATACCTAAGAAGGGTCTTCAGACTTATGGTACCTAAATAAGGTATTCAGATTTACAGGTGTTCCATTAGGACATCTTGAATATATCATCATGATTGCATTACATTGTTGTATGATTGATGATATGGACATATACTTGTTTTAGAAATGTATTTGTTAAATGTTTGGAAATTGTGAACTTTTGGATTTTGGAAACGTTATTAACAAAAGTTTAGAACTTATGAACCTTTGGAATATGTGAGTGTATTTTGTTTAGAATTGAATTTTGATGAACCTTTGAGCAATTATTTATAAATGGATTGTATAAACTATTCAAACAAGTTAATAACCATGCAGAAATTGAAAATAAATTGTTTATTATTCAAAACTTGTAATCGATTCTCTACTGGACATTAACTCACCTCCTTCTTCCTCTCAAATAGTATTCAGTATGACTTGGATAGGGAGGCTTAGTTGATGGCTTTTGAAGCTTACTAATATTTAATTTATTTTCTTTTAGTAATTCCTACTGGATTTATATATGTTGGACAATAGTATGAATTAGAATTTATTTATGATTATGTTTATTTGAGATTAGACATGATCTGTATAAATTATATCTACAGTTGATGTATGATGAATGTTCGATGCACAACTTTAAGTAATTATTTTATTTTAAACTACGTTTGAAGGGTGATATATTAAGGACTGCAAGTTCAATAGGAGCATAATTAAAAAGTGGATTCATAACTTTCTTTTTGAGCTATGTATTATTTTATATATCTATTTGATTAGGACTTGGATTATTTTATGTGCTAATTCTCATCAATACTTATTTGATATAAGCATATTTGAAATGAGAATATACATATTAATATTATCCATTTTGTTTTCAATATTCTTCATCTTATTCTCAAAAATATTTTTATGAAACTTACGTTAAATAATAAGTAATAAATTCAAATGAATTATTTTCATATCAAATGTATTTTTAACCAATATTTTATAAAAAGATTTATATGCTTAATGTATGTAAACAAAAAGTCTATTAACATATTTATTTAATAAGCTCTTTGCAAAATATACATAATTGTACAAGATGTCTATTTTGGTCGTTCTATATTTCTACAACTGTTTAATGATATAGTTTACCAAATATTCTAATACAACTTTTTTCAGTCACAATATTTTTTAATTACAGTTTATCAAATACTTAGTTTTTTTACACTATAGTAGATTTTCTCCTTAGTACAATTAAAACTGTTTCTTTTAGAGTTTACAGCTCTCTTTTGTGAGTTTGAGGCACTACTGGCTTAGTATTTTACTTCCATATCGGTCACAAATTAATCATTTGTACAATAATTTAAATTGTCCCTAATTTTCTCAAAATGACAATTATGTTAGTATATTCCGAATGTAATTATGCAATGTCATTGTAGCAATAACTATTTTCACTTATGTGGTGAATGGATAGCTAGGCATGTCTCTTAATATTTTCTATCCTTTCTTTAACATTCCAAAAGTACATTCAGTAACACTCCTAAGAGAAGAATATAGTTGGTTGAATACCTCTTTATAACCTCTAGGTTTGAGATCATTTTGAAATTATGGAAGATGATACCTTTGGCTTTTATATGGCCCTAAATATCCTTCATTTGCGAGTATCGTGCGTCCACCAAATAATATTTCCCTATCAAATACAAGACACATAAATAGTTAAAATATTGATAAAAACTTAATAACAAATAAAAGGATATATATATATATATAAGAGGTAGCTTTAGAAAATATAAAGTTGGTTGATATAAAGCTGATATCATGGGCAGATCCATCCCATCCAGCATATGCAAATATAAATTACATATCAAAATTACATACTGTCATGATATTTTGAGTTGGCACCTCTTTCCTAACGATAAATAGCACTTGATCTTCTAGAAGTATTATAGCATCCGTATATATACTATTTATCGCACCAATACAATTCTAAATGTAAAATACAAATCTTTATATTATAAATTGTGATTTTAAAGAAAAATGAAAAATAGTTTGGAATATAACTTACCTTAAAATAAGGCATGTATCTAGAGTCTCACAATATCTCTTCTAGAGTATCCTTAAATTCTGGGTTTGGTGATTTTATTACATCTATACTCATAAGACACAAAACACCTAAAAATTCGTTGAAATATCTACTAAAAATCTCGCTAGAGTGTTGAAATCGGCTTTGTGCTAGTCGGTTTCTAGTACCTTGACCTAATATGAAAAAAAATATTCCTAGTATTTCAAGGGTACATATTCTCCTTGAACCTTTTAACCGTAATTAGCTTGAAATTCATTGCATAACTTAATAGCACACTTTCTCTGTTTTGGACATGTATACCATCTATTTTTATTTTCTCTTAACATTTCTGTCAACCACATATATATGACCTGCTTGAGAAGTCAATATATGTCAAATAGTAATGTTGAATAGCACAAGCAGATGCATAGACAACTTATAATTCAAACTCCTCATCATTTTCTATCATTTCCTCTTGTCTAAAAATGAACCTATCATAAAGATAAGAAATATTTACAATACTCCTACTAAATTAGTTCTTACAAAGATAAGAAAATAGATATTACAATTAAGTCAATACAAGATTTGTAAAAATAAGAAAATCAAATCAATACAAGGTCTGTAAAATATGAAATATAGATCAAGTCGTAATATATAAGCTACAACTAAGTAAAATAAGGATATCTAAGAAGATGATCCTAAACTATGTTTATACTTGAGCAAGTTAAGCTTAAGTTCAGTTTTACTTTTACTTAAATAATTTTGGAGACCATTACGAATTTATGTAAATGTTCAAAATTTCTAAAATTAAACTTTGGTATTTCTATTTTGCGAAATACCTACTCTAGCACTGACCTCGGTATCAGGTTTTTTTATGATAGTGATCCCTAGCTTTGATTAAAGTAGTACTATTACCTTCTGATAGTAATCCCTAGCTTTGATTGTTATAAATCGATGATTTTTATTATGAACTTCAGTCTTAGCTTGGAATTAGAATTTTGGAGTTTTACTTTGGGAAATATCTGAATGTATTTTAGATTTGTATTTCAGACAATGATATTAAGAGAGGTTTTTTTGGAGAACTTTTGTGGTGAAGAAAATTCGGAGAAGAGGTTTAATTTTGTCTGAAACTAAAAGTAGAAAATCTAGGAAACGAGGAAAAGTGAAGAGAAAATCTTGGAGCTGAGGGAAAATAGTCGAGAAAATTTTGGATGAGAGGGAAAATGCATAACTAAGCCAATTCATGGAAATTTTCAGTATTAAGTTTTCAACGGACTTATGCATGGACATTTAGCTATTGAAAAACGGGTCATGCTCATGAACTAAATTTTGGGCCGAAAATTGGCCATATACCTATCCAGCCAGCTTTTTTAATATCCAAAGGTTATTATATTTAGAGTATGTGTAAAAAATGATATTTTTCAGATAAATTTAAAAAATTGTCGTTTTTTACACCTATTTAATAAATGGCCATTTTATAATTTTTATTTTGTTAAATAGTCATTTTTTAGTTGATCTATTTTTTATAATGTAAATTAATTTTTAAAAATTAGTCAACTTTCAAAAAATATATCAATATATTTTGATATATTAAATATGAAAAGGGTCGTTTTTTAAATAATTTTCAAAATTCAGCCATTTTTTAACAATGTTTGAAAAATGACTATTTTGTAATCTATGCTCCAAAATTCGGCCATTTGACTAACAATCATTTATATTTATTAAATCTCAATTAGATGCATTTAAGAATGCATGGTTGACTTTATCATGTCATTGAATTCCATGGTAATTTAGATACATACTTTGCAAAAAAGGATAATGAGGAGAAAAAAAGAAAGAAAAAAAGGAAGAAACGAAGAAAAATAAATTAATTGCTCATTTCATTGATCAAAGTAATTGTAATTAAAGTATAGAAGTATGGGCAATTTTCAAGGAAATATTAGAGTATGCAAACTGAGTCCTGTTTCTTCCCAACTAAAGCTTCCTCGACCTGTTCAAGAAGATAAACGCGGGGTTCTTCTTAAAATTGAATGCTCTGCAGCTGTCTCAAATGGTGTTAATTTGCAGTACGCCGCTTCCTGGTACGGTCTCCTCTGTTACACAGGCTAAACTTCAATCCATGAGAAAAGGCTTGCTCCTAGCCCGAACGAGAGGTCTGCTAATCTCGTTCGTTGAGTGCGCTGCCATCAAAGTGGTTTTTTTGGTTAATTCTCACTCTTTTGATTCTACGATGGTGTGTTAGTTATTGATATTGTTGAATTACTTAATTTTTGAGGAAGTGGTATTTGCTATCATATTTCGTTTAAATAAAATATGGAAGCCCACATTCTTGTTGGTTAGGGTTTGAATTTAGATTCTCTTTTATTAGGTGATGAGAATATTGTTCCGGTGTCAATTTGTAATGCTATTGAAGCAGATTCAGTTTCTGTATAATGTTATTCCCTTGAGATCCTTTTTCTGAAAAAAGAAAAAAATGGGCAACTTGATCAACTTACGTAATATCCCTTGAACAATTTACGTTATTCCAGAGGGGCACATGTAAGCTCTTTGAGAAAGAACCAAAAGACTGACATGTTTATAGGCACTTTGTTGCAACGGTCGTTTACGTACTTTTTAGCTACATTAATAATTTTATGTGGACCATTCCAGTGGCAATTTGTGTTATCGTGAACACAACACAATAATACTTAATACGATTAATAAACGTGTCAAAAACTTAAACTCGAACACGATACGATTAATATACGTATAACAGACACGAGCCGTTTAATAAATGTGTCATCTTTCATATTTGACACAATTATTCAAAATTGACACGATTATTTTAATTTAACACGATTATGCACTAATTAATTCTAATTTTACATATAAAATGTGTTTAGAATTAATCAAAATCACATTTAAAATATTAAAATGTTAATAAATATGTCGTATTGGTGTCGTGTTGACACGACACAAAAACGATTCGTTTAATTAAACCGGTTATATAAGTCATTTATGGGTCACTCAGACCTATTTATTTCGTGCCCTTTTTTAATCGTATCATTGGGTCGTGTAAAAAATTGACAGCCCTACCATTCCTTCAACTGTGAGCCGTTACATGATATTGACAAGGCTAGCTGTTCAATGACATTAATAGGCCACGTGGATGATCCAATTGATATAAAGATATCACGTGATGGGACTTCATTAAGATATTAATAAGGGTGGAATTGTAATCAACCTTATTGCATAAAGCTATTTTGGATTAGTGAACACAACTAAATTACGCATTTAATTTTAAGGTAGAACTTTCTTTTTTCCTATCTCTTTTTAATTCTTGTTTAGAACTCCATTATTGAAGAATTGTGTACTTTGCATGTGCATGCATGGACTATTAGTTAGAGTCCATAAGTTAAACATCCGTCAAAGTTTTAAGGTCATATTTATACATTCGTAATAGACTGTGAAAAGAATGAAAATTAGGAAAGTGTTTCTTTTTTTTCCTCATTCATGTTATTTATCTATTTGAAATACACTATTTTAGTGAATTCTTCAAATAGTTAAATTTTAAAAGGATGACTCATTTTTTTTTTTTTTTTCACTCATTCCTAAACTCTTTTCCTTTTCCTTTTCCTTTCCTTTTATTAAACAAGCCATCAATATTTGAATCTCTATTTTGATTATGATTACTAGTTCCTCTTCTTTCAATCTTTGCGAATATAATTGCATCCAATTTGGAACTTTGCTTTGGTTTGTTTTTTTTATTTCTTGCTCTCCTTTTGCGGTTTCGATTTCTAGAGCATGTCTTGCTAAGATGTTTCTTTTTTGAATTTTCTTTGTCCTGCTTTTTTTTTTTTTTATTATGTTCCAATAAAAATACGAAAATTTCTTGCGAATCTATCTTCTCTTTTGTTCTGTTCTGAAACTGTTATTATAGTTTTACTTATTCTTTGTTTCTATAGGTAAAACTATTGTGCCAAGTAGTTTTATTTTTCCAGAAAATGTTGCGTAAGGCACATTATGTTCTATTTGGAAAAACAGATTTTCACAAAATCATTTCTTAGAAATATAAAATTAACCAGCAGTTAGAAACTGAATAAAGAAATAAAAATAAACAGAAGAAAATTGTAAAGTTGACAGCATTTGAATCGAAAGAACGAGAGGATATACAACCAAGTTCTCTCTCTCCTTTTTTCTTTTTTTTTTTTTTTTTTTTTGATTTCTTATGAAGACTTGACAAGGTAAATCGCATGACAAAACAAGTCCGTTGAAACTAGATAAACATATATTTACATGTTTTATAAATTCACACCACAAAAATACAACTCGAAAGGAAAAATTCAAACAAACAAAAATAGATTTCGAACTTAACGAAAGTAATAGAATCACAAACAAGGCTAGATGTAGAGGAACTATTAGTACTCAGAATACATATTATCTGAGAATGGGTCCACAAAATAAGTTAATCTCCGAAGTCGTAATTTAAATGACACATACGATAAATAGAATAAAAGAGCAATAAATAAATAACTCCATATCTAGAATAAATAACAAGATTGTAAAGATCCTAATGATCTTAATTTGTACCATGACTAAGACCCTTTAACTCAATATTCTCGCTATAATTGATGGGTAACAAAACTATGTGATTTAAAAAATAAGAGTCCAAATTTTCGATGAAATAAAAATGTGTGTTGTGATATTGTCTATTTATATGGAGAAAAACATGTAAGTTTTTGTTCTTTCCATCAAAGGCCTTAATAACTTTCATAACTCATTTCTTTAGATTCATTGTAAGTTTAATAAAGATAACTTACCTGGAGAAATAAGTATATAAAGTTACAGAACTTTAAGAGCATAACTTCATGATAGCTAATTCATATTTGCTACTCTTCCATAGAATTGGGATGATGAAGTTTTGAGGTATTGTTTTCAACACCATTGAAAATCCAAGTTAGATGCAATACAAGAAATAAGTTCTTTCACCTTCTAATAACTTAAGTATAAAGACTATCTAGCTAGTACTTATTTCAATATAATAATGCTAAGGCCACTAATGAAAGATAACTTTAACATAAAATTTTTCTTGTCCTGTTTTTTCAAAATGGAAATTGCTTCTAATGAGTCCCCTGCTTTTGTTCTGTTTTCTAGTATTTTCCTATTTTGTTTTGAGTACGTAGTAGTTCTGTTTTTTCAGGTTGTAAAACTTGTATGCCAATCACTTTTTATATCTTCTAGAACATACATATTATACGCAATATATGTCAATATATATCTGCTTGAGCATATTTCTCCTTTTTCAAAGTCCTAATTAAAAATTCTTGAAGTTATGCATCTGAGATTTTTTTTTAAAAAAAGATTCTTGAACTAAGAAACACAGAGTTGGAATTGGAACAATGACAGAATTCACACGCAAAGTACGATTTATTTATTTATTAATGGAACAGAAATGGTAAATTGAGTTTGCTGGAACTATAAAATCAAATTAGCATAACTTGTTTTAAAACTTAAACAAAAAAGGTGCAACAAGAAAGGAACATCATTTGATTCAAGAGCAAGCTGTACAGATAGAGGAGAAACTTGTACTATTCGGAATAGAGATTCAAATGCTTAAAGCTCCACCATTTATATTAAGTTACATTTTACGCCTAATTTATATAGTTTAATCTTGTTTTGGAAACAGTAATTCATATATTTAATGAGATTCATAGGTTAATTTTATGAAAGAAAAGAATCTCAAAATTAAGGTACCATTCAAGTTTTTGTTATGTCATTGTCTAAATATATTATGAATTGAATTGGTGGAATCACATAAAGAAAATACAAGTCTCGAAATAATTCTTGTTAAAAAGTTGATCATTTTACTCTTTCTCATTATATTGCAACTGATTTGTTTCAATAACGAGTTATAACTGTTTCCTGATTTCTGTATAGTGTGATAGCACAATTTTCATGTGTCCATAACAACGATTTATTTTCTATTTATTTAAGAGTAGATCTACTGGCAAGATAAAATTTTGGGCTTTAAGTTTACCGTCATTTTATTTTGCTGGGGTTGACTCTAATACAAGAAAGGCGTAGTTTTGGCGGTAGTACCAATTATTTGCATTTGATATAGGTGTGGTAAAGTGAATAAACTTGCTACAGAATGACTTAGCATTAATTATTTTATTAATATTTGTAATATCAGTTTGAGTTGAATTCTTTAAATGAATGGAAGCTCTTCTATGGCGCGTAAAATGCTAAACATAATTGCCTAACTAATTGAAAAAACAAAAGGCATATTTGCCGAATAGTAGTCGTGATTGCTAGGCTAATTATTTTAGGTTTCCTAGCTAATTATTTTTTAGACTTTCTCCCTATTTTTTCCACCAATATTCTCAGTCTCCACCCGGCAAATTATAGTAAATCAGCGACCTAATCAATAAGGGAAAGGTAAGACACAAAAAGGACAAATTATGCTTTGTGTCTTGACTTTTCCTAAGTGTTACATTTTGCCCAAAATTAGCAATCATATTCTCACTTTGCTTCAAAATTGGTAAAGCTTCTTGACCAAACACTTGTTTGCACAAAGTGGGACTACTTTTTTCCTTTCCAAATGAAATATGCCAAAGTCAATTATATTGGGACAAATGTAATCTTGACAAAAGGAAGAGATATAGGGTAATTTATCCTTATAATTACGAAACTCGAACAAAGACATCCCAGCCAAAAAAAAAAACCAGAACAAAGACAGGAAGCTTCTTTCCTGTATGTGTAGGGGGACAGAATAATCACTTTTCGAGTCGTTATATTTAAGCTTGGAAGGAATAAATCGTAAACTTGGAATTACTTCTTCAGTTAAATCTTGTGAAATCTTATCGATAAGAAAGGGATGAGAAAAAGAAATACTATATAATTTTAAGGGAAGAATGATAAATTATCGTGCGGTGAGAATCATCAGTTTTTATATTGAATGATGAGAATTATCCTTGTCGTGTTAAATAGCATGCACAAGCAGAATAAACGAGTTAATTTGACACTTATAAGCAATCTAATCGATCCATATCCTCTTGCGAATTTTCTCTACGAAAAAATATAGACTGCTTATTACGTACCCTTCCCCTACCCGAAAAAAAAAAAAAAAAAAGAAAAAAAAAAAGAAAAGGCAAGATTGAGAGAAAAATGTCTACTTATATTCAACATTTCAGTCACGACCACCATTTGCGGTTAAAATTCATTAAGTTACATCGGTCAAAAGTCAGCTGCGACCTATGTCAACTTCAAATATTCCACAATGATCAAGGCTACACTTGCAGCGACTGCGATTATGTAATGCACAAAGCATGTGCTGAGATGCCACAATACATTGATCACTCGTTCCATACTCACCACAACCCTCTAAGGCTTGATAAAAGATCATCAAACAACCCTAGTCTGTGCTACTACTGCGATAATTCCTTCGAAGAGAAAGAAAATCTTGCTTACGTATGCGACCAGTGCTCTCTCCACATGCATGTAACATGCGCTTTGATCCCTCTACCGACCATAACAAGCCACGGCAATGAAGATGCGGACGTTGTTCATTATCTTTGCCATCAGAATATGATGGCATTGGTCGAGCAAGATAATTGTAAAAGCCAAGCCAAATGCTTTGCGTGTCAATCATTTTGGTCGGGTCTAGCTTATTCTTGTACCTTCGCAAATTGCAAGAATTTTCTTCATAAATCCTGTGCAGAATTTCCAGGCAAAATTCAACATCCTTTTCATTCACAGCATCCTCTCACACTTCAGGTTAGTAAGCCTCAAGCTTGCAAGTTATGTTGCAAGAGAGATTGTAGGCTTACTTTCAGTTGTCACAGTGGGTGTAGCTTTAATTTGGGTATAGAATGTGCTTTTCTGCGGACAAATACAGTGAAATGTCAAAGTCACGATCACTTACTTTCTTTTGTGGAGAATGCATTTTGTGACATACAGTGTGATGCTTGTCGAAAATCTTATACAAAGTGGAATGATCTTCTTGTTGCTAAGGAAGTTAATCATACCCAATCCTTGTTATTTCGTTGTATGAAATGTGATTTTAACCTCCATTTTTTATGTGGTCCATTGCCACCGATGATTGAATATGATTACCACATACATCCTTTGACTCTTGTTTATCATTTCGCGAAGATGCTTCTAATGAATATTATTGTGACGTATGTGAAGAAGAAAGGAATCGACACTTCCGCTTTTATTATTGTGAAGATTGCAAATACACTGCTCATATTCATTGCCTGATGTCCGAGGTAAGCTATAATTTTATAACTTTGTGAAATTATGTTATCACGTGAATCAGTTATATTACGTAGACATCTAGTTTAGTTAAGCTCATCAGTTCCCATATGCCAAACAATATACTATTTATTATATTCACAACTGTTTAATGTATTCAGAAAGTTTTTATGCCAAATAAAAATATTAATTAACTGATTACTATGCCATTTTGGAAAATCTTTTTAAAAAAAATAAATATGTACAGTTGAAAAAAACAATTAATAGTCATTTCCCCGACTTTTACTCAAGTTTAGTATGAATTTGCATCCCCACTCTTGATTTTGTGTTTCTAATCTTCCTTTTGCCTTCTATATAGCAAAATTAATCTTCTTTTTCCCCGAATTCAGCCAAAGATCATCAATGAATAAGGGCCGAATGATCTTTTTGCCTTCTATATAATTACATAAATGCCTTAAGAGTCTTTTTTTGCATTGGGGATTTCCAAATTGCTAGTTTTTTGGTTTAATAAATGGAATAAATGAGAAAGAGGTAAATACAACATTTTTTCGTGGTTAATTTCCTTTTTAAAAAAATTAACAATTAAAAAAAAAAAAGAGGCACAAAATCGTAGGTTTATTTTTTTTATTTTTTACATGCCCTCTACGTACGTCTTCTGTTTTTTTTTTTTTTCCTCTCCTAACTAATCAAAGTCAGCTAGATTGAGTATTTTAAATGAAAATCGTCCTATACATATTTGTATAGCCATATAGAACATTTTAATATTATATATATATATGAATACATGAAGAAATAAAATTAATTAGGATATTTAGGGTATATCTCGTTATATGTTTCTACATATGGATATATGAATCAGTATACAAATTATTAAAAAATTAGTTGGCAATTTACCTAATGAAAAAAGATCATTCGGCCCGTATTCATTTCGACGATCTTCACTTCTAAAGGTGTTAATGTTAGGGATAAAAGAAAATGATTTTATCTTTTAGAAGTACTAGAGTGCAAAGTTTAAAGACGAAGTAGGTTGGCTCAAGTGGTAAGAGCACCTAATACCTGGGATCTCGATTCTAGGTTCGAGTCACACCCAGATAGGCGTGAAAACCTATTATCCCTAATAGTAGTAGGTATTTTTTTTTTAAATATTTATAATAAGTAGAGGTTATTAATTAAGCCCCACTTTTTTTTTAAAAAAAAAAAATGTGCAAAGTCTAAAAGGAGGGCGCGGAGAGGAATTTATACCGAGAGCAAAAGTGATCCAGGGATCAAATTACTGATCCATTGAAACAAAACTTTGGCTCTATCCCTGCTTTTATATATATATTTATATGGGTTATAGTTAAAAGAGTTTCCAAATTTCGTCAGGAAAAAATATTGAAAGTAAAATTAATTAGAGTACTTGAGCCTAGTAATAATTTAGTTTAGAAAAATTGTGTAGTAGAAAATAGCTAGGCTTTGTTAGGAACTAATGTTATGGAAAAAGAGGAAAATATTTTCCTAAAAGTTCCAAAAAAATTTCCTTTAAACTATTGTCTTTTCAAACTATTTGTGAAAATCTAAATACACCAAAGTTAGATTAAATTTACCTCCAGTTTTTTTAAGTTTCCCTCCTTTTTATTACAGAATAATCCTTACAAGAGAACATCAAATTACTGAAAAAAGAAATTCTTTTGTTCCAAACAAAGCACTTTTCTTTTGTTCCCAACATGCAGCTGGGACCGGCTCCAATTGTGGGATACAGAGAGAGTAACCGAAAAAAAAAAAATTAACCGAAGTGTGATAGTTACCAACAAAATCATTACAGGAGTCATTGATCAAAATAATAGTTGGAAAGAAAATTAGACTAAATTGTATCTTCTATTATTAATATTTAACACGTCTATGGTGCAGCATTAAGAAACTCGATCATAATTTGTAAAACAAAACATTTGAACATTATGATTGCAGACCAATGCCTCTTACATCAATTAATTAAGTTTAAAATCCTATGCATGTGATCTTGATATGATTACAAAGTTAATTTACATATCAGATTATGAAGGTGATAAAGGGGAAGACTACAGAGGTGGAGCTGATGGCCTTGGGAGAAAATCCGTGGTATCAGTTTGGCACAGAAAAGGAGATGTTGAAGGAAAATGAACTGACCCTCAGGGAGGTAATGTGTAACCTATCTAAAGAAGAAAATGAGAGATTAGTCGATCCCTACGCTTTTGGCCATCCATCATCATTCAAGACCAACCTAGAAGAAAGATACAGCTTCTATAGGCGAGAGAATTCTCCTTTATTTGATCATGAATTACCATCTATTGAAGATATTAATAGAATTAATCAATTCTTCCGGTTTGGTAGTACCGATTTTTTAAACTTCATCTTGGAGCTTCGATATTATACACCTAAAGAAGGTTTGAAGTTAGATGAAAGGTACTTGAGGCAAAAGGTTGCAGATGTTGAGGGTTACATGGTACCAATTACGGTGGCCCCCATCTTGAAAACATTGCTCCACAAGCATGGATCGGATCTATTTGGCGGCGGTCATGCAAGTTTGACCTGTGGAATGAAGAGCGTCACTGCTACTTTACTATGTGTAGTCATTGATAGAATATACAACACTAATATTGAGGATATCACTAGGGATGACCTTAAAGACTGGTTTTTCTGTCTAAAGGCCATTAAAGAAATTACGGACTTTGGTATTTTAGGGTTGGATAATTTTCTTGAAACCGTCATTGTACCTGCTTTTCTTGGGTCTGAAGCAATTAGATATGAAAAAGATATCTCCGAAAAACTAGACCTCAGGATCACAAACTTAGAAGCTGCTTTGGAGAGAACCAAGGAGGCTCGCAGGATATTCAAAACACAGACGTCCAAGAGACCAGATGAAGTTAAAGACTATGTGATCAGTGAAGCTTTGAAATGGAAGGGGAAGAAAGTGAATGAGACAACTAGTTCTGGTGTCAAAATTACAGAATATGCACTCTAGCTATATCCATTGTTTTCCTTTTAACTTCTCTTTTACACGTTTCTTTTCTTTTTTTTTTTTTAATTTCCTTTTTTCTTTTCTCTGATCTTTAAACATTTGTTTCTATTTGCTGATGGAAATCATGCTAGCGGCACCACCTTTTCCCACCAAAGTTATTCATTAACCAATGTGGCGCCATTTTAGATCACTACTTATTTCACGATGGGAATTTCCTATATTTAAAGTTGTGTAATGAAACTATACCACATTTATTTGGTGCGAAAAATTGGTGTCCCAGCATTATTGTTAACATATACTATGATTATTGTGTATATTGGAACTCTTGTTTCTGAAAATGAACCTATTTCTCATCTAAATTGAAGATTAATCTGTTGACAGAAGTTCTGAAATATTGTAAACTCGTAGAAGCCTGAAGGCAGAAGCACGAAGCCCAATATACAGAGGTTACTCCATTCTCTTCTTTTTCAGTTTCTCTGTTCTTTGGTTGGTTTACGTACGGAAGTATACTCTAGAGTCGGCTACGTGTAGCGATGGATGATTTCAGACCTCCGTTTCAAAAATGGTTGAATTTAATGGGAAGATAAGTTTAGCTGTCTTCCAAGGCAGGCCAAATCTATTGCAAATGAGAAATTTACGCTTAGTCCCTGCTTTTAAAATTAATTTTCATAAATACTTATTTTTAATTTTTCTTTCAAAAATATCCACTTTTATGGTCCACATTTCATATGTAAAATATAAATAGTCCACGTTTACGATGTAAATTTAATCCATGAGGTATAGATTTCATGTGTAAAATATAAACGATATATATTTACAATGTAAATGTTTACAATAGTTTACATTTTTCATTAGAAATTTGACCTATATATACATTTTAAAATGTGTACTAATTTTTAATGTAATTTTTATTTATGAAACGTAGATCACGGTACATATTTCATGCATTAAATGTATACCGTGCTCTACATTTCATGTGTAAAACAGTGGTGATCTACTTTTTCAAAAAACGTGTATAAAAATGGGTGTTTATGAAATAAAAATAAAAAATGGGTATTTCTGAAAATATAATTTTGAAAACGGATATTTATGAACTTTTCTCATTGCAAACTTTTTTGGGATTTTTAGCCAAATGGCCGAATTTTGAATCGTAGTTTGTAAAATGGCCGTTTTCAAAAATTATTGAAAAATAGCCGAATTCTGAAAATTATTTGAAAAATGAATCTTTTCATATTTAGTATATGAGAATATATTGATATATTTTTTTCGAAAATTGATTTATTTTTGGCAAAATTGATATACTTTTTCAAAAATTGATTTACTTTAAAAAATATATCAACTAAAAAAAGGGCCATTTATCAAAATAGAATTATAAAATTAGTCATTTATCAAATAGGTGTAAGAAATCGCTATTTTTTAAATTTTTCAGAAAAAAGACCATTTTCTATAAATATTCAACTTTGTCAGAAGATCCTGATCTAAGATCGAGTCTGGTTTGATGGAATGGCCATTTAAATGGAATGACAATTCTAATAGAAATTCATCCTTAGTTTAGTTGGACAAAAAGACATTGAAATTAGTTATGGAATAGTTATTTCACCAAATTAATTGAATTGCTACTCCTAAAGATGACCACTATAATAGGGCTGCATTGGTATCTGTCCAATTTTTAGCCCAAAAATTGGAATATGACCAAAGCCCAATCTTTATAGCTGAATATCTAGCAAAAGGCCCGTTGGAATATTTATGTCCACAATGCCCCTCAAACACACACATAAGCCCAAAACCACTCCGACAAAATTTTTCCAGCCCAAAATTTTCTCTGCATTTCTCCCATTTTCTCTCTCAACGAAACTATTTCCCAAATAGTTGATTGTCGTTCGAGGAGGAGATCCTCGTATGCAACGTCTTTTTCTACGAATCCGAACTAGAGCAACCGATTTGGACGGCAGCGGAGCGGAGTTGGCTGAACATGGGTAAAGAAAGTCGGTGGGGAAGAAGTTGTACTGGAGACCCGCCATGAAAAGAAGCTTTCAAAATTCGGGAATATCAAAAGGCTTAGAGAACAAGAATCTGAAAAATTTTGTGTTATTTTGCTATACCAACGAGTATGAGAAAATAAACTACGCTATTAAAAAAGGGCAAAAACGAAGAAGCAGAAAATAATTTAAAATAAGTAGACATTTAGCTATAAAACTTAAAAATTGGTCATCTACTTAACAAAATTTAAAAAAGTGGACATCTACCTAAATTTCTCACTATTATAATACCTATTCCATTGCATTGTAAAATTGAATAAGGTATTTTTTTTACCAAAATTATCCCTGTTAATATTTAATATTTAACTTAATTTTATATACTTAACAAATATCTTTCATCTTGCTTACGTTTCAACCTAGAAGAAAATAAAAAATTAAAAAAATGGCTACCCCTAATACCGTAGAGAGATTTTTTTCAGGGGAAGCGTAGAGATTTTTTTTCCTAAACATTAATATAGTTTTTTTTTTTGATATGTTAGAGATAATAGATGAGATAATGGGTCCTTTAAAAGAAATTGATTTTGATACTACTAACGCTTAAAGCAATAATTGGATATCAATATATATATATATATATATATAAGGAATATGGAATTCACTTAAATTCGTAAATATAATAATCAATATGAATTTGGTACTAAAAAAATGGATCATCTTTTTTAGTTTGGTAAATAATATTTTTATTTTAATAGAGTAATAGCATCATTGGTATAAAATAATAGACTTTCAATTTAATTTATAATATATTATAAAACATAAATTTAGGATTAAAAGTTAGGGATAATTTTGTAAAAATAGTGTTTATCCCATTCCATTGCAGTTACTAGTCAAACATAATAAATATAATTCTAATATTAATTCCAATGCTCGACCAAATGGAGGAATGAATTCACTTGGTCATTACATCCCAATTCCAATTCGATTGTATTCCTATTCATATTCCCAATCTATTTCATTCTATCAAACTAAATTCTATTGGAAAGATTGAAAAATCCTAAATGAGTTTGAACTTTTGAAAAATTCGAAATTTATTTATAAAACACCACGTTTAAAAATATTTATGAAAATATTATTTTTTAAAATTTGGTATCATTTAACGGTACCTGAGGTAACTAATCAAGTTATTTAATCACGAATAAACTATTATTTGAGGTAACTAGTGCGATTATCTCAAGTAATTTGACCAATTACCTTTAAGTATCTCAGCAATAAACAATGATATTTTTTTAAATAATACTGGAAATTCTCAAAAAAAAAAATGAAAGTATGGGACTTTTCAATCTTTTAAAAACTTTATCATATAAACTCAAATTTTCCCAAGTCTGTTATCTCCGACAACTTTTTCAGTAAATTGTCTTTTATAACCTACAGAATCAATGATCATTTATTAGAATCTCAAAAAACTGAGGTATAATATACAAAAACTTATATACTCGACTATTTTGCAAAAAGATTTATATATCCAGCTATTTTGTTAAAGAGACATTTATTAAATAAGGACCCTAAGTTTGGCTGTTTTGCTAAGTAGCCCTTCAAAAATACTCTGTTAGACATTTATTAATTATGTACATAAAATCCAACTTCTAACTCACATTAGCATAACATGTGTTAAACTTGACATATCTTTAAGTATAAAAAATGAAAAGCATTGGAATAGAATGAAACATAGGATTCACAAGCAAGTTCTTTATCTGTGGGGACAAATAATTGCGCTGCCACTATAAATCAAATAAGCATAATGTGTACTTTTACAAACTCAAACCCCAAAGTACAGCTAGAAAGAAAACACAATCACACAAACTAATTTAGCTAGTGTTCAAACTTCACGAAAGCAACACGTTCAAAAACAAGGCTAAAAGAAGAAGACCGCACTTACTCCATATATTATAGACTCAAACTCCGATTCTTTAGCTTTAGAAATATCTGAACTCTTGAATCCTTTCAGCCACTTAGTCTGCACCACACCACATCTGATTTTACACATACCAATGCTGATAAACTAGCTGTGTCGTCTCTTTTTAGCCAGCAATATACACTTTACATATCTTCATTAACAGAGCTCTAACGAAAGAAAGGGGAAAAAAAGGAAAAAAAAAAAACAAGAATAAGTATCATAAAAAGAAAAAACAAAAATCTATTTCACTTTCATCCCATAACCGAGTCTTTCTGCGATTTTAATGCTGTTCAAATTTCAATACTAACAGCTTTTGTAGGAAAGGTGATACTTGCCCCTAGTGGCTACTGGATTTGGTTCGTGACAAATATTCATATACTTCTAGTTTAATAAATTAATAAAATCAGAAATAAATTTAATACTAACCTGTTAATTCCATGCTAGCTTTCTCCTCAATGCGTTTCTTCTAATGGAAATCACCACATAAAGCCAGTCTCCTGCACTATGCATCAACCGAAAATAAGCAAGTCTCCAGTTAGTGTTGATGAACAAATTACCACAAACTCCACAAAATCCAACGGCAAATCCAACTCCGATTCCAATATAAAACCAAGTCACATCAAACCAAGTTTCGCCATTTTCATCATCGCGAGCAGAAGGAGGAGGATCACGTGATGTCTCGTCTCCAGGGCATGAACTTGTTAGAGGAAGCCCACAGAGTCCAAGATTCTCAGCATATGTAGAAGCATTAAAGCTTTGTAATTGAGTGCCTGTAGGGATTCTTCCCGACAATCCATTATTTGATAAATCCAAGTAATTTAGAGAAGATACTTCGGCCAAGCTTTGGGGTATTTCACCAGAAAGATCATTGTGGGACAAATCTAATGAATCTAACTTAGTTAAGTTTCCGATCTTCTTAGGAATGGCTCCACTCAAATCATTCCTCGATAGGTTTAGTTGAACCAGTTGTACAAGATGAGTCACTTCAACAGGAATCTCTCCAGTCAATTTGTTGCTTGACAGATCAATAACTCTTAGTAATCCTAAAATCTTATCATATTCGTACTCTACCCCTTTCCACATGATGGATGCAATGTTTTCATACATATAAGTAGAAACTCCATCAGGGGTATAACGACCACCTCTTATCGCAACTCTAGGCCGGGTTAAACGACCAACTGTGATCGAAATGGTGGCCTTTAGGTAAACCTTTTGGACCATTGAGGTGAAATTGTTAACGCACAAAGGAATGGCTCCTGACAAATTATTCAATGAGAGATCTAATATTTGTATTTGAGTAAGATGACATAGATTGAATGGTATACTTCCAGAGAATTTGTTTGACCTGAGACTAAGAAAAAGCAGCGATGTGAGTCTTTCTCCGATCCATTCTGGTATTGTTCCTTCCAAATTATTTTGTCCAAGGTCTAAAACTCGTAGCTCAGTGCAATTCTTCAATGAGGAAGGCAAATTCCCGGAGAAATCATTGTGCCTTAATTGTAGTGTTTGAATGTTTCTCCAAGTTGAGCTAATTGAGATGGGGATCTCTCCAGATAATGTGTTGTTCCCAAAATTGAGAACAACCAAAAACTGAAAATTCTCCCAGCATGAATCAGGAAGGCTTCCAGATAATTGATTGTTAGAAAGGTCAAGAACTCTTATCAAACTGTCTTTTGCTTCACACAGAAAGGACCTAAAATCAGAGAACTTATTATTGGAGAGAAACAAACTACTTGCATTGAACAGAGATGGTGGGACTGAACCATGGAATTGGTTGAAACTCAAATCGACTTCATTAACATCAATCAGTGGAAAGTATGGCAGAGTGTTGTTAAGAAGGTTTGAAGACATGTTTAAATAACTCAACTTGGAAGTTATATTACTGAACCAACTAGGAACAGGACCAGAAATATCAGAATTCGATATGTCTAGATAGAAGAGGTTCGATTGGGTCTGGAGCCAACTAGGAAATTGCGGACCTAACTTGCAAGAACTCAGCTTTATGGATACTAGCTGAAATGAGGGTACCCAATTGGAGTTGACTTTCATGGTCACATCTGAGTTAAAGGATAAATCTAGACTGTTCAACTTGGGAAAGAACCGTAGGTTCATCTCCGAGATAGCCCATGTGAGAGAGTTTGAAGAGAGATCTAAAGTCTCAAGATAATAGAGTTCGCCAATACTCTGTACGGAAGTACCAGTGAACTTATTTTTAGATGCTCTAAAGTGTATCAAGCGTGACATTGATGAAAGATCAGGCAACGGTCCCATGAGTTGGTTGTTGTCTAGAAACAAAGTACGAAGATTAGGGAATCGACTTAAACGGTCTGGAAAAGGACCTTCCAGCCGATTATTACTAAGATATAGTTCTTGCAAAGATGGGAATGTTTTGTCATCATCGAGAATTGGTCCTCCAAGTTGGTTAAATTCCAAAGACAAAATCTCTAAGGAATTCTTGGTGGAACCTGCCAGGTTTTCTAAAACATCACGTAAGGTTCCACTAAGATTGTTACGAGACAAATACAACTCTTTTAGGTTGGTAAGATTCCCCAAGGATTTTGGTACTCCAGTTTCAACTTCATTATCTGACAAGAAAACCCGTGACAAAGAATTCTTTTTTCCAAACGAATCCGGAAACGAACCATCTATGATGTTATTTTCGAGGGTAAGATCAGCAAGGTTAATACTAGAATTTAATAACCAAGTAATTGCGTTGGGATGTATAAGGTTATTTCTGAGACTAAGACTTTCGAGAGTATTTGACGAATTTGTAAAGGAAAGAGACGAAGTATCTACCTTGGGAAGTAAACAACTCCATACGTCTAAGCTTGACAAGGAAGGTGGTACCTTAAAAGATTGAAGCCCGACTTTAGTAAAATTCGCATTCATCAGTTTAAAGGTCCTCAAAGAAGTAAGATGAGAGAACCATTCAAGATTATCAGCAATCATTTGGTCATCTTCAGAATAACTGGAAAGGTCAAGAAATTGCAATTTGGTGAGATTTCCAAGCTCCGGAGGAATAGTTCCGCCGATAGGATTCCCTGCAAGGCTGAGATACGTAAGCTCTTTGAAAGAACCTATAAACTTCGGAATCCGACTGAAGTTCTGCCTGCTGAGATCCAAGTACTCCAAATACTGTAACTCAACCAAGGAGGAGCCAATCTCATGGCCGATTATGTAGTAATGATCATCCCTATTATCATCAAGAACACCACTGAAATCAACCGTGATCACGTGATTGGTTTGGCTGTCACAAGTGACACCACTCCAGGTGCAGCAGTTTTGGTTGGTGCTATTGTTTGTCCAAGAGGAGAGAATGTTGCCAGGATCTACAACTCTCTTAAAGCTGAGGAGAGCCGCTTTCTCTTTCTCTACGCATTGTGATTGGTGATTCCCGCCATTACCCTCGCTCAGTACATGAGCAGTAGTGGCAAGCAAGAAGAGAATCCCCACTAATATCATGCTCACAATTATACCTAACCTAAAAGAGAAATGAAGACTTGGTGAAACTAATGGAATGGTTTGCTTAATGCCCCCTTAATTACTCCAGTCCATCTTTATATACTTACGGAAATTGGACAAAAGAAGCTACAAATATGAAAGGGAAAGAAAGTTAAGAATTTTGGTGATTACAAAGTATCCGTGATATACATGTATCTGTATATATTTATATATTTCAAGAAACTCATATATATATATATATGTGTGTATATATATATATATATATATATATATGTATTCATACCATAATTTCCTAGAAAAAATTCCATAATATTTCACCGTAATGGGTATATCTATTAAATTGTCCTTCGTGGTATATTTAGTCATCAGTCATTGCATGTAAAATTTGATTTAAAATAAAAATAAAATTAAAAAAATATATAAGTGATACCTAAATTTTTTAAAAAAAAATGTCTATTAATTGAGCTTTAGAAGTTTTCCTCAATGACGAATTTTAGTGTATAAAGAACTTTTTTGGGCCCATCTGAATTCTGAATGAACTTTATTGTGTTTTTTTCTCCTTTTTTTTCTCTTTAAGAGGTGTCGACTTAGCTAGTGTCCTGCACTAACAAATATTATAAGAGGCAGGTTTGGTAGGTAGGGATTGGATTATTGCCTAGAATTATGTTGCATTCGGTTATGTTATGTTAGTATTATGACTTAATAAAATGTATCGTTCGATAATATGACTTATTTAAAATGTAGGAATAACATTATGGAAAGTTTTTTATAAAATAATTTGAATGATGTGGTAGTTAATGAGTAGACTTAAAAAAAAAGCATTAAATAAATACTTAAAAAAATATTTATATATTGTCACATTTGTCAAGAAAAAAATATAGATAATTTATCAACATGTGTAACATTACTCTGGGACAATCCTAGATAATACAAAATCGTACATCTTGATGTTGGATTCAGATTTAACGGAGGAAAAAAAAAAAACCACATTTATTGGAAAATGACAAGGGATTTGTTGAGACTATTTTAACTCATATTACTCTTGGGTAAAGATAGTCCGTCTATTGGTTTCTTACTTTTACCGTTCACAAAATAGCTGTCCATTTCTTCAGCACCAACCAAAGAGATTAGACAAAATAGTTGAGTCGTTTTTTTTAGTTCTGGTCCACCATTTGCCTTCTATTACTCATTGACCAACTTTTATTACTCATTGACCAACTTTCAGGTACATAGAATAAGTGTAGCGAAAAAGAAAAAATTACTTGATATACACTCAAAAAAAAAAAAGTTACAATTTAGTGACAGCTTTTTAGTCACGGCAATTTTTTTTGTGACTAAAAGTAGTATGTTTAGTTACTACTCAAAATTTGTTATTACTAAAACTAGTATTTAGTTAAATTTTGTCGTGATTAAAGGTAATATTTAGTCACAGTTAAAAATTTCTTAGGACTAAAAGCTAGTACTTAGTTACGATTAGTTGTCACTTATATATTTTTAGTCATAATTTTTTATCTATAGTAATAAAAATTTTATTTTTAGGAGTATATAATAATAAAATTAGTTGTGACAAAGTACATTTAATCACAATAAATTATATTTTCTACAACTAAAACTTTTAATCACGAATTTTTTAGTCACTGCATAATGATTATGACATTCTTTTAGTCATAAATTTTCACTTTAGTTACAAATTGTATCGCGACTAAAAGTGAGGTTATTTTCCAGTGATATATGCCTCAATGTTTTAACGTATATGTTACGTTACAAATGTGAAATAATTTTCAATTTGACTTACTATGAACAACGGCACTACTTAACCGCGGCGTGTATATTTTATTAAGCAAACTTACAGCGCGTTGTTTGGTTTAAAAAATTATTAAAACTGAAAACGCGTGACAATAATAATTCTATAGTAAATATTTCACTGTACTTTTTGAGGAAAAAAGATCGAGAAATAGAATAATAAGTACTGGTAAGGCTTGTTTGAACTGCCATTACCAAACTTGTAGCGTATGGATTGGTTCAGATTTACCAAGTATGAATGCTTTTCACGTTTTACATGCACTTTTTTTTTGTTTTTTTGAAAAGGAATTTTTACCAAGACTTAAACCTCTTTAAAATATTGGAGCACCCCCAAATTTAAAAATGAAAACAAATAAATAAGTCGAAGTGCTCACCGAAAGACACAAAAAGAAACCCCATTAAAACCGTGTTGCTTGGGTTGAAGAAAATTAAGTGGACAAAATAATAAAGTTTACAAGTGCGCGCGCATGCAACGAGAAATTGGTTCGACTGTTTCTTTCAATTTCTACATTTTATACTTTTAATACCACTTTTGTGATAATTTTGTTTTATGCCAATTGGTAGGATCGATAAAGTAACTTTGATTCTCTAATCGGTGAAAATGAAAAATCAGCCTTATCACAATAGATAAATTCTGGTCTAATACTATGCATTTAATTGAAAAATATTGGAGCTTAGTAGTTTTTGAAGTACAGATTGTTTATAATTTGCTGATTGATTTATGAAAAATATAGATCGATGTTGTAAATGGGTAACGTTAGTGGATGCTCAACCAAGTAATTAAGTGCAGGTTCTGTTAGAGTTTGTGACCCGAATTTTATTTGCCTTAGCCCGAAAGCTTCGCGGTGCGACATATGTGGTATTTTTATAATTGGGAGAAATTTTGAGATCTGTGATGGATTGGACCAATTTTTCCGTACAGTTTTTCGTCCGTACACATATGTATTTTAGGGTTTTAGGGATTCTATATATACTTGGCTTGGCCGTGTAAAATTCTACCTTCTGTACTCTATTTTCGACATAGTGAAATTTCCTCCTCTGCCAGTGGTTTTTCCCGATTAGGAGTTTTCCACTTAAATCTGTGTGTTCTTATTTTTCATTCTTATTGTCGATTATCATTCGTTAATACTTAACAAACTGGTATCAGAGCTTTAATCCAGGTTTGATTACGATAATGGTAACCATGAAATATGATATTCCGCTTTTGGATCGCAACACCAGATTTTCGTTATGGCAGGTTAAGATGCGGGCTGTCCTCGCGCAATTGGATTTAGATGATACACTGGTAGGGATCAATGCGATGCCCTCATCGTTATCAATAGAGGAAAAGCAGCGTAGGGATCGAAAAGCCCTATCTCAGATTCAATTGTATCTGTCGAACCAGATATTACAAGATGTTCTGAAGGAAAAAACTGCTGCCGCTTTGTGGTTGAAATTAGAGCAGCTGTGCATGACGAAGAGTCTGACCAACAAGCTGCATCAGAAGCAGCGGCTGTATTCTCATCGTATGACAGAAGGTACGTCTCTAGAAGAGCACATAAACGTCTTTAAGGAAATTGTTTCTGAAATGCAAGCTTTGGAGGTTAAATATGAGTCTGAGGATTTGGCACTGATTTTGCTGTATTCGTTACCCCCTTCATATACGCCCTTTAGAGACACTATTTTGTATAGTCGTGAATCCCTTACTCTAAGCGCAACTTATGATTCTCTGCTCTCTAAGGAGAAGATGGATCAGATTGTTACAGGGACTGAGACTCAGGCAGAGGGTCTCGTTACTAGAGGGAGAACGCAGGAAAAGAATTCTAGGTATGATAATAGAGGCAGATCGAAATCTAGAAATAAAAGTAAAACTTGCAACTATTACAAGAAGAAGGGCCACATCAAATCTGAATGCTATAAGCTTCAGAACAAGAATAAGAAGGTTGCTCCTAATCAGAAGGAAAAACAAGCAGAAAATACCAGTGAAGCCAGTGTTGCCGAAGATGATATCAGTGATGGAGAACTCTTAGTTGTTTCTAATGGCGACTCCAAACCATGTGATGACTGGATTCTCAATTCAGGTTGCACGTTTCATATGTGTCCTAATAAGGACTGGTTTTCAACATATGAAAAGGTATCCAAAGGTATTGTGTTGATGGGAAATAATGCGCCTTGTAAAGTTGTTGGTATTGGAACAGTCAAAATTAAGATGTTTAATGGAGTTGTTAGAACTCTTGCTGGCGTGAGACATGTTCCAGATTTAAAGAGAAATCTGATCTCTTTGAGTACTCTTGATTCAAAAGGGTACAAGTACACTGGTGAAGGTGGAGTTCTAAAGGTTTCCAGAGGAGCTCTTGTCGTGATGAAGGGCCAAAAAAG
>JXTC01000027.1:1180375-1246223 GCA_002914845.1 Trema orientale | reverse complement strand
AGTTAGTACTCATGATAATCCTGCTGATATGATGACCAAGACACTTCCTGGAGACAAGTTTAAGCATTGCTTAGACTTGGTTGGTGTTACTTGCTAAGTTTTGCCTTCTTTGTGGAAGAGGTGGAGAATATATTTTTTGTCGAAGATTGGAGTCATTCCTTAATTGGAATTCGTGTTAAGGTGGAGATTGTTAGAGTTCGTGACCCGAATTCTATTTGTCCTAGCCCGAAAGCTTCGCTGTGCGACATATGTGGTATTTTTGTAATTTGGAGAAATTTTGAGATCTGTGGTGGAAGCGGAGGGTATGGACCTGTTTTATTGGACCGATTTTTCCATACAGTTTTTCGTCCGTACACATATGTATTTTAGGATTTTAGGGATTCTATATATACTTGGCTTGGCCGTGTAAAATTCTACCTTCTGTGCCCTATTTTCGACATAGTGAAATTTCCTCATTTGCCAGTGGTTTTTCCCGATTAGGGTTTTCCACTTAAATCTGTGTGTTCTTATTTTTCATTCTTATTGTCGATTATCGTTCGTTAATACTTAACAGGTTCGAATCTCTTAGTGCCATTGTTGGGGATCATTAAACCGAGGTCCCAATCATTCTAGAATACTCATCACTGCTATATATATCAAAATGACAAAGACTCGTTGGGAATAGCTTTTACTTCTGCTTTTATGTAATAAAAGAAGAGAAATTAAAGTCGTAACTTGTAGTATGTTATTTGGGTGGTATATTCGAAATTTTAATTTTAGGATCTAACTGATATTTTTTTATTATTTATTTAAATGTGGTCAAATATGAAAAAATAAATTTTCATTAAAATCTTCAAAGAAAATTTCATAGATTCTTTTAAACATCTTTCTAGAAAAGCCTCATAAGTCTGGTTTCTATTTGAAGATCTTTCAGTTCAGAAACTCTTCTGATATTTCATTCATACAGGCCTAGATATTGTTTATTGGCTCAATAAGCCCAAAAACAGCTTCTCAAAAGTCAAAACTATTCAAAATAGGCCCTTACTGCTTTTATACTTTCAGTTTAACTATTTGATAATTCCGATTATGTCCTAAGCAAGTCGGATGCCTTTCATAACTACTAATAGTTCAATAATAAAAGCAAAACCTTCCTAGAGAGATAAAGTGAATACTCTTTTACAAAACCCTCCTGGAGAGGTTAAAAACCTCGTAGAGAGATAAAGCAAACACCCCTCAACAAAACCCTCCTAGAGAGGTTAAGTAACTTTTGTGTTTAATTGACACGAAAACAAAACCCTTTTAAAAGTGTCATCATAGATGTACGTACTACAAGAAAGAAGTCTTTCACTGACGCATCTCGTAAGTCTACATCAATAAAGAATGCATTGCTTACGTGTTAAAATTAACCATTTCGGCAATTGATTGGATAATAAACTAGTTTTGAGTATGCAATCCCGACAAAGCACACGTCGGTATTTGAACCTTTTGCCGACCGAATTCAAAAAATTCGTCAGTGAAGATTGGGCAGAAAGTGGCGGGATATTTTACTGCGTTTAAAAAAACCCTTTGTTGATAAAAAAAAAAGTCAATAAATCATCGACAAAGTAACTTGTTCACATTTTCCGACTGGTTATTTTTACGTTGGGATAAGATTTATTAACTATTTAATTATTGTTTTTAATAAATTTAATTACTAACAAAAAATGACATCATCATTTGCCCAATTTTATAAATTTTCTAATCTTTTCCGACACGTTTTTATCGCCTTTGTCGACCCTTGAAACCCGTCGATAAATTTATTAAGTGTTTTTTACCTTGCCATTTATTTCTTTTAGTTTTTGCTTTATTTTTTTTTCTTTTGGCATTAAACCTATTTATTAGAATTGTTCAAATAGAATTAGAATTAATTAATTCCAGTACTTAATAAATTCATCAATCCTCGTGGGAGTCATATTTTCCTTTTTACTTTATTATTTATTACGATTTTGTACATATCAATATTTTATGATCATGTCTTCTTCATAATTATGTTTTGTATTGCATGTGAATCGAAATTCGTTGCACTATATTAATGTGATTCTTTTAAACTTTAAACTGAAGCTTTCACTAATTAGTTAATTTGGTTATCAATTTTATATATAGCATATTATATGTAACCATGGAAACCGTTGGCTCCGTGTTCTCCATATGATGAACTCTATGTAGATATGTGTTTTTCGCATATGTATCCACTGCAAAAAAAATTTCAATGACAAATTTTTTAGTCAAAACAAATTTTTTGTGACTCAGAGTGATATTTAGTCACAATTAATAATCTTTTGTGACTATAAGTTGACATTTAATCACAAAATGTGAATAAGTTATCATAATATATGTTTGGGGATGGCTATGGTAGGGGCGTCCCTACGTAGGGTCATGCCTTAATTATCGTTGGATGGGAATCTGTAGAGAATAACGGGAATCTGTGGAGAATCTATTTATATACAGATTCCCATCCAACGGTGAATAGACAGGGCCCTACGTAGGGGCGCCCCTACTGTAGACGCGCCCTATATGTTTAGTCACAGTCTTTTGTTTATAGTAATAAAAATTTTTCTGACTAAAAGTATATTTAGTCATAGGGGATGGCTACGGTAGGGACGTCCCTACGTAGGGTCATGCCTTAATTACCGTTGGATGGGAATCTGTGGGGAATAACGGGAATCTGTGGAGAATCTATTTATATACAGATTCCCATCCAACGGTGAATAGACAGGGCCCTACGTAGGGGCGCCCCTACTGTAGACGCGCCCTTAGTCATAACAAGTATATTTAGCCGTAACAAGTTATTGTTTTTGTGACTAAAATTTTTAGCAATGAACTTTTTGACCACGACATAAAGATAATATATTTTTTTGGACGCGTCTACAGTAGGGGCGCCCCTACGTAGGGCCCTGTCTATTCACCGTTGGATGAGAATCTGTATATAAATAGATTCTCCACAGATTCCCGTTATTCTCCATAGATTCCCATCCAACGATAATTAAGGCATGACCATACGTAGGGACGCTCCTACCGTAGCCATCTCCTATTTTTTTAGTCATGAATTTTTTATTTTTGGTTATAATTTTTATCGTTACTAAAAGTGGAGTTTTTTTCTTTGTAGTAATCGGGAGGATAATCATTCCGCCGACTGTCTTGCTTCCACTGTAGTTGATGACAGTTATCGCTGGTGCTCATTTGCTATAGATTTTGCTATAACTTATTTTGCTAGGGATTTTTATGATTCTAGTTGTTACGGGTTTCATTGACCGTTTTCTAGTAATTATTGTTTTTATAACGCAATGCACTCTTTTTCCCTGCCAGATTTTTTACCATTGGATTTTATTCTAGTAGAATTTTACCAAGGCATTGCCTGAGGCTTAATCTAATAAGATTGTCTAGGCATATGGATCCCTTCTTTGGCTTTGTTTTTTTTCTTTTTCCTTTTCCTTTGGGATGGATTCTTATTGTATTTCGTAATCTTTTATTTACAATATTTTTTCCGGGTGGGTGGACAAATGATTGTTATTCAGATAAGTGTCAAATTAGTTGAGATGTATATGTAGGTTTTTGATGCTTTTCCTTCCCTTTTAATTTAAAAAGAAAGTCAATGAAAGGGTGTAGGATCATGCTTACATATGAAATTTGCCTAATTTCCCTGCCTCTATATGTTTCCTCTTAAAAATGATTTTATATATTATATACACAGCATGTTCAGCTTGATCGTATTACCATTTGTTTTCCGTGTCCATTTCTAGCTTAATTAAACTTTTTTAAGTTCTACTACACTGAATTTTTGGATGTGAAGTTTTATTTTTGAAACTAAAACAAAATAAAATTAAAATAATATAAAGAGAGAAATGAAAAATTGCTTAAAACTCAAGACTGAGTACTCTGTAAAGTCAAAAAGAAGAAAGCCACTCGAGTTTTTACAGCTTTTGTGGAACTTATATATCGGATTATCGGTGACAATTATTCTTGAGTCTAACGTAGTGTGGAATTAGTGGTACCATAGCCTAATAACTAAATTCACCGAAATCAACAATGTTTCTAGAAGAGAAAATCAAATAATTTAACTGTGGTCACTAATCAAAATCTAAAGCTAGCACCTTATGCACTGAGCCAGGACTTATTTAAACTAGGGGTAAATTGATTATCAGAATAACATAATGACACGAAATTAACAAAAAATTATTAATAGTATCAATCCGCATACATAATAATATATTGGGCCTGTTTGGCATGGCTTTTAAAGATCTTTTGGAGCCCAAAAGTTATTTTTGGGGGTATTTGGATGAATTGTCAGAAGATCTTTTTTTAATTAGAAGACTTTTTAATGAAGTATGGACCCACTAGCTTTTCCAGAAAGATCTTCTGGAGCTTTTACTTTAGGAAGTAAAAGTTATCCCAAACGGGCCCAATGTACACTATGAAACACACTTTGAAGAATTTATCTGAATATGTACATATATATACATAAAAGAAAAAAATTCTTTTAATTTCCTATTCTCATAAATGAATTGTCGCCAGTGGAAGCACAAATACCAAATTTGTTAGACAAACGTCAAATTATAGGGATTTACGATAAAATATAAATAACAGAAAAATCACATATGACACAAGACTTTATCATGGTTCAGCTATAAAATATAGCCTACACTTACGTCGGAGACGGTGAAGAATTCCACTATAACCAAAGGAGATTACAAAATCTGACAAAATTTTTCTCACACCTAAATCCCAAATATAGACAAATCTCTCTGTCACAAAAACAACCAAGAACACAAAAAAGATGCTTTGCTAACGATCTTGTTGCCAATATTAAAAGGAAAAACAACAAAGAAACAAACGACAAAGAAACAAAACTCAAAACTTGTTTATACTAAATTCCTACAAACTAAGAGAGATTAATTTGTATATTGAGAGACCAAATACAAAGGGCTGCCCAAAAAATTTCGTATGGCTGCTGCTCATCTTTTCCTTCACGTTCACTCGTATATATATAAGGGCAAATGCAAAAGTGTAGTTACCCAAAAGTTTTGGCTATCCTTTACATAACTATGTGAGGAAACAAATGACCTTGGGCCTGCTGACTAAAAAAAAAAAAAAAAAAAGAAACTTCTCATAAGAGATTTGGGCTTGGGCCTAAAAAACTAAACGGCTTAATTTAAACCATAAGCTCGACATTCACTTCAGGGAAAGAAAAAGGGATTTTATGAGTTTTCCCCTTGAAAATTAAAAAAATTAGAGAAATACAGTACTAAAAAATAATACAATCTTATACGGTGTACGGATGGTATTTTTCAAAATATTCTGCCAAACTACGGTGGCAAAATCATAATAAAAGCTAACTTTTTCAAAATTCATAAAAAGTAGCAAAATCGTGCCATTTGTGACAAAAATCCAATGCCAACAAAACTCATTTTCCTTGCTACACCTCAAGGGTTCGAAACTCAGCACTTTCTAAGAACCATTTTGTATTTTGTTTTTTGTTTATTTCGTTTTTATTTTTTATTTTTTCTTTTATATCTTTTTTTGTCATGGAACCCATTCTCACTCGTCCGTATATATATATATTCTTTCTTTTTCATATTTTTTATTTTTTTATTTTTTATTTTTTTATTTTCCTCTTTTTTTAATACTTCCTTCATTCTTTTTCATAGTTTTAATTTTTTTTTCTTTTTATTTTTTATTTGCTTATTTTCCTCTTTTTTTAATACTTCCTTCATTTATGGTTTTTTTTTTAAAAAAGTTAGTAAAAAAACTAATATTTTTTCTATTGTAAGGGATAACGAGCATTTCTTTTCCCTTCTGACTTATTATTTTCGTTACTAGTAACTAATCTAGTTATGAGTCACTAATTTAGTTACTAGATTATTTTTTTAAAAAAAATTAGTTATCAAAATCATTCTAATTACTAGTTCCTCTTTTTTTTTTCCTTTTTTTATGGAACCATGTTCATCCCTCTCTTTTTTTGGTCTTTTTTTAATTTTTCATTCTTTTGATTTTTTCCCTTTTTTTCTTTTTTTTTTTAAATAAAGATAAATAAAGCACTAACTCTTGGTACTCTATGGTAACTATTTATGTTACTAGTTTCCAGGCTGGTAGCCGTTTAAACTAGTGATAAGTTATCGGTTACTAGTATTGGTTACCAGTAACCAGTCTAATTACTAGTTTCTAGATTGGTAGTCACGTAGACTGGTGACCTTTTACAGGTTACCAGTGACCAGAATATATATTTTTAGTTATCTCAATAAATAATAAGTAGTTGATAAACTATGCTAACTATTTAAGTTATTGGTTTCCAGACTGGTGGCCACTTAAACTGGTGACAAGTTACCTATTACCAATCCTGGTTAGTCTAAGTGGCTACTAATCTAAAAACTAGTAGCTAGCCACTTAGACTAATGACTTTTTACCGGTTACCAGTGACCATAATAAATATTTTTTAATTATCTCAATAAATAATAAATACTTGGTAAACCATGATAACCATTTAGGTTACTGGTTTCTAGACTGGTAGCCACTTAAACTGGTGACAAGTTACTGATTACTAATATTGGTTACTAGTAATTAATCTAGCTACTAGTTTTTATACTGGTAGCCACTCTGGTTACTAGTTATTGATTTCGGATTTCCATACAATACCAATCTAGTTATTAGTTTTCATATTAGTGGCTAGTTATAAAGACTGAAATTGGTTACTTGTTACTGGTTTTTTTTTAATGGTTAGTTATAAAGATTGATAACTAGTTACTAGTTATTGGTTACTAAATCAATGGTTGTTTACAAAGACTAATGACTAGTTACTAATGAATGGTTACCAATTACAATATTAATCAATAGACTGGCAATAAATAACTAGTCTTTGCATCAGTAAATAATATTAGAATTCATTTGTACAATTGAAAAAAAAATTCAATGTTTGTCATTCCATCCATCTACTTGAATATGATTTTGAAAACACAAGATTGAATACCAATTATTAAATGGGTTATTGGTTTCTAGGCAGGTTATTAGTTACTAGTTACAAATCTATTTACTAATAATCAATCTTGTACTGGTTTACAAACTGTTGGTTAGTTACAAATTTATTTATTGGTTACTTTAGTTGATACTCCTTTTTTTTAATTAAAAAAAACACTATTTAGTTATTAATTACTGGTTACTGATCATTACTTGCTCTGGTTACCAACAATAGTCTAGTTACTAATTTAGTTACTGGTTATTAGTCCCTTGTAGGTTACTGGTTATTAGTTTCCATACTAATGACTAATTACTAGTTACCAGTAACTAATCTAATTAACAATCATTCATATGTTCTAGTTATTGGTTTCTAGGTGGGTGACTAGTTAATAGTTACCAGTTGCCAATATAATTACCATAATGGATACTGGTAACAACTAACTAGTAACCAGTCACTAGTTCTATAACTGGAAACTAATAACTAGTAACTTATGACTCCAATTACTTGTAATCAATTTGATTACTGATTTCTATAACTATTATTTACTATATACAAATCTGGTAATCAATAACTATTATAGTTACCAGTTACTAATTTGGTTACTAGTTAGTAGTCCACTATGAATTACTGATTATTAGTTTTTAGACCATCGATTGGTTGCTAGTAACGAGTAACCAATCTAATTAACAAGGGATAATAACAAAAATATCCCTTGAATTTTGATGAAATGCTTAATATATCCCTTTAGTTTTCGTAAATTACAAAAATATCCCCTCTGATTTACAAATTAATACAAATTTCACCCTTATAAGCTTATTAGGTCAAAATTAACAAATAAAATGTCAAAATTACTCTTTCTCTAAACTTGTAAAAAAACAATTTTTTTTTAAATAACTAAAATACCATTACCTAAATACAATTAAATAGCTAAAAAAAATGAAAATTTTCTTTAAAAAAATAATATAAGACTTTTTTTTTTACCAAATCTTCTTATTCTTAGTCATTTTTTTCTTTCATCCACAACTATTTTTTTTCATTGAACACTATTTATTGCTCTTTAAGTAATACCATTATCTAAATACAATTAAATAGCTAAAAACATGAAAAGTTTCTTTAAAAAATTTATATTAGATTTTTCTTTACTAAATCTTCTTATTCTTAGTCATTTTTCTCTTTCATCCACCACTATTTTTTTTCTTCATTGAACATTATTTATTGCTCTTTAAGTAATATTCATTTTTTACAAGTTTAGAAAAAGGGTAATTTTGACATTTTATTTGTTAATTTTGACCTAATAAGCTTATAGGGGTGAAATTTGTATTAATTTGCAAATCAAAGGGAATATTTTTATAATTTATAAAAACTGAAGGGATATATTAAGCATTTCATCAAAACCAAGGGAATATTTTTGTTATTATCCCAATTAACAATCCTCAGTATGTTACTAATTATTGGTTTCTAGACTGGTTATAATAGTTACTAATTAAAAGATTAGTAACTGGTTACTAATAATTAATTTCGTTACCAGTTTTAATAAACTAAAATAGAAAGGAACTAAAATAAAATATAACACATATACTTTTCATTAAACTATAGCCAAAGCTGCTCTCCCGACCATTCATAAAATCTTAATTTGAGTAGGTATTACACACAGTGCTAGTACTCTAGAAACCAATCAAATCAAACCACTACTCCCTACTTATAATTACAAAAGAATGACAAACTCTTATACTCTCGTGGTGGCCAAACTCATAAGAATTGAATCAATGGATTAAAGCAAAACATAAGCACACATAGTTTTAAAAATTATAGGATACTGCTATAATTGAGTATAAAAAGAATACATAAAGATACTAAAGGGATATCATAATCTATAATTGGCTAATTTACTTTATCTGATAATAATATACAGGTGACAAGGAAATGAAAAAAGAGCGAAATAAAAACAAAAGCAAAATAACCCAGCAACTAAATCATATTGCCCATTTCCTTGTACTCATTCTCCTTATATCTACACATTAGGTTATACCAATTCAATTAGAATTTCAAGTTATCACCATTATTAGAATCATCTTCCATAAAGCTCCCACAACACCAAAGTAAAATGCTTTACAACTACCCTGCTTATCACAACAAAACAGTAAAATAAAATGTACAATAGAAGACATAAAAGATTTATCTCTCTTTTTGGATACATCAGTTCCTTTGACATATTTCGTTTTTTTTTTTAAATTGTATATTAATACAAACAAACAAAACGAAAGTTGTAATGCAATGCAGAAATTTAGATGCATTATAAAGACAATGGAGCATCTTATTTGAACAAATACAACCAATTAAAACGAAAGGCATCCTTATATAATAATGAGAGAAAAAAAAAAGCTCAAAATTCACGTGTCAAAGAACTTACGAGTTATACAAATCTATCAATGGCAACATTTATAATTCAAAAGCTCTGATAGATGCTTTATGTTACTAATCAAAAGCCATAAAAGATCAGGACCATAAACAAAGAAAATTTCATAGATTTAATAGGTATATTCAACCAAAACCCATCAAATGAAAATCACTCTCATCAAGGAATGATTCTCTGCCGAGACGACAACGTGAGTCTCAGGGTCCTCCGAAGACGACGACAGTAGTGGGTCTATCTCAATTCGATATTGACAATGGCAGAAGCTTCTCTCAAAGCAACTCATGTGATGACAGATTCAATATACTCTATAAGGATCGTCGATCCAGATCTCACCGACAATGAAAGGGAAACTGACGAGATCACTATTAATTAAAGCGAAAAAGATAAGGACATGACTGGTGATGAGAGTGAGAAGGCGAGGTTAATGATGACAAGAGTGAAGAGGTAAAATCACGCTTCTTAGATCTGAGCAACAGTAGAGGATAGATCTGAGCAAGAGTAGAGGAAGAAGGGGGAAATAAAATTAAGTGGTAATTTTCAATAAAATACTGTATGACAAATATTAAAAAGTGAGGTACCGTATATTTGAGATTTTTTTTAAAAACCTCGTGTATTCCCTAATTTCCTCTAAGAAAAAAGAAGATTTAAAAAATAATTTTACAATATTGGAATTGAGATTGGAATCTCTATGCGATTTTATGGGAATTTGTTGCTTATAACTCTTCTAGAGACTATAAGCCTATATTTCAGTTCATCTATGGTGTAGAAGGCTGGCTTTATGGGATGATTACCATAAAGGGGCTGAGTTAGTTTTTTCTGATGTGTATCAACCTTCGTTCTCTTTTGTTTAAGTACTAGTAGTTTTGTTGTACTCCTCCGAATACTATGTTTTGTTGTTTGATTAATTATTTTCTGAAAAACATGATGACAACAAAGTTGACTGCAACCATAAAAACAAGTTAGAATAACTGTAAAACTCAATCCACAACAAGCACATCTCGAAAGAAAACATCAATTAAAGTTCAAAATGGATGAAACGGTAGACTAAAAAAGCAAGACTAGAAGATGAACTAGTAGTACTCCTCCGAACAAAGATTCCAAATGGTTGCTTTTTTTTTTTAATTAATCTATATGCTAAGTCCGAATAAATTAAACCAAACAAACCGCAATACAGAGAAAAGGCAGCTACAAAGCCCCCCAGAAAAGCCAGCAACAAACAAAACCACAACAAAATAGAGAAAGTCATAATCCTTGAAGCCACCAAGTATGAGCTTCATCAATAGAGGGATCTAACAAAAAGGTAGAGGAAAAAAAGTTAATAAATATACAAAAACAACAAAAATCAAGCTTAACTTAAACATAGCTAGCTTAACTTAAACATAGCTAACTGAAACTCAGATTTCTAGGATCTTAACAGAAATAGAGAATAGAGAAAAATAATGACTGTCCTTCCAAATAAATCTTTGATGTCCGAGAAAATAGATGAATACAGCAAGATCTGCATTCTTCCCTTCACAAAGAGAGAAATATATGGTGCGGAGGATACCCAAAAATTGTCTAAAATTAAGTTGAGGATTTAATAACTTTTCGGCTCCACTTGGATTTCAGATTTTGGAGGGAAAAAAATTATGAGAAAAAAGTCGTGAAAAAGAAAAAGGAAAATAATTTTCCTAAAAATTTATAGAATTTTATTTTGACATTTTTTGTTTTACTAATTAATATGTCAAAATTCTATATATTAAAAAATGATATCAAATCAAACTCTTGCCTTTTTATGTAACTAAATTTGTATTGTTATTTGTTTCAATCCAAATAAGAAAAAAATGAAATCCCTTGAATTTTTTTTTATTTATCTCCAAAAACCCAAGTTCCAAACCATCATCTCACATTCTAGTTTTGTACAAGTCTCGTAATTTCTAGATTTCAGATATTTTCTCCAACTGGCTACTACATTTGGCACATGATATAATATGTAAATATATATGTAGATATATTTATACTACAGATCCTATGTATTTGATTTTGCAATTGGGAAATGAGAGTTACATTGAATACTAACCTTTTAGTGCCAAGCTAACTTTCTCCTCAACGCTGCCCATTTAACGGCAATCATCACATAAAGCCAGTCTCCCAGGCTCTCCACGAACCGAAAATAAGCAACTCTCAACGATGAGAAGACTAACAAATTCCCACAAACTCCACAAAACCCAATAGTAAATCCAGCCCCGATTCCAATATAAAACCATAACTTGTCAAACCATGTTTCATTGTCGTCATCGTAGCTTTCATGATCGTCACGAGTTGAAGGTGAAGGGTCACGTGACGTCTCATCTCCAGGGCATGAACTTGTTAGAGGAGGTCCGCAGAGTCCAAGGTTCATTCTATACGAAGAAGCATTGAAGCTTTGCAATTGAGTGCCTGTTGGAATTCGTCCGTACAAATGATTATTCGACAAATCCAAATAATTAAGAGAAGATACTTTGGCCAAGCTTGTGGGAATTTCACCAGAGAGATTGTTGCGTGACAAATCTAGCGAATCTAGCTTAGTCAAGCTTCCGATCTTCTTAGGAATGGAACCACTCAAATCATTCCTTGATAGGTTAAGCTGAACCAACTGTACAAGATGAGTCACTTCAATGGGAATCTCTCCGGTTAATTTGTTGCTCGATAGATCAAGAATTCTTAGTAACCCCAAAATCTTATCATAGTCGTACTCTGCTCCTTTCCACATGATGGACGCGATATTATCGTACTCATCGATGTTATTAAAGGCTAACAAGAAATTAGGATCATATTGTAATGGAATGATGGGCATTGGATAGTCATTATTTTCAGCCATTGATGTGAAATTTTTGATGCACAAAGGAATGCCTCCTGATAAATCATTTGAAGAGAGATCTAATATTTGGATTTTGGAAAGACGGCAGAGATTCAATGGTATACTTCCGTAGAATTTATTTGACTTGAGACTAAGAAAAACCAATGATGTTAGGCTTTCTCCGATCCATGATGGTATTGTTCCTTTGAAACTATTTTTCCCAAAATCTAGAACTCTTAGCTCAGTGCAATTCTTCAGTGAGGAAGGCAACTTTCCAGAGAAGTTATTGTGCCTCAATTTTAGAGTTTGAATGTATCTCGAACTTAAACTAACTGAGCTTGGGATCTCTCCGGATAACTTGTTGTTTCCTAAATCTACAACAGACAGATATTGGAAATTCCCCCAGCAATCCGGAAGGCTTCCAGATAATTGATTATTAGAAAGGTCAAGAATTTTCGTTGTCCCGGATTTCGCTTCACATAAGAAGGCCCTGAAATTGGTGAACTTGTTATTGGAGAGATACACCTCACTTACATTGGAAAGAGAAGGTGGGATAGAACCTTGAAATTGGTTGAAACTCAAATCAACTTTGTCAGCTCCTAGTATTGGAAAATATGGCAAGGTGTTGTGAAGAAGGTTGAAAGACATGTTTAAATAATTCAACTTGGAAGTTATATTACTGAACCAATTTGGAACAAGACCAGAAATATTAGAACTAGAAATGTCCAGAGAGAAGAGATTCGATTGGGTTTTGAGCCAACTAGGAAACTGTGGGCCTAACTTGCAGGAAATCAAATATATTCCTCTCAGCTGAAATGGAGGTACCCAATTGGATTTGAATTTCAACATCAAAGCAGAGTTATAGGATAAATCTAGCCCTTTCAATCTAGGACAGCCTTGGACTAGTTTTTCAGAGACAACCCCGGTGAGAGAGTTTGAAGAAACATCTAAAGTCTCAAGAAAATCAAGCTTGCCAATACTCTCAGTTGAAGTACCATTAAACTTGTTATAACGTGCACTAAAAGATGTCAAATTTGGCATTGATGAAAGGTCGGGCAATGATCCTGTGAGCTGGTTGTAGTCTAATTTCAAAACACGAAGATTTGGAAATCGACTTATGCGGTTTGGAAAGGTACCTTCCAACTGGTTATAATCAAGATACAGCTCTCTCAAAGATGGGAATGTGTTTTCATCATCAAGAACTAATCCTCCAAGTTGGTTGCCACCCAAATACAAAATCTCCATGGAAAACTTGGCGGAACCTGTCAGGTTCTCCAAAATATCATGTAAGGTTCCACCAAAATTGTTACCAGACAAATCCAAGCCTATTAGGTTTGTAAGGTTCCCTAAGGATTTTGGTACTCCAGTTTCAACTTCATTACTCGACAAGGCAACAAATGACAGTGAGTTCTTATTTCCGAAGGAATCTGGGAAGGAACCATCTATGATACTATTTGAGATGGTAAGATCAACAAGTTTAGTACAAGAGTTTAAAAACCAAGTAATTACTGTGGGATGAATTGAATTTCCCTGGAGACGAAGAGTTTCGATAAAATTCGACGAATTTGTAAAGGAAAGAGATGAAGAATCTACCTTGGGAAGTAGACAATTTGATACTCCTAAGCTTGATAAGGAAGGTGGCACCTTAAAAGATTGAAGCCCTGCTCTAGTAAAATTCGCATTCGTCATTGTAAAGGTCTTCAAAGAGGTGAGATGAGAGAGCCATGCAAAATTATCAGCAATCAACGTTCGATCATAATCATAATTATAATCACGTGAGAGATCAAGAGATCGCAACTTGGTGAGATTTCCAAGCTGTGGAGGAATAGTTCCACTGATGGGATTCCCCGCAAGGCTGAGATACGTAAGCTCTTTGAAAGAACCAATAAACTTTGGAATCCGAACGAAGTTATTCCCACTGAGGTCCAAGTGCTCCAAATGCCGAAGTTCAACCAAGGAGGAGCCAATCTCGCCACCGATCGCGTAATCACGACCAAATAACTGAGCGTCGCTAAAATCAATCTTAATGACATGATTGGTTTTGGTGTCACAAGTGATATGACTCCAATTGCAACAATTTTGGTCGGAGCTGTTTGTCCAAGAGGAGAGAATGTCGCTAGGATCTACAACTCCCTTAAAGCTGATAAGGAGAGCCTTTTTCTCTTTCTCTATGCATTGTGGTTCTTTGTTCTGGCCAGTGTCCCCGCTCAACACATGAGCGGTACTGGCAAGCAAGAACAGAAGCGCCACTACTATCATGCTCACAATTTTTCTGTAAGTGAAACTGGGATCGAAATGTGGGGGAGTTGATCCAATTTAATGGTGTTTTGGTCAAAGTCTATTATTAAGTTGCTACAAGACAAAATGGAGAGAAAGATAAAGCAGTTTTCTTCGGTACGTGTTTGTTTGTTTCAGTAAAATTCAACAAATTAAGTGAGTCAATTGAAGTTAACTAGCTAGCTCTGATTATACTTCTACTAAATTTTGTTGCAACCCTAACTAGTTTTAAATGTCTTACTAAAAAAGTATATATATACAACGTACATATTATACATATAAATATACATAAAAGTATAAACCTTGATCAACGTATAATTTTATACTAATATCATTTAAACAATTTACGTAATTACAGACCCGCACATGTAATTTGCTTGACTAGGGAGAAGACCAACCCGCAGAAATTGTTGAAATGGTCGTTGACTTACTTTTAGCAACATAGATAATTTTACGTGGATCCTAATTGTAAGGTGCTAACATGTGCCCTTTAATAAGTAATTTTTTAATTATAATTGACGTATAGTTTCAATAATGTTTTTGTCTTGCTATTAAAGCTTTTCAAATTCCATGCTAGTTCTTAATTTCACAATATCACCCTTTTTTATAATCAAACTGAAATTACATCTATCAAATAAATAGATCAATACAATATAAATCCATTTAATTAAAGATGAAACTACAAATAAATCCGATAAAAGAAGAAGTAAATGCAAAACCCAAATAACGGGTGTAACTAGAGGTTTAAGGGAGATGCTTCTTCACTCTTCAAAATCATTCTCCACTACAAAAGTTGGTTCTTCTGATTGATTATACTGTGTCTGATTTTTTTCAGAAATCGATCATATACCGTATAAAATTATCTATATCTAGGCTGTGAAAGTCTCAAATCATAAATTACTACTTATATATAAAGAAAACAAAAACAACTCACATAATAAATCTAGAATCAAGTGAGATAAATCACACATAAATCAAAATACAGATTTAGGCCTTCACACATAAGGAAGAATTATTGTTAAAAAGAGAGAGAGAGATAGAAAAGAAAAAAAGAAAAGAAAACTCTTGTTGGAGTCCCTCCGGCAGGGTAAAAATCTTGATTGATAAGGATTAAAAGGGGATGAAGAGAATTCTTCAAACAGGGAGAGTGGCTACTGGCTAGCTAGAATTTCCATAATATCATTGCGTTCTTATACTATTTGGAAATTTAAAACTCCTTTTACTATCTTTAGAAAGGTAAATTATTCTTCCATAATTCAAGGGCTGAATCTAATCAACTATGGTCATCCAGTTCATTATATATATGATATTTCTAATAGACCTGTCAACATAACCAAACGTTCTATATTCACAAATCAATACACTTACATTATACTCAATTATATTTTACTTTTATTAGCAATTCAAACTTGTTAACTATGTGCTTTCTTTGACTCTAAATCGCACTACATTATAAATTACGTATGATAAGGGCAAACACATGTACAAGATGAATAAATTTGGTCTTTTATATATATATATATATATATATATATATATTTATATTTATATTTATTTATGAGTTGGCAAGCTTGAACGATGAGCCGTTCCATCATTTTAAGAGGCCATGTGGACGATCCAATTGATCATAGAACGTGCTGGTAAACACTTCTTGTTTATCAAGTGAAGTGAGGGGCTATATAGAAATCCCCTTACTAATTTGTCCTATTTGGTCATTTACAAACTCTCCTATATATTGCATGAGACTAACTCTGGAGTTTCTTGTTAATAATGACCTCACTTAATTTATCTTGTTGACTTTTAGGGATGTAATTGTAAATACATTTTATTTTGGATTCTTACTCTCTAAAATAAAATCACCACCCTGATTATTTTTTTATTAAAAAAAAAGATTAAAGAATCAAAGCGTACTTTATCCAACCAGTTGCTATTAAAAGAAAGTCATCACGAAAATGGATGACCTTAAAACAATAGACGTGTAGAATAAGAAAGTCCCCCAATTAATTTTTCGTTGCATGTGCACGCACATATAAAATTTATTGTTTTACTCTCGAATTTTCTTCAACAAAACAACACGGTGCAGTAGTGGAGTTTTTCTGCTTTATGTCATTCCATGAGGACTTTGACTTATTTATTGTTATTTTTAAATTTGTGGGTGTTTCTATATTTTAAGATCATATTTGATTCGGACAGCGTTAAATTGTGACTATGTCCTAGAAATTCTTAGAATTTTTATCAATATTAGTCGCAAGTAATTTACATTTAGTGTCAACATTTTTGAGTCACGTCTATAGTCCTTTAGCTGTAATTTAATTTCTCTTTAACTGAAGACACTTTAGTCATAACAAATATAGTCCAAAAAAATTTTTAGAACTCCATGACAACTAATCACAACCACAATTTTCGTCACAACTAATCTACATTGAGTATCAATTTTCTTATGACCATAATTTTAGTACAATATTTTTCGTTACTAATATTACCTTGATGGCTTTCAAGTCTTATCACTAAAGTATTAGTAGCATGAAAATTTATATAGTACACGTCCATATTTGTTTGGAAACTCGGACAGCTGATTATTATTATTTATTGGAACCATATTGTTATTTTTTATGTAGGGATGATTTTCTGTCCCATGGATTTGAACTGGTGTTGTAAAGAGAACACAAAGAGGAGAGCCGGAGGTATTTAATTGCTTATTGTTGATCTTTTGTTGGGCTTTTAAACTCGTGTTCTTCTCTTACTTTTTTATCATAATTTCTAATTTACTACAAGCAGAGGCAGGAACATCATTAAGTTAAATGGTATTTCATCTTCATATGAATATGCCAGTGTATCCTGCTTAAGCTAATCTCTCTTGATCCCCTGTTTCATTAAGTCTGATTCCACAGGGTTTTTCCAGGGTTTAGCTCATCTACTAATCTTGGTGTTTTTTGATCAAATTCATTATCTCTTCCAATCTCAAATTCTCAAGAGGATAAGATTATCCTTTTCTAAGAAGATTACTTTTGGAGTAAATTATTTTAATCCAATTCAATCTCTCTCATATACATACACCAAATATGGGATTAATTTAATCCAATCCAATCACATCCTTATCCTGTATTCCAAACGTGGCCTTACAGACTATGTTGAAAGGTTTTGGAAAAAAGTTTCATAATTTTTGGTTCATGGTTTGCCAAGGCTTATTCTTTTTGGTCTATATTTGGTCTATATTTCTCTTTTATTCCTATTCAATGAGAAATATTCGGACCATCCTTACTAAGATGAAAGGAAGTATCATTAATAGACCACAGATTATACAGAATGTGACTCTCTCCGCCACTGCCAATTTTTCGTAAAATGCTCGTGTTGTAGATACTGTAGTAGTTATTCTAGTAACAAGCAATTATTCAAAAAACAAAAAAACCACTAGTGAGTATACAAAAAGTCACTCAATCCGGAGATGTGAGACCTCCTTTCGAGCTTTCTGGAGCCGTTGTTGTTCCTCGATGGTGTAAGACTTGTATTGTCAATAGTACTATGCATAACATTTCTGTGACAACATATATGATAGAAGAGAATAAAAACAAACTCAAAAAGATGACTAATTTACCGCTTGAGAAGAATCTTTCCAGCCTCAGGCCCACAGTAATGTTTAATTGTGCAAGATGTTCCTTCTTGTTTAATACATGTGCTTTGTGTCTTACCTTATGGCATTTTCTGCAACTGGGTATTTTACAAAAAGCAGAGGTTGATACGGATGGGTATCTAATACGAAAATATTAAATAAGTGAACCAAACAGTCACACTGCGATTCACCCTTAACTGTAAGAAATCATAATAACTAATTCTATTTTGATACCGCCTGAAATTGTTTTTCATCCAAGTCAAGATGGAACAAAATTTAAACTCAAACTAACGATAGTCAATCAAAAGAAATAAATGAACAAGCCATACCCACAATAACAAGAGTCTGAACATTTCTTAATTATGTTTCAACTAGAACTTGTTCATGACGAAAGTACACCACATGAGGCATCATCAACGTCCACATTACTAGAGACTCTAAAATGCAGAATTTGACAAGACAATTCAATCATATTCCAAGAAAGCAAAATAGGAATACGAAAAACTAAAACATATGCAGAATAAATAAAGATCTTCAACCCAATCACAACCTTTACCCACACCAAATCTCTACGAGGTCGGATCCTGCAAAGGCAAAACAACGCATAAATCAACAAAGCAGATATAGATAATGAGCAAAAAAACCAAGAATCAACATAATTCCATAGATTGAAACAGAAGCTAAGAGAGAATGACTTACATATTTTGTTGAAGGCAACAATATCACAACTCTGAACGTACTCATTTATGGGTTCAGCCGTAAGGTGGTCCTCAACAAGAGTGTCCACAGAGACTAAATCATCAACAATGGTAAGCATTATCTGCAATTTCTTAATACCATACCCAACAGGTACAAGTTTGGCTGCAACACAGAAAAGACAAAACCAAATAAGAAACATAACTCAAGAATAACAGAACGCCAAAAATCAGAACTTAAAAGTGAAAGAACATACATGCTCCCCAGAGCAAACCCTCCATTTGGACACTTCTTACTGCCTCTTCAAGCTTTTTCNACAGAACAGATGATTTGCCAGCTGATCATCACACAAAGCCTCAATTAAAACACAAGAAAAAAGGGAAAGGAGATTGAGACAGAGAATTATGCATGTTCAATTCAAACTTCAAGGCAAAAGAATTGAACAAAACGACAAACTCACACTCTTTCTTTTTGGCAGAAGCCTTGATGGCAGCAGCACGTTCTTCAGCAGCCTTCTTCTCCTCCTCAGTCTCTTCTCCAAACAAATCAACATCATCATCATCATCTTCGTCAGCAGCAGAGGCCTGAATGTTATATAATATGTTATTTTAACCGTGACCATCTATGGTACAAATGCAAAAATTAAAATAATGTTAAAGTTCAAAATTGCTAAAATAGATAAAGGTGGACACTCATCTAGAAAATTAGTGATTAGGAGCCAAAAAAAAAAGTAAGTATCAAAATTAGCATCCAAGAGGAGTTTGATGTACTTGCTTTAGAGTCTCCTGCTGGTGGGGTAGCAACTGCCTCCTCGGTGATGGGACCATATCCCTCTACAACGACACCAGCACCTTCTCCAGCAACACCACTGAAGTGCAACACACAATAGAATAAGTAAATAGCAATAGTAAAGAAAAATGCAGCAAAAAAGAAATAATTACAATCCGTCTTACAACACAGGCCATTAAGAGACTGACCGTGATGCAAAACTTGTAAATCCTAAGAAAACAAAAGGTTGTGAACTTACGAAATCCTAAGGAGCGCCTCGATATGATTGAACCAACGAGAAACATTCACGTAATCTGCCGATGGAGCCTTTGATAGAGCGGCATGAACAGTGATATCATCCTTTGAAGCCTGATACCTGTCACAATTGGGAGTGGAGAATATAAGTAGACCACAACAGGGACAAAGAAAGGAATGTTGAACAACAATAACAAGACTTACCCAGTGATGTAGCTTCGAGTTAAGAGGTACTCATCGAGTTTCTTAAGGCCAGCAGGGGAGCCGAGTTCATAGAATGTGACTGCCATGGCTGACTATTTGTATTGTGATCGTTTCTGTAAGGGAAAAAAAATATCAACATCTTCCTTGCTTTTTCCATGGCTTTCCAATAACTTATTAGAATCATTCAAGGAAGCCGAAACAAAAATATATCAAACCTTGTTTACATGTTCGTCACTAGGGGAAAAAAAGGCAAAAAACAACCGGGAAAAAAAAAAAAAAAAAAAACAACTAATAACTAACAAAGTTTCGAAAACATCAAAATTAAAATATTAGCATAGGACCAATAACTCAGTATAGATAAATTCAGTATTTGAAAAAACAAACTAACAAGTAAATCTAACTCTTCAAAACCCAATACCAATTACTGACTTTATCACGGGACCAATAACAAAATAAACATAAATTCAAAAAATAAATAAATAAATAAATAAGAGTAAATCTAACGATTCAAAACCCAATACCCCCACGATGACCGATTAAGATTTACACATCAAAGAAAAAATCCAAGCGAAACGAGCTCTTTCAAACAAAGATGAAACAATTAACTTAAAACAAAGTAAATCAGCCATTGGAAACTATAAAACCCTGTAAGAATATTAACTTTTATGTACGCAATTGAAGACAAAACGGTTAAGAATATAAAATTTAAGAACTGAAATTGGGATGAAAACCTTTTATCAAAATCGAAACCCCTAAGGCCGTAAATTTTGGTGTATAACTATAAACAACAACCACTACTCACACAAGTGAGCCATAAGATTTACAAACCTATTCCAAAATCACTCTGTCAAATAAAATTTACAAAAACTCAGATAATCGATCTTTCAAAATAAAAGAAAACAAACGGATTTAAATAATAATTCTCACGAATTAACAAACTCAGATAATCTTCATCCCAAATTAACCATACAATTTAATCCCAAAGCACATCTATCTAGACAGAGAATAACAATCTAGCTATTATTTGCTTGCCAATAAAATAATTTATAAAAAAAAAAAAAAAAAACAATCAGAGAGAAACAAACCGTGAGAGAGGCCGAGGCTTGACGGTGAGCCGAGTAATTGAGAAAGAGAGAACGCGAGGGGGACTGAGAGAGTATAAGAAGGAAGAGTGAAAACTGAAGAGATGAAACCCTAGGACTAGCGTCGGCTGTTGGGCTTCTGTTCATTTTTGAAATTGTTTGAAAAATTCCAGATCTAATTGGAAAAATACCACTTTCAAAAGTATTTAAAAAAATACTATTTTTTATTAATTAGTCATATACTTGGTGTAACTTATTAAATTACCTGATATTTATTAATTACTCGAAGTAACTAGATTAGTTACTAAAGTAACCCAATGGGTTATCTAAAGTATCACTGAAAAATACAAATTTTGAATAAAAGTGGTCTTTTGTTTAATATTTATTCAAAATGATATTTTTATAAAAACATTTAGAAGTAACATTTTTCTAAATACGTGGTTTTTCAAAAAATCTACCCATCTGGGATTTTTCAATTTTTCCAAAGAAATGTTCTTCTGTTTTTTGTCAAGTTATGCAAGTGTCGTTTTCTACACCTTTGACACAAATGGCTGTTATATAATTTTATTTTGATCAATGACCTTTTTTGGTTGATTTAGTTTTACAATATATTTATGCTTATTGTATATATTTTAACATACATATCGAGTTTTAAGTATAATTTTTATTTATGAAAATTTATATTACAATATAAATTTCATATATAAAATAATTGTAGTTTACATTTCTCCAAAAATAAGTATTGGTGAAAGAAAAAACAAAAAATAGGTATTTGTGTAAATATACATAAAAACGAGTATTTAAATTCCTTTTTCCCCGCATGAAAACCAAATAAAAAGCCTTAAGTAGTAAACGTCTGTCAGTTCGGCTTGAACCAATTGGTTTTTTTTTTTAACTGAATTGGTTGGTTCAATATTTTTCCGCACCGTGTGCAACTAGTCAGTTCACTTAAGTTTTCAGACTGGTGGCTAGTTAATGGTTATGGTTATGTGTAGTTCTAAGATGATATAGCTGCTAATTAGTAACCACTCTTGTAATTGATAATCGATGACTTATATTGGTAACTTATAATCAGATTGGTTATTAATTATAGCCACCAATCTACCAGTTTGAGAACCAGTAACAAATTAGTTATGGGTAACTAAAAACCAAATTAGTAACTACTAAGTTGTGTAATAAATTTCTAAATTGGTAACTGATAACCAATAACTAGCCATCAGTTTAGATCGTGGTTACTAGTAACTAATAACTTACGTGGTTATGATAGGTTATTAAGTACTCGTTTGATGAGATAATTGGGTAGCTTAAGTCTTTACCCTAGGCTACCAAATACTTGTTGCTTGTTGAGGCAGACAACTTTTGCAATTGGAAAGCTTGCTTTGACAAAAGTTCTAAGGCATTTGATTTTGTCTGAGAAAGAAGAGCCTGTCAAGAAAGATGTGATCCTATCCTTAAAGAACACAAGCTAAAACTCATCTGCCGGGGTTTATAGCTGCATCTAATGTGGTTTTTAATTGTGCAGCCTGAGTCAGTCAGTATTCTAGCGAGATTTTGTGTGTTTCCCTTTAGAGCTCATGCCAGAAGTTTTTTAGGACCACTTCAATGATAATCCTTGAGTTGGAAATTCGTGTTGGATATTCAACTCTTGAATCAATGGTTAATATTCTAGCTTTTTTGGGCCTCTTTTATGAGCCTCTTCTCAGAGTTGAAAATTGGTGTGCATGCCAGAATCGTCAATATTCAATAGTGCGTCACTGCTTCTTACACTTAATAAATCGGTTGTGCTTAGGAGAAGACTCAAATGTTTATTCATCTCGTTTGACAGCATTCTTTGGACGTATCATCCGATCATTCAATTTGATTAAACCAAACGTCAAGCCAATCGTTTAGGCACCTGCGATTTCTTATTCCGGACTCAAATGCACCAAACATGAAGAACTACAACGGTTTCATTCTTTCACATGCATTGAAATGTTTCTGCTAATCTGATTTCCATCCATTACATTTGCATCCTTCAGTAAGTGGCTGTTTGATCATACAAGCACGCAAACATCAGTTGGTCAAGCGACAATGCTGCCAATTTCTATAAGAAATGGATAATTGTATCCCCAGTTTTGATTGCATGCCAGTGCAAGCTTTTACAAATTCCTTTAACTTCTTGTTCATTTTCAACAAATTTGGTACAAAAATAAAGAGTGAAAAGATGGGAGTAGCAAAGCAGCTTCAAGGTTGCACAGCCTCGAGAAGTTTCTCATAAACTTGTCTGGCAGACAAATCCTCCACCTGATATAGAAAGCAGGTGTTAAATTGGATCCCTAGATAAGACTGTTTATGCATACATACATATATATATATATGTATATGTGCGTAAACATATATATAAAGCTTAAAGTAGAATTAAAATTTTTAGTTCTACTCACCACAAGAAGTTTTGATTTGTTATTCCATCCCCTTTGAAGAGTCATCTGGCTCAACCTCAAACCCAATACCTATGTGAAAAGCAAATACAGTGAGCCTTGAATTTGAAAGAGTGAGAAAGATTGGGGCAGTCAGCCTTGAATTTGAAAGAGTGAGAAAGATTGGGGCAGTCTCAAGAGCAAAAGATGAGCTAAAATCAGTAGTATACTTTGCCCATGAACTCCAAAAGTTCATTGTTAGCTTCTCCACGAGCTGCAGGAGCAGCTACAGTAACTCGAACATCATCAGCATTCACTCCTTTCATTGAAAAGAAAGAAAAGTTAGAATGCAATTTTATCATTCAAATGAGTAATATGTTGTCTACGAGGCAAAACTTACTACATTAACAGCTGCAAAAACAAAAATGGAATTCAACAACACAAATCATGGTAATTGGTGTCCGGTTTCCCAATTGTGAACTAATTGTTTATTAGACTCATCTGGTACGTAACTTAATTTACACAAAAATGAATCAGAACAAGAGAAGAAATGAGAAAGTTGCTAAAATACACACAGCGAGGGTAACTAAAATGTTAAATTTATGAAGACTAGGAAGCCAAAGCAATGCAATGCAATGTGAAAACACTTAAAAAAACAAAACAAGAGATGCAGAGCTAGTTTAGGCTAACAATTCTATTAATTATGGACATGTAAAGCGTAAAATAAATTTTCCTTTACTTGTGATTGCAGAGCGCTGTGCACGATCTTCCACTTCTATAGCCACTTGAACTAGTCCCCCTTCTAACTGGGATATGCAGGGTGGCACAGGAGCATCCTATAGAACATATCCACAGATCAAATCAGAAAATTTTAGCCATCTTTAATCACATGGAATTTCTCTACCTTGAAATTGGAATCAAATGAAACGTCAATAATAATTGAATTTGCTCTTTCAGAATTCAACTCGACAGTTAGTGAAAAAATCAAAATTTGCAACCCAAAAGTCAAAATGGCACGGTGGAATACAAAGATAGAAAATCATCCTCCTCAACAAATATGAGACTCCACAAAGTATAAATCAACATACTCCCTAAAAAGAAGTAAGTAATTCAATTAGCTCACTTGATTATCAATTTTACAGAGGATCACATAAAGTCTTACAAATTACAAAATTTATTCTACCTGTGGATTGGTTTCGGCAGCAACAGTACTTAGAGCAAGTCTTACAAATTACAAAATTTATTCTACCTGTGGATTGGTTTCGGCAGCAACAGTACTTAGAGCACCATCAACGACGTAAATGAAAGAAGCAAATTCCAAATCTTCCTCGGCACGATAGCAGACAAAGAGTCCACAACCCAAACAGTTCATTCGGAATTGCCTCTCCAATTTCCCTTCACCCCTGGATAAGGAACATCAGAATTGATAAAAGACTTAATATAACTCTTGACTTCTAAATAAGCACGCACATTTCAAATTTTCTATATATTTTTCATGAGCTGCTTGACATTGGTACCATAGAACTATGCATAACAGTTCTGTAAGAAATTAACAATATATATAACAGGAGAAAAAAACACTAAACACCAAAGATGACTAGATTACCGCTTCAGAAGAATTTTTCCAGCCTCAGTAATGTTTAGACGTGCAAGATGTTTCTTCTTGTCCAAAACATGTGCTTTGTCAGTCTTCCTTTTTGGCATTTTCTGCAACTGGGTATCTTATAACTAGCCCACTTCAGATTAATTTTCAAAAAACAAAACAGCATCTACATAAGTTAGTACTAATCTCAAATGGGTATGTCTTCTTTAAGAAAATAATTGAAAAAGAAAACCAACTTTTCAATCATTATTTTGAGTCTCGTAGTTCCAAAACTCCGTTAAACAAATTGATAAAGCTCACCAAGGACAATGATTTCTGCTTAATTGATTAACCATATATATGAGCAACAATGTTTACCAAAGAAAAAAATTCAAAACTGCGTTAAACAAATTGATAAAGCTCACCAAGGACAATCGTTTCTGCTTAATCGATTAACCATATATATATGAGCAACAATGTCGTCTATGTTCCCCAAATTAATTTTGAATCTAAATGTTCAATAACTACAATGTTTACTCAAGAAAAAAAGAGATGAGAAGAGAAGAAAAGAGAGAGAGAGAGAGAGAGAGAGAGAGAACTGGAGGGTTTTAGAGAGTGAATAGAATACCAGTAATGAGGACGTGAGAGCCACAGTGCTTGCAGTAATAGACGAAGAGATCAGAGTCTGGTCTATCTGGTGCTGCATCCTCGCTCGAATATGTGTGCGTTGTCCTTTTCGGCATTTTCTTCTTCTTGCTTCGTTTTTGCTACAAATTAGTAGAAATTGTCCCAAAATTACTCCAATAAAAAGAATATAACCTCAGATTATTTGCACAGAATTAATATTCTTAACGTCAGAAATTATGTTCCAATAATTTATAACATAAAATATAACTCAAATATTTACAATATTTGTGAATGATAGTTAATCATTTTTTTTTTCTTTGATTCAGCATAAATTTGTAACAATAAAACTAGCATAAAGAATGAATATTTTAGTTAAATATTGCAATTTTTAAACAAACTTTAAAGAGATACTAGTTTCACTAACAAGATTGAAACACAATCATTACTCTACACTGTGTCTACATAAAAGTAATCAACCACTAATTATTCATTTATATTATGTGCTTAACTAATTCATATTATTGTACTCAATTCACACAGCATTGGTATCCTCCTGCAAATTTATATCCTCTGCGTAAAAATTGTCCAAACAGAGCAAAAGATAAATGTACCAAAAGACATATTAGTATGTAAGAACTCGGATAACAGTAACAACTTGAGATTCAAACACCATTTACTATCCTTTGCGTAAAAATTGTCAGAATAGAGCTACTAGAATCAGTTAACCAATTAAAACTATAATAACTTGATTGAATGTCAACAAAAGGAATATAACAAAGATCAGGAAACAGAAAAACAAGCAAAATCTGGAAATGCCAAAAAAAAAAAGTAGAAAAACGAAAGTGCCAAATCCTCATAAAGATAACATTGCATATTATATGGCTAAAGCAAATAAGAAAAGCTCATAAAGTTCCAGACAGAAGTACAAAAACAAAAGTGCCACTGCCAACTGAATGGACCAGTCGTAAAGATGCCTATCTGTTCAAGTGTTCAGTCTATTTTCATAGAAGTAAAAACACGGTAGCCTATTCCTTAAATGTAGGGAAGACCACAATTCAGAGAAGTTTTTGGGAGCTCAATTCAGGCACACCTAGAGATACTGCACTCTTCTGGGGACCTAAGGAGGTTGCCGAACCATGACAGTCTCCCTGGGGGGGGGGGGATTATCATGCTCTGAAAAGTTATTGCTGACCATTTTCGGCATAGGCTATGTCATTTAAGAGTAATCTACACCAATACCATTTCGACACTCCTAATGAGTACAATGAAAGCAACTGAATGTTCTCTAAGACAATTAGACAAACACTTGGTGAACAATGTAAAAAGTTATAAAAAAATGAAAAATAACCCTCACATGTATATGAAGTAGGCTTCAACTTTCACCTGTGCGATTCGAGAGACTCAGTTGCTATACTGAACTTGGGATGAAAACTGTTATCACAAACGAAACCCCTGAGGCTGTAAATTTGATGTATAACTAACTATAAACAACAACTACCACTCACACAAATGAGCCGTAACAAAATCTTGAGGAAGTTTGAAGAGTCCGTCAATGGGGACCCTGGTTAAAAAAAATAAAAATAAAAACTATCCAAGCCAATAAAATCCCAAACACTGTACAGAACCACCAAATAAAATTAACAAACTCAGGTAATTTTTCTCTCCCAAATTATCCAAACCTATTCCAAAATCACTCTCTCAAATAAAATTTACAAAAACTCAGGTAATCGATCTTTCAAAATAAAAGAAAACAAACGGATTTAAATAATAATGGACGAAACCAAAAATCAGAGAATAACAATCTAGCTATTATTTATTTGCCGCTAAAATAATTTATAAAAAAAAAAAACAGAGAGAAACAAACCGTGAGAGAGGCCGAGGCTTGAGAGAGCAAGAAAGTGTGAGCGAGTGATTGAGAAAGAGAGAACGCGAGAGGGACTGAGAGAGTATAAGAGGGAAGAGTGAAAACTAGAGAGATGAAAGGACCAACGTTGGCTGTTGGGCTATTGTTCTTGTTCACTTTTGGGCTCAACGAGTAGCAACACCAGAAAAGGGGTTAAGTAGACAATTATCACTTTTTTCAAATGATTAACTAAATTTACCATCACTATTAGATTCTATCACTTTTAGGAGGGAATTAGTCAAAAATCTGTCGAGAATTTGTTAAGAATCTATCAAGTATCCATCAAAAATCTGTCAAGATTATCACTGACATCAAGAATCTGTTATCCGTCAAGAATTCACCAAAAATTCATTTAAAAAAGTGGTATGATGGTAGATTTAATTAATGAGAGAAAAAAAAGGACACGGGCTTCTGTTCACTGTTGGGCTCAGCGAGAAGCAACAACGATGAAGGGAAGAGAAACTTATAAGAAATGTTCTTTTATTTTATGTCAAGTTAAACAAAGAGCTTATAGAAATACGATCAAATTTTGGACCCAATTTAAGTAAATATCTATTTGTCAAATATTATAGCAAAATGTTCGGTATATATGTTTATATATCAAGTGTAAAATATTATATACCAAGTACAAAAAATTATATACCCAGTATATTTTAGTACACTAATTGGTAGATAAACATATCTACTAAGTGTAAAAATATATTTATCTGGACATTTAGTTATAAAATTTAAAAAATTAGACATCTACTTAAGCAAATTTAAAATATTAGTCATCTACCTAAATTTCTTGTTAAACAATTGCCGTTTTCTACACCCTTTAAGAAAATGGCCGTTATATAATTTTATTTTGATCAATGATCATTTTTTAGTTGATTTATTTTTTAAAAAATAAATTAATTTATACAAAACAAATCAATTTTTGAAAAATAAATCAATATATTTCGATCTATTAAATACAAAAAATGACCTTCTTAGAAAAAAATATATATGAAAAATGGTTATTTTTCAAATAATTTTTAAAATTTGGCCATTTGTTAACATTGTGTGAAAATTGAGAATTTTCCAAATAGTGATCCAAAATTTGTCTATTTGGCTAAAAGCCTCTAAGGTAATTGACATAAATAGTAGTGATTTGGAGTAAAATAACTTTTTCAAAAGTATTTTGAAACATGACATTCTTAGTAGTGTTACAGTGTTGTGTGACTTCGTATAACGAAGAGTCACATAATTTGTGACTATTGATTAGTCCAATAAAAGTTATAATTTTATGGTCACAAATTATTTGACCCCAATCACACAATATTAAAGCACCACAAAATTGTCATATTTTTAAAACACTCCTAAAAAATTTATTTGACTGCAAATTACTACTAATCAGGTCTATTTCCCCAAAAATAAACCTAATGTAGGCAGAAGAAGTTGGGTTGGTGTATGTATGAAAGAGAGAAATTTACGCTTAGTATCTATTTTTTATTTATATTTCATAAATACTCGTTTTTTAGGTATACATTTCATGTGCATTTACAGTGCAAATATTCACTAATGGTGTTATATTTACATTATATATTTATGCTTATTATATATATATATATTAAAATATATACGAGTTTTAGGTATAATTTTAGGGTTAGTTGTAAGAAAAACCCCTAAACTTTAATGTTTCTACAATTTAAACCTTAAGTTTTGATTTCTACAAAAAAAATATCTTTAGATTTTGAATTTCACATAATGTATACCCTAAGTCTAGATTTTGCCAAATTAATGTTATGAAAAGACGATTTTACCCTTAATTAAACTTGTAATACAACCGTGCGATATCATATTCATGTTATCAAACATTGTAAATAAATCAAAAACAACTTTTAAAAAAATTGCAACATTTAAAGATAAATTTCGTAATTTAATGAAATAAAATAAAAGTCATGAATAAAAAATATCAAAAAGACAAAAATAGTATTTTCTTCTTCTTTCTTCTTCACGTTACCACAACCCAAATGAAAAGGAAAAAAAAAAAAAAAAAAAAAAAAAGCTCACGAATTCACATTTCTCCTCTAACGGATCTCATCTTTTTTAGGTATTCTTCAGCATTTATACAATCAAAAAAAAAATTTTGGAAAGAAAATTAGTCTATGTAAAAGAAACATCATCAGTACAACTGTCCACAAATTATTCCCATAGATAGAATCACATAAACATTTTATTGATTGGAGTAAGAAGGATTAATCAGTTTTGCTCAACAACTTGGCATGTAATCTCTCCTTGCGCATACATCTAAACAAAAATCTCAAATAAAAACAAATCATATGTATTGAAAGGAAATCAACAGATTCAATGAAACCAACCCATAGTCAAAAACTTTTTCTTTTGACACCCAAAGCATCACGACCTCCGCCTCCGTCGTGGCCTCTGATAAAGAATACGTCATGGTCGCCGGATGCCCACCGCGGCGAGGCGCGGCTTTGCTGGAAGAATAGGCACCCGACGAACTTCTGAGCTGCATGAGGCATATTCAACGAGGGAGAGCTCAAGCCTTATTAGAAGAACATGCACAACACCAGTGGACTCAACTTTTAGAAATATCTCTTTGGTGCGTTCTAAGAATAAGAGTGATGAAACTGTTTAGATTCTAACGCCATTTTATTCAATCGTTGCTTTCTTCTTCTTTTTTTTGTTTTCTTTTTTCTTTTTCCATTTAATGTTAATACCAAACAACAACGTTTGGAATGTTGGAGTTCCTTTTTTTTATTATTTTTTTTTTCCTTTTAAGTATATTTTGGTTCATTTACAATATTTGGTAGCATAGATATGATATCCCATGGTTGTATTATAGGTTTAATTCTTTTCCTAGCATAAATTGGGTAAAATCTGGACCTAGAGTACAAATTGTATGAAATTTAAAATGTGAAGGTTTTTTTTTTTACAAAAATCAAAATTTAGAGTTTAAATTGCAGAAACATTAAACTTCAAGGATTTTTTTTTGCAATTAACCCATAATTATTTATGAAAATTTATATCGTAATATACATTTTATATATAAAATACTTATAGTTTACATTTCTCTAAAAATAAGTATTGGTGAAAGAAAAACAAAAATTAGGTATTTATGTAAATATACGTAATAATGAGTATTTAAGTCTTTTTTTCCTGTATGAAAACCAAACAAAAAGCCTTAAGTACTAAACACTGGTCATTTCAGCTTGAGCCAATTGAATTTTTTTTTTTTTTTTTACACCAAGAACCGGACTGAACTGATTGGCTCAATATTTTACCGCACCGTGTCCAACTGGTCAGTTCACTTAGGCTTCCAGACTAGTGGCTAGTTACTGGTTATGGTTAAGTGTAATTCTAAGAGAATAATAGCTGGTAATCAGTAACCACTCTTGTAATTAATAATCGATAACTATATTGGTAACTTAAAAACCAGATTAGTTGCCAATTATAGCCATCAATCTTTGTAAATAACCACTAGTTTGAGTACCCGTAACAAATTAGTTATGAGTAACTGAAAACCAAATTAATAACTATACTAACTAGTCTAATCAATTTCTAAATTGGTAACTAATAATCAGTAACTAGCCACTAGTCTGGAAGCTAGTAACTAAGATTGGCTATTAGTAACAAATAACTCACGTGGTTATAATAGGTTATTAAATACTCATTTGATCAGATAGTTAGGTAGCCAAAGTGTTTAACCTAGGCTACCAAATACTTATTGCTTGTTGAGGAAGATAGCTTTTGCAACTAGAAAGCTTAGCTTTGACAGAGGTTCTAAGGTATTTGGAGGATGTTTTAGCTCACAAGTTCCAAGCTCGCCACCCTGTTCCATCATTTTTATTTAGGAGTTTGGCAAACTACATAAGCTAAAAACTGCCATTCAAATGGTCAAGGGGGAACGTTGGTTTGTTAAATATACGAGTTTTATTTCTTGACATGCTTAGATAAAAGTCTTTTTTTTATTTATTACTATTATTTCTTTTTTTTTTCGTTTCTCTTACTAGAAGTATCTTCTGCCAATATTTCTCCAAGTGATAGATGTTGATTCACTTTACATTTCTCACATCTAAGTGAATCAGGCCCAAAAGAAAAGGCATTGCACATACCTTGCCCCTAGAAGAATTAATCATGAGTACTCGGAGATTGTTGAGTTGCATATAATTTCCTAGTTTTTGAACTTCTTAGTGACCTATAAACCACCCTCTTTGGTAGCCTACATATCATCACCATGCCATATCAAGTTGAATTTGTCTAAGAGAGAAGAGCCTCTCAGGATAGAGTCAATCCTATTCTTAAAGATCACATCTGATAACTCTTCTGGTTAAATTTATACTGCATCTAATATGGTTTCTAATTGTGCAGCCTGAGAATCGGTTGTATTTTAATGTGGTTTTTTTATGTTTCCCCTTAGAGCTCATGCTAGAAGTATTTTTTTAGATTATTCCAATTTTAATCCTTGGGTTAGAAATTCTTGTTGATCCTCTACCCTTGAATCAATGTTTCATATTTAAAAGTTTTTGGACCTCTTTTATGAGTTTCTCTTCTCAGAGTTGAAAATTGGTGAGCATGCTAGAATCGTCAATATACAATAGTGCTTTACCGCATCTTACACTTACAAATCGACGACGTTTAGGAAAAGATTCAAATCTTAACTCATGTCGTCTGACAGCATTCTTCGGACGTATTATTCAATCATTCAATCGGAATAAACAAAACGTCAGCCTAATCGTTTGCATGCTTAACTTCGACATCGTAAACTCATAATAATTTTAATTAAAATTTAAAAATTATAAAACTTAGAGAACGATTTCTACAAATGATGGAAGTTCTAAAAGTGCCAAGAACATATCTGTGGAGTCCATGTATGGGCCTCATGCAGCCGAGTAAGTCGTTGCCACATTTTGCTCTAAATGTAAAGAGTTACAAAATTTTTTTAGATTCATAGCAGTCACTTCAAAAAGCTATATCTCTCTGGTTTTAAGTCCGTTTTTGACAAATTATATACCGTTCGAAAGCTTATTCGATAAAATTTTCAACCATATCAAAAATCCCCTAAAAAGTCAGTCGAATCTTCTGCTGCGTTTACCATCTTTGACTAAAACTCAAAAATCTATAACTTTTAATCCATATATCCAAATCGCGTAATTTTGGTCTTGTTTTAAACCTTACAGTGAGATGAATCACTTAAAATATAAATTATTCCTAGAATAATAACTAAAATAAATAGATGCTTAAAGAATTTCAAAATCCTAGATAATGAATTAACTGTAAGAATCTCTAATTAATAACACGATACTTGATGAGGTTGAGTTTATTGCCTTAAAAGAGTGACAATCAACCTTATTATGCTCCCTCATCTTTTTCCATGCTCTTTACCATTTTCTCTCCCGCTACAGAGTGTAATACTTTCTTTTAACTCTCAGTCACACCCTAAAAGTTTATACGTATATAATTTCCTAATTTTATTAAAGTGACCAAAACGTCCTTAATTATTTAACTAAATCTTTGACCTTATTTGTCTTTTCTCTTTTCATTTATTTATTTTATTTTATTCTCTTTTTCTTTATACAAGGTATTACAATTGTTATAGAAAATGATTTCGTAGCTTTTTCTAAAATTTTCCATGTCAATATTCATGGGATAATTGATATGCGACATTTTTCTTTATTGATATTTTTTTTCCTCTATTTATTATTATTATTATTTTTTAATGAGAACGTGACAGGGTAAATTGACAAATGATAAAACAAGTACGCTGCAACTATATAAATCTATAGCATAACATTTTTTACAAATTCAAACCACAAAAACAACACTAGGAACGACTAGAATATTGCAAACTTGACCAAAGTAATTGATTAACAAACAAGGGTAAAAGAAGAGCAACTAGTGCTCGTCAGTATAAAGATTCAAACTCTGATTCTTTAGCTTTTGAATTATCTACCTCTTGAATCCTTTCTGCCATTAAGTCTAATAAACTTCTAAACTATCTCTATCATTCATATTTTTCCTTTTGTTTGAGGGGAACGTACAAAACATTCACTTAAGGAGAGAACGTTACAAGGATTCTACAGCTCCCATAAAGCAGGGAAGAGCATCTCTCTCTCTCTCTCTCTGCAGTAGGTTTGACGACGATTCCCACTTATACAGGCATTAGTCCTCAAAACATAAGCAGTGGTTAGAAAGAACAGAAGCCGTGCAACTAAAAAGCTCTCAATTTTACTCAAAGACTCAAAGTGACGGGACTCGAACATTTTCCTTGTCTATTCTCTTGCATTTTCTCTTATAAGTATTTCTTTTCTCGCCAAAATCAAGTTCTAAGCAGAGGTTTTAAGGAATGTGGGCAACTCATTGTTAAATTATTTTGACTTGCTGACTAATTTTCAGCAACATAGATAGTTTTACGTTGACGTAAGATTCAAATTCTATTCTATAAATCTGGAAATAGCTTTTGTATAGAAAGTTGATAAGATTAAATTATTTTTTCTCATCAATTTTTTATACGAAAATTGTTTCTGAATCTGTAAAATAGGATTCAAATACTATATCAAATGCGCCCTTAGCTAGTATTAATTGATCGGCTAAAGATGGCCGAGAATAGTTTGAAGTATCGTTGTTTTACGGTGGAACTGGCATTGGATTCGCTATTGGATCTTGTGGGAATCTTTTGCTTAACTTTTCTTGGAGATTTCAGTTCTTGTATGGCGCGGAAGGCTGGCTTGACGGGATGATTACCCTAATAGGGGATGCACTGAGGACAAAAACTAGATTGGCACTAGTATGTGTAGGAATCTCGAATCATTATTGATAGAACTCTCCTGATGAAAATATGCATATATTGCTTCCATAACAAAGAAGACAGCGGACCTAGTTAGACTTAGAGTGTTAACTTAGTCGCTGTATCTGCGTGGATTGAAGTGTGTAGAGTTCATTAGAAGCTAGAGACTCAGTCAAGCTTCGAACTCTAGTTTAATTAGTTTGATCACTGATCTTTAACTTTTATGTTGTGTTTTTGTGGTTTCTAGTTGTTGAACAATGTGTCCTGATTGAGTTTTATTTGTCCTGTCTTTTAAGAGGAAATTACTTGCAACTCGTCTTTCCTTCGGTTTCGATTCCACTCTTGTAGTTTTTTCTGATGGTTGTTTTCAAGTTTTTTGGTCGTTACTTTGAATAGTAGGTTTTTTTTTTTTTTTTTTTTTTTTTTTCTCTTTCACGTGAGTCCTAACTTACATAAAATTCTTCAAGTTCTGCTTCTGAGTCATGAGTTTTTGGAATTTATGAATATGAGAGAGAGAGATAGAGAGACTTACAAACTCAATCCTTTTCTTTTATGGGCTAAATTGGAGTACAAAAACAGCACAAACCACAATACAGAGAAAAGGCGGGCACAAAGCCCCCAGAAAAGGAAGCAACAAACCAAACCAAACCACAAAAAGACCATAAAAGAAAAAATGATAGAAAATCAAAAGGTCCTAAAACAGAGAGAGAGCTAGAAGTACGCAGCGAAAACATCCAAGAAAAGGAACGAACGAACAAACGGAAACAAAGAGGAATATGCTTCAAGCTTGACTGCTTCTTCAACTTTTGACTCTAAACTCTTGTATCCTCGCATCCACTAAGTTGGATCTGACAAAATAGTAAATAGAAGAAGAATATATATGAATATGGTACTTTGACATTAAACACTTGAGACTTACTTAGCCCATTGAAATTTAAATTTCAAGGGTCTAAACGAAAAAAAAAAAAGTAATGATTACCCTTCCAAATAAATCTATAATTCCTGCGAAAACAGATAAACTCAAAAATACCAAATAAATCTATAATTCCTGCGAAAACAGATAAACTCAAAAATATAATATTCACTATAAGAGAGAACAATATGACCTTTATTTTATCTCTCTTTTCAACAGAATTACCCAAATTATATGTAAATTAGTTTAGTTGGGAACTAATGAATTAACAACTTGTTATATCATAATCCTTATCCTTGTACCAGTCTCATAATTTCAGATATTTGCTCCTAGTGACTATTGCATATGGCACATGCCAGAGATATAATATGGTAGTTTTTATTAAACTGCATGGGAAAGAAAAAAAGAAGAGAGAAAGAAAGTACTGTAAAACGAGAAATATATCAAATACTAACATTTTAGTGCCAATCTAGCTTTCTCCTTAATGCAGCTCCTTTAACCGCAATCATCACGTAAAGCCAGTCTCCCAGGCTATTCGTGAACCGGAAATAGGCATTTCTCCAAGCAGTATTCATCAACAAATTTCCACAAACTCCACAAAATCCAATACTGAATCCAACTGCAATTCCAATATAAAACCATAACATGTCAAACCATCCTCCACCATCTTCATTATCGTAACTTTCATTTTCGCGAGTTGAAGCAAAAGGGTCCTGCGGTGTCTTATCTCCAGGGCAGGAACTTGTCAAAGGAGGTCCACAGAGTCCTTGGTTCACGCTATACGTAGAGGCATTAAAGCTTTGTAGTTGAGTGCCTGTAGGGATTCTTCCTGACAATCCGTTATTTGACAAATCCATGTAATTCAGAGAAGATATTTTGGCCAAGCTAGTGGGAATTCTACCAGAAATCTTATTGTGGGAGAAATCCAGTGATTCTAGCTTAGTCAAGTTCCCGATGTTCTCGGGAATGGCTCCACTCAATGTATTCCTTGATAGGTTTAGTTGAACCAGTGCTAGAAGACGAGTCACTTCAATCGGAATCTCTCCAGTAAACTTGTTGCCTGACAGATTAATAATTCTTAGCAATCCAAGAATGTTTTTATATTCATACTCTGTTCCTTTCCAAATAATGAAGGATTCAACATTTTTCTGTTCTATATTAACTGAACCTCTACTAAAGAACCGGAAAGCTCTTGTTCTTATCGAAATGGTGCTGTCTGCATTATCTGCTTTTACCATTGAGGTGAAATTTTCAATGCACGAAGGAATAGCTCCAGAAAAATCATTTAGGGAGAGATCCAAAATTTGGATTTGAGTAAGATAGCAAAGACTCAATGGTATACTTCCATAGAATTTGTTTGACTTCAGACTAAGAAACACCAATGATGTTAATCTTTCTCCGATCCATGTTGGTATTATTCCTTCCAAATTATTCTGTCCAAAATCCAGAACTCGTAGCTCAGTGCAATTCTCCAATGTTGAAGACAAAGTTCCTGAGAAGTTATTGTTCCTCCACTGTAGAGTTTGAATATTTGTCAAACTTCTAATTGAGACTGGGATCTCTCCAGAGAACTTATTGTTTTCTAACTTGAGAAATACCAGAGTACCAAAATTACCCCAGCAATCAGGAAGGGGTCCGGATAACCGATTATTTGAAAAGTCAAGAATATCTCTTGTAAACCCGTCTTTCGCTTCACATAGAAACGACCTACAATCGACAAACTTATTATGGGAGACATACAAATTACTTGCATTGGACAGAAAAGGTGGGATAGGGCCATCAAATAGGTTGAAACTCAAGTCAATTGTAAGATCATAACTCCCAAGTGGAAAATATGGCAAGTTGTTGATAAGAAGGTTAAAAGACATATTTAAATAACCCAAGTTGGAAGTTATGTTACTAAACCAATTAGGAACGAGACCAGAAAGATCAGAATTAGAAATGTCTAGATATTTGAGATTTGATTGGGTTTGGAGCCAACTTGGAAATTGTGGACCTAACTTGAAAGAAGCTAGCTGTAAGGATGATAACTGAAATGAGGGGACCCAATTGGAGTTGAACTTTATTGTCACAGCTGAGTTATAGGATAGATCTAGTGCCCTCAATTTCGGACACCGTAGGTTCACTTCAGAGATAACCCCGGTGAGAGAGTTAGAAGAGACATCTAAAATCTCAAGATTATCAAGCTCACCAATACTCTCCATTGAGATACTATTGAACTTATTGTTAGCTGCACGAAACCAAGCCAAGTTTGACATTAAAGAAAGATCAGGCAATGGTCCTGTAAGTTGGTTGCCATCCAAATACAGATACAGAAGACTTGGAAATTGACTTAAACGATTTGGTAAAGGACCTTGCAACTTGTTTCCTTCAAGATGCAGTTCTGTCAAAGCTGGTAATGAATTCTTATCATCAAGAAAATCATGTAAGGTTCCACCAAGACTATTATCATTCAAATACAAGTCTTCTAGGTTTGTAAGGTTCCCCAAAGATTTTGGGACCCCACCCCCAACTTTATTCTCTGACAAAAATACGATTTTGAGGGAATTTTTAAGCCGAAAGGAATCTGGGAAGGAACCATCTATGTTGCTGCTTGTGAGGCTAAGATGCTCAAGGTTACTACTAAAATTTAAAAACCAAGTAATTACTGTGGGATGAAGTGAATTTTCTTGGAGAATAAGAGCTTTGAGATAATTGGACGAATTTGTGAAGGAAAGAGATGAAGTATCTACCTTGGGAAGTAGACAACGTGATACACGTAATGTTGGTAAGAAAGGCGCCACTTTAAAAGATTGAAGCCCGGCTGTGGTAAAGTTTGCATTCTTCAGTATAAAGGTCGTCAAAGAAGTGAGCTGAGAGAGCCATGAAAAATTATCAGCAATCAACGTCCGATTATAATCATCATCATCACGTGAAAGAGACAAAAATTGCAATTTGGTGAGATTTCCAAGCTCTGGAGGAATAGTTCCACTGATAGGATTTCCTGCAAGGTTGAGGTATGTAAGCTCTTTGAATGAACCAATAAACTTTGGAATCCAAACGAAGCAATTCGAACTGAGATCCAAGTAGTTCAAATACTGCAGTTCAGCCAACGAGGAGCCGATCTCGCCGCTAAGTTCGTTGCCACTGAAATCAGTCATAACGACATGATTGGTTTGGTTGTCACAAGTGACACCTCTCCAATTGCAACAGTTTTGGTTGGTGCTATTTGTCCAGGAGGAGAGAATGTCTCCAGGATCTACTATACCTCGCTTAAAGCTGAGGAGAGCCTCTTTTTCTTTCTCTATGCACTGCGCTTCATAATTCTGGCCAATACCCTCGCTCAGCACGTGAGCGGTACTGGCAAGCAAGAAGAGAAGCCTCACTACTATCATTCTATAGCTCACAATTTTGCTCAAAGGGAATAAGACACTTGATCAAAGTGAAACTATGGAATGGCCAATATATGTTCTTTTTGGCAAGGTCTACGATTATAAGTTGAATGTGGCGTGAAGATGAAGATATATATTATTTGAACTAGTGCTATATACTCCCAAGGTGAGAGACTTTTTTTTTTTTTTTTTTTTTTTGTGGCTGGTCAACAAAGAGCCAACTCAGTTGCAACGCATGAAGTATTGTTTGCTTTCAAAGAAAATTGAAAATAGCAATTTGATTATGTGTCGTTAAGTTCCATGGCAATAATATATGTTGTCACTTAGCAATATATTTCATGCCACAAAATATTTGTAGGATAAAGAATTTAACCTCGGCACCAATATTGTTTTTATGTTTTGTGCTTCATCAATTTTCCACTTTTTAGTTGGAAAACTACCAGAGTGAAACCTTTGGGCACGTATAGAATATACTCGATCCCCTTTTTTTGTCCACTTATGTCTTCATGATGGGCTTCCGCTCCAAATTTCTAATTAGAAACTCCGAAAAATACAACCTGACAAGAAAGACATCCACGAGTTCATGATATGATAATCCCATATTAGATAAAACCCTCTCAGAGTATGCCTAAATTTTTTAAAATCTGAATAGACAAAACCGGATAGGAAAATATAGGAGAATTAATCTCGTTTTTTTTCCTTAAAAAAAAAAATTGTGCCTAATTCACAAAAACTTTATACTATAAATAAAAATGCGATCCAACCACTTAAGGAAACAATGTCTCCAACGTGAAAGGCCTCAATGGTCTTTCGCTACCAGCGGCTAATGCACATCATAAATCTTTACACAAATTAATATCAACGTGGATCAACTTTAATGTTGCTTGTGTGCATTACTAAGATTATCTTGGGACAATGTTCATTAGAATCTGAAAGAAATTATTTTGATGTAGGGGCATCTTGAACACAAGGGTGAACTTACGTGGTCCAATCCTTGAAGAATGTTTGAGCCTGTTCGTAAGGGTCATCGAAGAGAGGTTTAAACACGTAGAGCACAAAATAGTGCACCATCGGGTCTAATTCTCGACGATAATAAGATTTGATTTGGCCTCTTCTAACAGCTACATATTTTCGGAAGAGTGGTTATGTGTCCTCATATTTCATAACCCATACATATGCTTTTTGACGGATCTTGTGCCATGTCACCTATTGGCTCAAAAGCCGTAATAGCCTTACTGGAAAAACAAAAGGTAATATCGTGTAAACTGTAAATTGAATTTCATGCGAAATTATTTTCTCTCTCTGACGTACACGCTACATATGTTGAAAAAAAAAAGAAAGAAAAAAAAAAGAAAGAATCAAATGTAGAAAAGAAAGCTTTCATATGTTTGGATGATGTCTCTTTCATTCTCTCCATCAATCAAAGTAGTTTCTCTAGCGATGTCTTAATTGTAATTTCCGGTTTATAAGAGCCTTGAGTTTCTAATGTTACAAAAAAGAACTTCATAGCCTTCTATCTTTTTTCTGAAAAAAAAAAAAGTTATTGAAGAATTAAGAAAATTCGACAACATTTGTTAATTCGCTTATGTCACAGTATACCCTGATGATCAACTTATAATTTTGAAGTAAAATCCTTTAGTTAATTAAACAATTTTTGTAATTACAAACTTATATATGTAATTTGCATGACTCGGGAGAAGACGTGGTCAAGGTCTCATTTCAGGACATAAAGTCGAGCCATAAAACCAACGCGGAAAAACTGATGCTTCTGGACCCATCTCTGTCGAGTAATAAATACGCGCAACTTATTGAGTACGGTGTTGACTGGTAATTAGCTACATAAATAATTTTATGTGGATCTTTCTAAGGTTCGAATTTTAATTGATGATATTTTGCTTTAGCTCGGTAGTTTTTTTGTTTTTGATGCTTCATGATATTTCAATTGGAAGAAAAAGATTGATTATTTGTTCCTATTTGACTAAACAATTGTAAAGAATTAACATACGATAAAAGGTAATAGAACGAAAAATAAGAACACACAAATTTAAGTAGAAAAACTTAATTGAGAAAAATCACTAACAGAGGAGTAGATAATTTTACTATATAAGGTTGAGTCTTACACTGCCAATTCGAAATATATAAAAGTCCCAAATTCCTAAAATGCATACATATACGGGACAAAACACGTATGAAAAAACAAGGCCCATAAAACAGGTTCATATCCTAAGAGATCTACTCCCGCACCCCCAGTGGGATTAGTGGTGGGCTCCAGAATCGGGCCTATAGGCGCAATCCCTCCGCTACCATCACAAATCTCCAAAAAATTCTCCCAATTACAAAATCGCTACATATGTTGTATCACGAGCTTTTTGAGTCAGGTCAAATAAAATTCGGGTCACGAACTCTAACAATAATTAATTAAATGCTAGATATTATAGTGGCATGTCAGGCACAAATTAAATAGTAACTAAACATACAAATAGGCAACAATATCCCAAATAGCACAACGATCTATCCACTATAACAAATGAGGGCAATAGCGAGGACATTAATAGATAGGACATTTAAAGTCCTAGTTATTACCCGTCAAAAGGAGAATTTGGTTTAGTGGCTAGGAAAATCTGATCCAATAAGTAATACTGAGGACATTGTCCTCGGTAAAAGTGTGCTCACTCCATGTGGGAACTAATCCTGCGTGATGAATTTTTTCTTTTAGTTTTTTTCTCTAAGAATTTGTATTAGTGAGGACTTTGTTCTTGGTAAAGACTTTGGCGTAATTTCCTATTCTAGTGGAAAATATTGGCGCCGTGCCAAAATTTATGAAAGAAAATTCAAAAGCATTACTTAAAACAGTATCCTGATGTAACCTCCTAAGAATCCCTAGACTTGTAATCTTAATAGAATTATTACTAATAGACTTTCATGACATTTTAATAAGTTTATTTTCTCAATTCATGAAATTATGTATGTAATATAATTATGATGTTAAGTATTCTGTGACAAGATTTCTATTATTTTTATATTTTATCTTGGGAATAATAAGTTGTTTTTTTCTTAATAAGAAGCTAATGCAAGGGAAAAATCATATGTTTACTGAGATGGATTATGGTTGAATAAAAATGTGACATTATTACGTCGCAAAACTTTGAGCCAATAATATAAATATATGTATAGAATTACAATTGGGTAACCTTAGAAACTAACAATTAGTAACTAAAGGTTAATGGTGACACCAAGATTGAAGTCAAGGCATATTTTGGAGGGCTAAAATTTAAAGGAAATCAAATAGTAAAAATCATGTAGATGAAATTAATCAATAGTGTAGAGAAAACTAAAAGATGAATGGTGGAGATTAAGTAGATAAAATTAATCGATAGTGTAGGAAACACTAAGAGATTTATGGTGGAGATTAAGTAGACAAAATAAATCAATAGTGTAGAAATCATCAAGAAATCAACGGTGGAGATTAAGTAGACAAAATAAATCAATAATGTAGGAAATACCCAAAGATAATGGTGAAAATTAAATATATAGACAAAACTTTAATCTAATGGTGGAGAAAATACTAAAGACTAAATATATATATAAGAAACATCAATAAATAGCCAATGAGGTAGTGTCCTTTCTTACTCATATTAGACCTATTAGAACTCAGGTAGTTTCCAAAATATTGGAGAATAGTTTCCAAAATATTGGAGAATAGTTAATTACTAACTTAGTTATATATAAGCATCAATTAATAAAACTAAAATTTATTCATATAGCGCGATTATTAGTGACTAATGAGTCAATTTATATAGAGCTAAAGTCTCATTTTCCCTTCCTCTTCAACTGATGTGGGACTAAGACTTTTCTTTATATTTTATTTATAACAAATCAAATATCAGCTTCATTAATATGAAAATGACATCTAACATATGTTAGACCATTTACAATCAACTCGTTTCCAAAATGTTGTCCTCCTAATTTCCTATTATTTCAATATGGAATAATTCCAAAATAATCAATTATCACCTTAGCTTTATATATAAAGAAACTCATTAAAAAAACTTCCCAAACTTATTCATATACCAGTATAATTAGTAACCAATGAGCTAGTCTCTTTATAGAGAGTTTAACATAGGAAAACATTCCTATACCGACAACATCTATAGCTAAGAAGTCGTCACCTTAGCTAGTTGAAAAGAAAAATTTTGGACAGAATAAACGTTACCACTATAAAGTCCTATAAATAACGACGTCCTGAATACACCCTATATCAACGACTAATATCGACACTATAAGGTAATCTATAAAATATCTATACACATAGCGACATCATTATTGTCGCTATGGAGTATAATAACTTTTAAGTTTTTTTAAAATGTTAAAAAAAATATAGCTTAAAAACTTAACAAAATTGATTTATCTACACAAACTCGTCGTTATGGGGTTTGAATGAAATAAGTTCGAAAAAAAATTAACAAAATTACATTATTAGACCTACAGAGCTGTTGCTATAGGTTTTGAATGAAATTCGGCCGACAAATTGAATTTCGATATGAAAAGAGAGAGTGTCGTTTGCTCTATAAGGACAATCGTCTCTATTATTTTTGTTTGATTAAATTTTATTTTTAGGTTTGTATTGCTATGGATTTGGAGCTTTTTCTTCATTAAAGGTTGGTTTTCCTAATCTCTAAATTAGTTTAATTGATTTTTTGTTAATATGTGGGTTAAATTTTATGGGTAAATATATGAATACATGAATTTTGGGTGATAATTATTTGGCGGATTGATTGATTTGAGGTTGAGTATAATTTATATGAATCTATTTTGGTTTATGAAATTGTTAATATCGTGATTACTGGATATGGAATATGTTGGTAAGTTTTAATTTTTCAGTTTTTTTTGGAGGTCTAATTTTGGTATGGTAACCATTGGTGTTTTCTTTCTTTTTCTACTTTTGTGGTTTCAATTTTGTAGAACATGCCATTATTGAATTTCCTTTGTCCTGTCTTTTGAAAGGAAATTACTTGTGACTCGTCCTTTGTTCTGTTCCGATTATGTTGTTATAGTCTTATAGTTTCAATTTGTAGTTTTGTTGTTTTCAATATGTTCTACTTGATCATATTTGTCTTTAACCCGAATCCTAACTTGTAATGAATTCTTAGAGTCCGCTTCCGAGTTTTTGGTTTTGAAATTTAAATTTACGTAAAGAAACAGAGAAAAAGAAAAAGCTGTTAACTAACTCATGACAGAGAACTCCACAAAATTAATCAACAATAAGAGACATTTCCACTGAGGTAATAGACTAATACAACATGTCTTTACACACGGTAATAACTCACTTGTTTTACAAACTCAATCAAGAAGATGCATCAAGCTTGATTGATTCTTTAGCTTTTCAACTCTGAACTCTTGAACCCTTGCAGGCACCAAGTCTGATCATCAACATAGGGATCTAATAAGAAAAGTTGAAAAACGATGATGATATATTTTATATATATGATCATATATATATATATATATTCATATATGTAACCAAAATAATCTACTTCAATTTCAATGATAGTCAATTGAAATTCAAATTTTGCGATCTTAAGATAAAATTTTAAATAAAATAGTTATTGCCTTTCAAAATAAATCGATAATTTCTGCCAAAGAAAAAAAAAAAAAAAACTACGTTCTAATCTTGACAAGGAGAAAAGAATATGGTCTTTATGCTATCTTCTTTTTGCAGAGCATAATCCAGTTTTTCACAAGTCCCATAATTTTCACATTTCAAAGATTTGCCCCTAGTAGCTACTTCATTTGGCATTATGCCTGAGATATAATTTGTGTCTATATACACTATTAATTTTATTAGACTGCATGGAAAATATTATAACAATAAAAAGTGAGAAATACATTGAATACTAACCTTTTAGTGCCAAGCTAGCTTTCCCCTCAATGCGGCCCCTTTAACAGTAATCATAACGTAAAGCCAATCTCCCAGGCTTTGCATCATCCGAAAATAAGCAATTCTCAATGAAGTGTTGAGTAACAAATTCCCACAAACTCCACAAAATCCAGTTGCAAATCCAGACCCAATTCCAATATAAAACCATGACTTGTCAAACCATGTTTCACCAAATTCTTCGTAGCTTTCATCGTCAGGAGTTGAAGTTGGAGGACCATGTGATGTCTTATCGCCGGGGCATGAACTTATCAGAGGAGGTCCACAAAGTCCATTGTTTATGCCGTATGTAGAAGCATTAAAGCTTTGTAGTTGAGTCCCTGTTGGTATTCTTCCTGACAATCTATTACTTGACAGATCCAAGTGATTCAGGGTGGATACTTTGGCCAAGCTTGTTGGAATTTTACCCGAAAGCTTATTGTGGGACAAATCCAGTGATTCTAGACGTGTCATTTTCCCGATCTTCTCGGGAATGGCTCCACTCAAATAATTTCTTGATAAATTTAGTTGAACCAATTGTACAAGACAAGTCACTTGAACAGGAATCTCTCCAGCCAGGTTGTTGCTTGATAGATCAATAATTCTTAGAAATCCAAGATTCTTTTCATATTCATACTCTATTCCTTTCCACACGATGGATGCAACATTATCATACTCAATCTTTAGGCTTCCAAAGCGCTGAATGGGATCGATTACCCCTTCTAAAGTGGTGGCCATTTGAACCATCATTGAGGTGAAATTTTCAATGCAGGAAGGAATGACACCAGATAAATCATTTGAGGATATATCTAGTATTTGGATTCCAGTAAGCTGGCAGAGATTCAATGGGATGCTTCCATAGAATTTATTTGACTTGACACTAAGAAAAACCAATGACGTTAGTCTTTCTCCAATCCATGATGGTATTGTTCCTTTCAAAGCATTTTTCCCAACATCTAGAACTTGTAGCAAAGAACAATTCTTCAATGAGGAAGGCAAGGTCCCTGAGAAGTTATTGTTCCTCAATTGTAGAGTTTGAAGCTCTCTCCAGTTGGAACTGATTGAGGTGGGAATCTCTCCAAAGAACTTATTGTTTCCTAAATCTAGAACAGCCAAACTCTCGAAATTACCCCAGCAGTCGGGAAGGCTTCCAGAAAATTGATTGTTAGAAAGGACAAGCACTACCAAAAACGTTTTTCTCGCCTCACATAGAAAAGACCAACAATCAGTCAACTCATTATTGGAGAGAAACAACTGAGTTACATTGGACAGAGAAGGTGGGATAGAACCTTGGAATTGGTTGAAACGCAAATCAACTCTATTAGCACTTATCGGAAAATATGGCAGGGTGCCGTTAAGAAGGTTGAAAGACATATTTAAATAAACCAACTTGGAAGTTATATTACCAAACCAGTTGGGAATGAGGCCATAAATATCAGAATTGGAAATATCAAGATATTCAAGATCTGATTGGGTTTGCAACCAACTAGGAAATTCCGGACCCAACTTGCAAGAAGAGAGCTTTACAGATGTCAGCTGAAATGAGGAAAACGAATTGGAGTTGAATCTCAATGTCAGAGCTGAGTTATATGATAAATGTAGCTTCTTCAATCTGGGACACCTTAGGATTTGTGCTTCAGAGATAACCCCGGTGAGAGAGTTTGAAGAGATATCTAAAGTCTCAAGATAAATAAGCTCACCAATACTCTCTGTAGAAGTAACATTGAACTTATTGTCAACTGCACTAAAAATAGTCAAGTTTGACATTGATGATAGATCAGGCAATGGTCCCGTGAGTTGGTTGTTGTCTAAAACCAGAATACGAAGATCAGGGAATCGACTTAAACGGTTTGGAAAAGGACCTTCCAACTGATTATTATCAAGATATAGCTCTCTCAAAGATGGGAATGTGTTTTTATCATCAAGAATTGATCCTCTAAGTTGGTTAAATTCCAAAGACAAAGTCTGTAAGGAATTCTTGGTAGAACATGTCAGGTTTTCTAAAAGATCGGGTAAGGTTCCACTAAGATTGTTATTGAACAAATCCAATGTAACAACGTTAGTAAGATTCCCCAAGGATTTTGGTACTCCACTTTCAACTTCATTAGATACCAAGGCAACGTACGACAGAGAATTTTTATTGCCAAAGGAATCAGGAAACGAGCCATCTATGAAGTTGCCTAAGAGGGTAAGACTAACAAGGTTATTGCTAGAATTTAAGAACCATGTGATTCCTGTGGGATGTATTGAATTATCCTTTAGAATAAGAGTTTCGAGTAAATTGGAAGAATTTGTAGAGGAAAGAGACGAAGTATCTACCGTAGGAGGAAGTAGACAATTCGATACTTCTAACCTTGATAATGAAGGTGGCACCTTAAAAGATTGAAGGCCTGCTCTAGTAAAATTCGCATTCATCATTGTAAAGGTCTTCAAAGAAATGAGATGGGAGAGCCATGCAAAATTATCAGCAATCAACGTTCGATCATAATCATAATAATAATCACGTGAAAGATCAAGAGATTGCAATTTGGTGAGATTTCCAAGCTCTGGAGGAATAGTTCCACTGATAGGATTCCCTGCAAGGCTGAGATGCGTAAGCTCTTTGAAAGAACCTATAAACTTTGGAATCCGAACGAAGTTATTCCCACCGAGGTCCAAGTACTCCAAATGCCGAAGTTCAACCAAGGAGGAACCAATCTCGCCACCGATCGCGTAATCCCGACCAAATAAACGAGCATCACTAAAATCAATCTTAATGACATGATTGGTTTTGGTGTCACAAGTGATATGTCTCCAATTGCAACAATTTTGGTCGGAGCTGTTTGTCCAAGAGGAGAGAGTGTCGCTAGGATCTATAACTCCCTTAAAGCTGATAAGGAGAGCCTTTTTCTCTTTCTCTATGCAACGTGCTTTATAATTCCCACCATTACCCTCGCTCAGTACATGAGCGGTGGCAAGTAAGAACAAAAACCCCACTACTATCATGCTCACAATTATTCTCAAAAGGAAGATTACACTTTTTTTTTTCCCTCCAGAAAGGAAGATTACACTTTTTTTTTTCCCTCCAGAAAGGAAGATTACACTTTTTTTTTCCCTCCAGAAAGGAAGATTACACTTGATCAATGTGAAACTATGGAACGGCCAACATGCGGTTTGTCTACCCCTTACTCCAGACCATCTTTATATACTTGCGGAAATTGGATGCTCAACGAAGTTGGAGAAATAAAATGACAAGAAATAAAATAATAATATAGAGAAGGCTAAGAATATATATATATATATATATTGCTATGTATATCAAAATTTTTACTAAATTTTTAATATCAACACATGTGGCATGTGAGTTGGCAATATTCAATAGGTGAATATGATTAACTTATTTGTGTTAAGTTTTAACACACCAATTAAATAGTGCCAATTCAAATGCCACATGTATTGGTATTAAAAATTTGGTACAAATTTTTGTACACATAGCATTATATGTATGTGTGTTTCAAATAACTCTAAATTCCTCTCCAATTAATGAATGGAGTAAAGCATCATCCAAAATTTGAAATTATTTAGTTAATTTTTTTTCAACTTTTATTTTTATTTTAAAGCTTAATATGAAATATTATCATTACATTGGTTATTAGACATGAACTAAGATATCAAAATTAAAAAAAAAAAAACTATCTAAATATCATACCAACTGCCAAAAAAAGAATGTTTCAAAAAGAATAAAATCATCACAAAAGGAGCTTCTTGGGTGGCTCTATTGCTTGCCATTTTTTTTTTTCTATCTTCACCTTCCTCTTTTAATTAACGGTTAATATATTTGCACCACTGTTATATAGAAAAGGCACCTATTTTTCTTCCTAACTACTTTTTAATTTCAAATTTACCCTTAAAATATTATGGAGCAAATTCTAATGAACCTACCCTATTCTTTATGTTCCTGAAACCTATTAGTCTTTTTGTTATCAAGATGGTGCCTTTATATATAAGAGTAATAATTGGGACATTAAAAATTTACACAAAAAACTTATATTAATGATGTGTCATCCATTTCAACCACTTTTATTTAAAGTGGGACCACACTATTTCAAATTTAATAGTTGAAATGAATGACACATCATGTGGTATAAATTTTTTGTGTAAATTTTTAGTGTCCTAATCACTGGGTGCAAATATAATCTTTTATAATTAATTTATTTTTACAAAAATATCCTTATACTGAATGACATAAATGTACACATAATAGTATTAAATAATACATCTCATTATTTCTTAATGCTATACCCTCAAACATTTCTACAACAATCTTGGAAACTATTGTGGTGAATTTCAATTAAGACTTATAGTCATGAATGAACAAGTAGGAAATTCAAAATTTTTATTGCAAAAAGTGAGTTTTTATTTTTATTTTAAGATTATGAGAATTTTTTGTTTTTTATTTTTTTTTCTTTTTTACTATTAGCTCTGGACGTTTGATTTCTTTTTGCAATTACAGATATCAGTTTGTTTACCAAAAAAAAAAAAAAATCACAGATGATCAGTTAGAAAAGGTTTCGTTTCCGGTGAAAAAGGAAAGAGTAAAAATTTTACAGTTGTTTTGTTTCTTTCTCTTTTCCTTATAATACTTTATCTTTGATTAGAAATTATAGCAGAAAAAGAAATTCAGAAATGGTTTATTCTCATTATGTAGGTTGAGGGTGATAAAAGAACTATGAACTTTTAAAGGTTTATTTTTCAATTTTATATTTCAAAATATACACTATGATATTGAGAAGAAGACAAGCAAACGGGTGAGATTGTGGAAGTAATAAGTTAGAAAATTTAAACTAAGTAGGAAACTAATCTTTCAAATCTTCACTTTGATGGATAAGTTTTGAATTAATAAAAAGTTAAAAGGGTGCGTACAAATAAATTTTAGAATTTTAAAATTTAAGAAGGGATGTGAAGAGAAAAAAGAGGTGTGAAAATAGAAGCACCTAATGAATTATTACGTACAATTTCGTTTTTATCATAAAATAATTGTTTTCCCCATAATAGGAACTTTCAAAATTAATTGAGATTTCCTTTAAGCAGATAGAGTAGTGCTCAAAAGACGTAACCAGAATTTTCTAAGAAAAAATGAAAAGTCGAGACAAATCCTTATTGCATATAGTGAGTAGACACCATTGATTATTGTATATACCTATATAAAAACAATCTAATAAAGACAAACCCAAACATATATTCCAGCACTGAAAAAGGAAGAAGGAGAAAATGGAACTAAACAAACACGCGAAGAAGAAAGAGAAAAGAAAGAAAAATAAATAAAATATAATGGGAAAATATAATCCCTTCTCTAGTGTTTAATTAACGAATTCATATAATCATTTCCTAGAAAAATTTTATGATATTTGACCATAATGTGTATATTCATTAAATTTTCCTCTATGGTGATTTTAATTAAAATAAGACTAAAACTAAAAAATGTTTAATCCCCCCAAAAGAAAGTCTCTTAGGTGATTGCTTTATTTAACTTAGGACAAAAATCCTATGGCATCCTCACTTTTGTTGAGAGTTATTGTTTACTCCCTCATATTTGAAATTTTGCCTAAACACCCTAATTTTTACGAATGTGGTATTGCATTACCCCAAATTTTACAAATGTGGTGTTGTTTTATCTCAATTAGCATATAATATTAGAAATTTATATATTTTGTCAAATAAAAATATGATTGCTTTAGAAATAATCTTTGTTAAAGGGATTTTGATGGGTAAATGATTTTTAATTTTATGCAACCATGAAAATTTTCTGAATTTAGTCCTCATCATTCTCGATTTCAAGTACAAATATTTTATTAATTTTTAGAATTTATGCAAATATGAGAACAGAATTTTTCTTCTCCGTTCTTCATTATTATTTAGAGGGCCTCGATTTTGACAAATATAGAGTTTCTTTTTTCTAATATTGTCTACTAATTAGAATAAATTAGCACTATATTTATAAGAATTGGGGCAAACTGATATTATATTTGTAAAAATTAGGATATTTAGATAGAACTTCAAATGTGATGGAATAAAAGATAACTCTCAATAAAAATAGAGGGTCATAAGCTATTTTGCCCGTTTAACTTATGTGTTACTTCACAAATGTGAAGGCTGGTAGAAACTAGAACCACGGAGGGGAAAGTTTCTCAATTTGACTGACCCTGGAACAGATAAAGGCAATTAAGACCTTTTCTTTTTTAAATACAATTAAGACTTCTTTTATCTTACTATGTTGTGTATCCTATGTTAAACAAAAATTACAGCGCGTTGATCGGTTTCAACAAATTCAAAGTAACAACGCGTACATGGCGATAAAATAATTCTGTTAAAAATTCATATCATTGTACTTTCTAAAAACAGATGAGAAGAAAAAAGAAAAAAGAAGTAGAATAATAAATATGATTGGATGTATTTGAAGGGCCATCACCAAACTTGTAGCGTAGGATTTGGTTCAGGAGAGAAAGTAAAAAAGGAGCCAACTTAATTTGACCCTGGTTTGAACAAAGAGGCAACCTAATATTGCTACGCATAAGCATTGTTTGGCTTCAACAGAATTCAAAATAGCAACTCGACAAGTGTCGAGCAAGAAATATTTCCTTATCATCTCGACCCATCTCTGTCGAGTAATAAATACGCGCAACTTATTGAGTACGTTGTTGACTGGTCATTAGCTACATGAATAATTTTGTGTGGATCTTTATACCGTTCGACTTTCAATAGACGATATTTTGCTCTAGCTCGGTACACATCTTTCTTTTTGATGCCTCATGATATTTCAATGGAAGAAAAAGGTTGGTTATTTGTTCATATTTGAATAAATGAATCAATTAAATGCTAGATATTACAGTGGTGTTTGGCGCCCAATTAAATAGAATTTGAACACACAAATAGGCAAAAATATCCCAAATAACACAATGATCTATGCATGATTCGGGTTTTGGCCTAAGTCCACAGTCAAGGACAGCGGAAAAATTAATTCTACCATAAAAAAAAAGTCATTTTCATCAGTGATTTGGTCCTCTTGATCCGTAGTACTGGATATCAATAAAACTTTAATACTGATATGTTTAGTCATGATCATCTAGATAATTCTAGTAGAGCGTGCAGTCTGGGAACAATAATATATGAACACAAACTAGTTTCAACTTTACCAAAAACTAATACTATATCGAAACTAAGAATTTCGTGAATTTGAGACCTAAGTTAATTTGTGACTCATAAAATTGAACCCAACAAAGAAAATATAATTAAAAGAAAAAGCGACTTATGAAAATAGGACTAACCTTGTCAATGAAAACAAAGAGTCTAAATCGGTGTTTCTTAGAGGAGAATCCTAAATTACCAAACATTTCACCTAAATAATGGTTTTTGTACAAATTGATGAAAATTTCATAATGCTCGATGAATACGAGTGGAAATAGGTCTGGAATCATTGAAACACAATGTTCAGCCATTAAATTTTGCCTCAATCTGTTCTAGGGCACAGCGTACAGATTTTCCCCCATTAAACTACAAAGGAAATTAATACTCAAGGATAGGGAGGCAATGGAATGATTTGTGTGGATTTAAATTGAAAAAAAAAGGGTGAAAAATGGCTTACCTTCACCAGAGATGGATTTCTTGCGCCATCGAAGATGAAGAAGAAGACTAGAAGGCTCGACAAATTTTACCAAACTTGCATGGTTAATACATTTTCTAAAATCTATTTATAAAGCAAGTTTATAAAATATTTGGTATCCAGAATATTCACATATTCAAAACCAAAACCAGAAACACATAATTGTGCATATTAACATCGACCAATGTAAATGAGTAAGCTTTCATCTTACCATCACGGTCCTGTAATATCCCTTATCAAAGGTACCCAGCATCCTGATATTACTCGGAGGTGTGTCAGCCAAAAACCTGCGCAAAGGGCCTAGGTCTTCCACCTAGCGCTGCAGCAACTCGCCAGTGATCCAAACTACTATGATGAAATAATAGAACTCAAGTGTGTGATCCTATAGTATGTACAACATATAACAGGATATGTAATAACTATGCAAAATATAATCAAATAATGCTTTAAAAATCCACTTGCCATTATTCTGGGATTTACTATAACATGGGCAACTCTCCACGGTATTACCCTATAATCACAATTTAAAAATATGTATATAAAATCACATATTCCAATCCTAGTATAATCCAATATGTTTCCATAATTTATTAAACTGTTGCGTAAATGTAACACCCTAAGTCCCACATCGGACATGTTCTAGTAAGATCATGTGTATTTAAGTGATGGTCTATGAGCCCAAAACTACCTTCAAGCTAGCACTTTTGGGTGAGACCCAGTGGTATTGCATTTGGTATTCAAAGCCGACCCAGTTGAAAGGCTGCTATGGGCTGGAATCATGGTAAATGTGGACCCCACCTATAGGAGTTATATGTGGGCTATTGAATGTGAACCCCCTAGCAAGAACGCTAGGTCCTTAATGGGTAGAGATTGTAACGCCCCAAGTCCCATATCGGGCATGTTCTAGTAAGATCATGTGTATTTAAATAATAGTCTATAAGCCCAAAAGTATCTTCAAGCTAGCACATTTCATAAATTAATTATAAATCAAACAAGTATAAAACCAAGCTAATGATGCTTGGACGATCGTTTTGGATTCCGATAAACTAACTTTGAAAAGTTACTTTATCAACGGAGCCTCAAAATGAGAAATGGAGATCACCATTGAATTTCTAACGCCCAAAATAGTTAGGTTAGACATATAATTTGCAAAATTTGAGTTCTGGGTCGAGACCGGTCCTATGACATGCAAAATGACACTATTCACGAGTCTCAGAATTTGTGTTACTTCGAAACATATTGGTGTTATATAACAAAACTCGTTTCTTGATTCAATAAATCTAAATTTGAAGTCGAAACTTTGTTTCGAGGTCTCGGGCATTAGTTGGCCTTAATTCCCAAATGTTACAAGAAGACCACTTTTTCAAAGTATTTAGAAAAATATCCTCTTTACTGAATATTTATAAAAATATCTTTTTCTGAGCTTGCTCCCAGGAAATTGGTGGCTGGAAAGTATTGGGGACGACTCAAGGGATATAGGACTTACGACTTTGGGTGGTGCTCAGCGTCAAATGGCGGCAGAATGACGAAAGATGCTACGATTTGCCACGATTTTACACGCGTCTTCTTGGCGGCGCCGACTAGAGGAGGGCAGAGCAGCAACCTCCGGTCGTGGGGAGGTGGCTGCTCAGAGCTCCAGGCCTGATTCAATGTCGGTGATAGTTTTTGGGAGAGAAACCGTGAGAGGGAGAAAGAGAGTTATCGGGAACTTTGAGTTAAAAAGGAGAGAAAATTGAAGGATTTATGAGCAATTTTAAATACTGTAGCCCACATGTCACAATTCGGTTGGTTGGGCACTATTCACACAGATTATAATTTTTATCAAGCTTTTCAAAAATCCTTTCATTTATGCACTCAATTAATTTCTCTTTAGTCCTTGTTTTTAAACTTTCTTTACATTTTTTGTCCAAATGAATCTAGACTCAATTAAGTCTAGGTACAATTCAGATATTTTTATTTAAATATCTAAAAATTCAAAATTACCAAACTACCCATAATTTAAAATTATTTTTATACCTTTTTAAAAATTCAGTTATTACATTTAAAGAGTTAAAAATAACCGGCTTTAAAAGTTCACATTTAAAGCAGTAACTAAAACAACCATCCAAACTGAAAGCCGAGAACTGCCTTTAAATGTCCACATTTAGAGCCGGTTCTAATTGTCCGTATTTATAGTATGTTTCCATATGTGAAGCGAATTCTAAAAGTAACTAGCTTTAAAAAGAGTATAAATTTTTTTCTTATAAATATAGCTCTATATATTTAGATATTTTTCATATATGCTGACCTCGTGTTCTCAATTCATACAAATCATAAAAATGACACTTGACTACTTAGATCAATTAAAACTTATATATATGGTTGCCAATGCAATATGAATTTTTTTTTAACCTATGTGTATGTATTTTTTTTTAGCCATTGGATCATTATCTAATCGTGATTCAACGGTTATAATGAAGTGTATAAAAAGACATGCATCATTAATGCTATTTCTTTCTCTTACATTTTACTATAAAAAATGTGTATGATAAATTTTCATTGGCCAAAGTGATACCTATGTATTATTAAAAAAACAAAATACCTGTTGGATTGATATATATATATATATATAAGGAACCTCAATAAATAGCCAAGTAGGTAGTGTCCTCCCTTACTCATATTAGTATAAAGTGTTTACATACAACTTATTAGAACAGAAAAATAATAGAAACTTAACAAACGAACACGTGTCCTACTTAGAAAACTAATTCTTAACAACTCTTTGAACAAACTAATAATCTCTGCAATAATCTTCATTTGATATATCCCCCCACAAACTATCGTACAATATCTAATTTCCCGTCTAGCTAATTGAAAGCCTTGAATAGATGCACTAGCTAAATTTAAGGGTTTTGGACACTAATACCTATCTTTTCGAAAATAATACCAAAAATACGACCTTAAGAAAATAATTAAAATCGCATACGACCTAACATCGGCATTTTTCAAAATATTTTTGGGCTAGAAAACGCGGTAGCGTGGTGGCAAGATATTCTTGTTACCTCCTAGAGGTTAATGGTCTAAAACCCACAATCTCATTTTTTGTTTCTCTTCTTTTTCTTTCTTTCTTTTTTCTTTTTCACTTCTTTTTTATTTTTTTTTCCTTCTATTTTTCTCTTTTTAAATTTTTTTTTCTTTTTTCGTTTTTTTTTTCACACCTTTCTAAATTTATTATGTTCAATTTTCATAGCTTACACTTTTTTTTTCTTTTTCCTTTTTGCTATTATATTCTTTATCTCTTTAATTCATCTTTTCATTTTTTTTGCCTACCTTTCTAAATTTATTATATTCTATTATTATATTTTTGGAAACCACAAAGGCTTCCTATAAACTACAAAGGTTTTCTAGAAACCAGTTTGATTCCTTTTTAGCAGAATGTCCTGTGTGTAAATACATCACAGGAAACTACAAAGGTTTCTTAGAAACTAGTTTGGTTTCCTTTTAGCGAAATATGATGTATATAAGATCACAGAAAACTGCAAAGATTTTTAGGAAACCAGTTTGGTTTAGTTTTAGCAGAATACCCAGTATATAAGATCACAACCTCTTTTTTTTTTCTCTTCTTTTTCTTTCTTTCTTTTTTCTTTTTCACTCACTTTTTTTCTCCTTTTGTTTTTCTCTTTTTTCATTTTTTTTCTTTTTTCATTTTTTTCACACCTTTCTAAATTTATTATATTCAATTTTCATAGTTTACGCTTTTTTTTTCTTTTTTTTTTTTTGCTGTTATATTCTTTATCTGTTTAATTCATCTTTTCATTTTTTTGCCTACCTTTCTAAATTTATTATATTCCATTATTATATTTTTGGAAACCACAAAGGCTTCCTATAAACTATAAAGATTTCTTGAAAATCAGTTTGATTCTATTTTAGCAGAATGCCCTATGCGTAGGTACAACACAGGAAACTATAAAAGTTTCCTAGAAACCAGTTTGGTTTTCTTTTAGTAAAATACGATGTCTATAAGATCACAAAAAACCACAAAAATTTCTAGGAAACTAGTTTGGTTCAGTTTTAGCAGAATACCCGGCATGTAAGTAAATCACAGGAAACCAGTTTGGTTTTCCTTTAGTAGAATGCCCTATATATAAGTATATCACAGAAAACTAAAAAAGTTTCCAGGAAACCAGTTAGGTTTATGTGTAGCAGAATGTCTTATATGTAAGTAAATCACAGGAAACCACAAAAGTTTTCTGGAAACTAATTTGATTTCCTTTTAGCAGAATGCTATATACGTAAATAAATCACAGTAAACCACAGAGGTTTCTTGGATACCAGTTTGGTTTCATTTTAGTAGAATGCCATGTATGTAAGTTAATCACAAGAAACCACAAAGATTTCTAGGAAACTAGTTTGGTTTCTATGTAACAGAATATCCTGTAGCTAACTAGATCACAGATTATCATAAAGGTTTCCAGGAAGCTAGTTTGATTTCTTTTAGCATAATACCATGTATGTAAGTAAATCACAAAAAAACTAAAAAAGTTTCCAGGAAACCAGTTTGGTTTATGTGTAGCAGAATGTCTTGTATATAAGTAAATCACAAGAAACTATTTTTCGTTTCCTTGAAACTGTTTTGGTTTCTTTTTAGCAGAATGCTCTATATATAAGTAAATTATAATTCAGCATAGAAAGAAGTATAAGGAGGTAGTCACGCATGGGAAAATTGAGCCAGCAAGAATTGGGTGATGCATTAAACAAGGACGCTAGAGAATATGATTAAGTTCTCAAATTAAGCAATTATATTTTTGAAGTAGCATCAGAAATATATATTGCTAGCAAAGCTTATAATTAGAAATCCAATTAAGCAATGGTTTATGGTAACCAATTATCAAATTAGAGTTTATTTACTAATATATTCTAGTAACCACTATCGATTACCAGCTATAATTTAATATGCATATTATTTTGGGAAAATTAAGAAACTTTTTACATTATTTCAAAGAAACTTTTTACAATACTTTGAATAAGCTTAATACATATTAGCTATTATAACTAGCTAGCACAGAGGTATATGGGTCTTTAGGAAGTGAAGGGTTGACTCCTTCCGGAACAGGCCCTACATTTTCAGTCCCTCTTTGATTTCTAATGCCCTTATTGCGCCATTTCAGGAACACCACCAGAACCAATATTAGAAGCACAATGAAGACAAGTCCACTAAATATTCCACTAGTATAAATATCAGTCTATTTTTGCTCCCTGATTCGGATTCTAACACAAAGGGACTCGATTTTTGGGCCCATAATTATCAAAACTTAAGCCTCTGTTGACGTACGCAGAACAATGTACAAACGTTAGCACTTCTCTGATTCGATAATTGTAAGCAATTTTGAGCAAAAGTAACATAATTACCTCGACTTTGAAGTACCCTTTCTTGGAAATAGTTACGAGACAATTCAATGGAACGTGATTTCCATAGCGAAGAAGTCAGGTTTTCGTATAACAAGTTGTTCGAGAAGCTGAAAACAGAATTACTGATACTAACATTTGAGCTTGGACTTGGTAGAACTCCTGTAAATTTGTTTCTGAATAAATCATGTAATTGCAAGTTGGGAATCGACCGAAGTGCACCTGTAAATTTTTTTTCCTAGTAATGGTCGTACAGAAATATTTGATGTTGGCTAGGTCGTATTTTAATCAATATTTTTAAAAAAATCGTACTGGGTGTCTTTTCCCCTAAATTTAAAGGTAATGTCAACCTATTTGAGCCTTTAGCCCAAACCAAATCATTCACAATTTGGTTTAAGAACCTGAGGTTTCAATATAGATCTGATTACTTGGAAATTTTGTGAACAAATGTTTGGGAATTGCTTTTGGATTTCTAACACTTTTACCTATAAAAAATAAAAATTACAAAAATACAGAAGTCATGCTTTTTTCAAATTTTCGTACAGTTTTTATTAGAAAAATATCACTCTTTTAAAAAAGTTTTAGAAAAATACAAATTTTAAAATGGTTAATAGTTAGCAATTTTTCACCGGTTACTAGATACTAGTTATATACTAGTTATAAATACCTTTAGTTATCGGTTACTAGTTACTATTTCAAAAAATAGTATTTTTATAAATATTTTTTAAAAAATGTTATTTTTCTAATAAAAACTGGCACCTTAAAAAAAGTGGAAACTACACTGTATACCCTTTTTTGGAACCTAATGTTTGTAGATATCCCTTTTTCTTTTTGTTAACTTGTATGCCCCTTTTTTCTTTGCTAATTTTTTTAATGACTGTTTTACCCTTAAAATGGTAAAGGGTGCAATTAAATACACGATCTGCTCTGGGTCTCTTCATTTGTCTCTCTCTCTTGTTGACTCTCCCGCGTGACGTTGTTTCCTTCGCGACAACATTTTGATCAGCTAATTGTTGCTGACAGTGTTCGTTTGAGTGGAGCTTGAGAGTCAATATCCTCGTTGCTAGAGTTCGTGAAAATTGGATTTTCTGTGGGAATATTTTAATGTTATGTGTGATTATGCGTGACTTGTTGTAGTCCTATTTTGACGTCAACTGCTTGGTCACTCATGTTTTTGTTGTATTCCGGTGTTCTGAGAAGTTTATACCGATGGACAAAATTGGAATACAAAAATAAAATAACTGAAAAGGGATATTCTCGTACAACTAAATTAAAAGGAGCATATATTAAAACAAGAACCTCAAAATGGGACATTCCTGTACATATCCCTTAAAAAAACGCTAGCAGTCGTATTTTTCAAAAACTTTCTTAGAAAATATCGTATAATGTCTAACTTTCTCATTACTTTTCACAGCGTTTCATATATATATACATAGTATAGGTGAACTAGTATAATAGTTACTTTTTTATTACTGAGGTAAATCAATTAGATTTTAATCTAGTAGTTATAATTATAAATGTTACTATTTAATTTACAGTTATACGTGTATATATATATATATATATGCTAGTCACTAATTATAAACTAAAACAACGACTTAAACAAAAGAGAAGAAAACTCAGAAAACAAACATATTGTTTATTTTACAGTTGATATATATATATATATATGCTAGTCAACAATTATAAACTAAAACAACGACTCAAACAAAAGAGAAGAAAACTCAGAAAACAAACATAGTGAAAAATGGCAGCATGACTCAGAAAACAAACATCGTAAAAATGGCAGCATTGGAATTGTATTAAACAGAGGATTCAAAAGCAAGTTCTTTATTTATTTATTTGGACAAATAAGTGCGCTGGCACTGTAATAGCACATGTGTTTACAAACTCAAACCACACAAATTACAAACTAACTAAACATCGAACTCGAGGAAAGCATTAGATTCAAAAATTCCCGATTCTTTAGCTTTATAAGAAGTATCTGAACTCGTGAATCCTTTCAGCCCCTTAGTGTGCACCTTACCACATCCGATTTTACGCTATCCCAATGCTGATAAACTAGCTCTATCATCTCTTTCTAGCCAACAGCATACACTTGACGTAGATTCATTAACAAAGCTCTAGCAACAACAAGGGAAAAAAAAATGGAGAAACATCATAAGAAGAAAAATGAGTTAAAATATATTTCAGTTTCATCCCACTTCCCAATCTTGTACAAGTTTCATAATGTTAAAAATTTCAAGAATAACAGCTTTTGCAACAAAGGTAATATATTTGCCCCTAGTGGTTACTGTATATGGTTCATGACAGACATTATGATACTTGTACTTTAGTTAATTAAGAATATGAGAAAAATTTTAATACGAACCTGTTAATTCCAAGCTAGCTTTCTTCTCAATGCAGCTCGTTTAGCGGCAAACATCACATAAAGCCAGTCTCCCAAACTATGCATCAACTGAAAATAAGCAAGTCTCCACGAAGTGTTGATTAACAAATTCCCACAAACTCCACAAAATCCAACACTGAATCCAACTCCAATTCCAATATAAAACCATGACATGTCAAACCATGTTTCACCATATTCATCGTCACGAGTGGAAGGCAGAGGATCATGTGATGTCTCATCTCCAGGGCATGAACTAGTTAGAGGAAGTCCACAGAGTCCAAGGTTGTTGGTATATGTAGAGCCATTAAAGCTTTGCAATTGGGTGCTTGTAGGGATTCTTCCTGACAATCTATTATTCGACAAATCCAAGTAATTCAAAGAAGAAACTTGGGCCAAGCTTATGGGAATTTCACCAGAAAGATAATTGTAGGACAAATCTAGTGCTTCCATATTAGTCAAGTTTCCGATCTTTTTAGGAATGGCGCCATTCAAATCATTCCTCGATAAGTTTAGTTGAACTAGTTGTACAAGATGAGTCACTTCAACAGGAATCTCTCCAGTCAGTTTGTTGCTTGATAGATCAATAATTCTTAGTAAGCCTAAAATATTGTCATATTTGTACTCTAATCCTTTCCACATGATGGATGCAATACTTTCGTAGATATCAAAACTGAAAGTGAGATAGCCCAGGACCCCATGAGGTCGGATTATGATCGAAATGGTCGCCATTAGATGACCCTTTCGAACCATTGAGGTGAAATTTTCGATGCACGATGGAATGGCTCCCGATAAATTATTTGAGGAGAGATCTAATATTTGGACTTCTGTAAGATGGCAGAGATTCAATGGTATGCTTCCATAGAATTTATTCGACTTCAGACTAAGGAAAACCAATGATGTTAGTCTTTCTCCGATCCATGATGGTACTGGTCCTTTCAAAGTATTTTTCCCCAGATCTAGAACTCGTAGCTCAGTGCAATTCTTCAATGAGGAAGGCAGATTTCCTGAGAGATTATTGTTCCTCAATTGTAGAGTTTGAATATCTCTCAAACTAATTGAGCCTGGGATTTCTCCGGATAACTTATTGTTTACTAGACTAAGGACAACCAAAAACTGGAAATTGCCCCAGCAATTAGGAAGGCTTCCAGACAGTTTATTATTACCTATGTCCAAAATGCTCGTTAACCCTTTTTCTGCCTCACATAGAAAAGATCTAAAATCGGTGAAATTATTATTGGAGAGAAACAATTTAATTGAATTGGACAGAGAAGGTGGGATGGAACCATGGAATTGATTGAAACTTAAGTCAACTTCATAAGCACATATCAGTGGAAAATCTGGCAAGGTGTTGTTAAGAAGGTTGAAAGAAAGATCTAAATTACTCAATTTTGAAGTTATATTATTGAACCAATTAGGAACAGGACCGGAAATACTAGAATTGGAAATTTCTAGAGTAGAGAGATTTGTTTGGGTTTGGAGCCAACAAGGGAATTCCGGACCTAACATGCAAGAAGTCAGCATTATGGATTTGAGCTGAAATGAGGGGACCCAAGTGCAGTTGAACTTCAGTGCCAGAGCCGAATTATAGGATAAATCTAGTGTTTTTAATTTGGGGCACCGAAGATTCACTTCCGAGATAACCCCAGTGAGAGAGTTTGAAGAGATGAGTAATGTCTCAAGATGATAAAGCTCACCAATACTATCTAATGAAATGCTATTGAACTTATTGTTCCTTGCACTAAAAGATGTTAAGCTTGACATTGATGAAAGATCAGGCAATGGTCCTGTGAGTCTATTGTCATCCAAAGACAAGCTTTGAAGACTTGGAAATCGACGTAAACGATTTGGAAATGGGCCTTCCAACTGATTACTATCAAGATTAAGCTCTGTCAAAGTAGGGAATGTATTTTCATCATCAAGAATTAATCCTCCAAGTTGGTTAGAACCCAAAGACAAACTCTCTAAGGAATTTTTGGAGGGACCCGCCAGGTTTTCCAGAAGATCATGTAAGGTTCCACCAAGATTATTACAAGACAAATCCAAGACTTTAAGGTTGGTAAGATTACCCAAGGATTTTGGAACACCACTTTCAACTTCATTAAATGACAAGACAACCTGAGACAGAGAATTCTTTTTTCCAAATGAATCTGGAAATGAACCATCTATGATATTAGATTGGAGGGTAAGCTCAACGAGGTTAATACTAGAATTTAAAAGCCAAGTAACTGCTGTGGGATGAATTGAATTTCCTTGGAGACTAAGAGTTTTGAGAAAATTTGACGAATTTGTAAAGTAAAGAGATGAAGTATCTACCTCGGGAAGTAGACAATTCGATACTTGTAGGCTTGATAAGGAAGGCGGCAGCATAAAAGATTGAAGCCCGGCTTTAGTAAAATTCGCATTCGTCAGTGTAAAGGTCGTCAAAGAAGTGAGATGAGAGAGCCATGCGAAATTATCAGCAATCAATGTTCTGTTCTGATCATAGTAGTCATAATCACGTGACAGATCAAGAAACTGCAAGTTGGTGAGATTTCCAAGCTCTGGAGGAATAGTTCCACTGACAGGATTTCCTGCAAGGTTGAGATATGTAAGCTCTTTGAAAGAACCAATAAACTTTGGAATCCGACTGAAGTTATTTCCTTCGAGGCTCAAGTATTTCAAATGCTGCAGTTCAACCAAGGAGGAGCCAATCTCGCCAGCGATTGCGTAATCACGCTCATAAGTGTAACCGCAGCTAAGATCAATCATAATGACATGATTGGTTTGGTTGTCACAAGTGACACCACTCCAAGTGCAACAGTCTTGGTTGGTGCTGTTTTTCCAAGAGGAGAGAACGTTGCCAGGATCTACAACTCTCTTAATGCTGATCAGGAGAGCCTCTTTCTCTCTCTCGACACACTGCACTTGGTGATTCCCGCCATTTCCCTCGCTCAGTACATGAGAGGTGGCAAGCAAGAACAAAAGCCCGACTACTATCATGCTATCACAATAATTATACTCAAAAGGAAGAGTACACTTTATCAAAGTGAAACTATGGAATGGCCAGTGCATGTGGTTTGTGTACCCCTTACTCCAGTCCATCTTTATATAGGAAAATTGGACGACTAAGAGAAGTTAAAAATATAAAAAAGGCAAAAAATCTTTAACATCAAAAATAGAAAAAGGGCAAGAAAATGTATATATATATATATAACCGATTGACTTTATTTATATATATGTTTAGGGAATTTATAACACTTTTAATTTTGGTGTCCTAAATTCATCTCCGGAATCGAAAAAAAATCATTCAAAAGTTGAACTTTACTTTTTATTTTTCTTTTAAACTTTAATGCGAAATATGAATAATATTGGAGTACTGGATTGATGTTATTCCTCGCTTTCCATCTTTCATGTTTTGGACGATATGATTTAATAAATTTCCGGACTTTTATTCAAAATATATATATTTATATATATGAGTACAGGACATGAATTAAGATAATAAAATTAAATGATGTGCCAAAAAAAGTTCAGAAGTATAAAACCATCACATAATGAACTTTTTTTCTCCAATTCTTTTTTATCACAAAATAATTTGCATTTTTAGGGCTCTTGGAGCTGTAAATATTTTTGTAAAAATTATGTAATTATTCATTTTAATGCTTGAAATTTCTAATTTATCTTTCAAATACACATTTAAATATCACCACGTATTTCTCACATATGTTTTATGTCAAAAAGCTAACAGGAAGTTGCGATTTAGATAGTTTAGAAACCTAATAACTAGAAATTAAAAAATTCAAAGCCTTAATTATACAATTGAAATTTTGAGGACCAAATTACAATAAGTTAAATAATTGAGGGACCATTAATTGTGCTATTAGCCCTAAACTAAAACTAAAATTGAAAAAATGTATGATCTCCTTTCGAAAAAAGTTTGAAATGGCTTTAGAATTTTTTCCATCATGACGACTTATAGCAGATAGAAACTGACGTTTTGGGCCCATCTCTATCAATTTTATATGTTTCCGTTTCCCTTTTTCTTGAAGAGGTGTCTAACTTACTGTCCAAAACTAATAAATAGTATACGGCAGATTTGGTAGGTTGAAATGGACTATTGCTAGAATTATCTTACATCAGACTATGTAATTAGTATTATGACTTAACGTACTGTTGTCTTACAATATGACTTATTTAGTACATTGTAGGACGATAATAAAGAATATGATTTTTTTGCAATTTTAATCTTGTTTTTTAGTTTCTGTAAAATTATACCTATACATCTCAAATCTTTGTAAATTTATATGTTCTATGTATAAAATTGTGGTTGAGTCAACAGATTTAAGTACTCAATTCAGATTATGTATTTAGTGAGACATTTGTTAGTCAATTTATATGCGAATATATAATTTTGTATAAGTCAAAAAATATGTATAAATTTGCTAAAATATTGTACTTCAAGATATTATTTTTGCATAAAATCCTAGTATCTTCTTATAAAAGCTAGTAGATCCATGCTTCATTTTAAAGGTTTTCTAATTAAAAAGAGATCTTCTGACAATTCATCCAAACAACCCCCAAATGTAACTTTTGAGCTCCAAAAGATCTTTGAAAGCTATATCAAACATGCCTCATATCGGTCAATATTCAACCGTATGTATTACTTTTCAAATGTGAAGGCAAGTAGAAACTAATATTCAACCGTATGTATTACTTTTCAAATGTGAAGGCAAGTAGAAACTAGAAGCACCAAGGATAATGTTTCTCAATTTGACTGACTATAAAACAAAGACAATTAAGACTTCTTTTATCTTAGTATGGTGTGTATCTTATATTAAAGCAAACGTGCTGTTTGGTTTCAACAAAATTAAAAGTAACAACGCGTACATGGCAATGAAATAATTCTATGAAAAATTCACATCATTATACTTTTTTAAAAGAAGATGAGAAGGGAAAAAAAAAGAAATAGAATCATAAATATTGCTAGACTTATTTGAAGGGCCATTACCAAACTTGTAACGTATGATTTGGCTCAGGTTTACCAAATATGAATGCTTTTCAGGTTTCACACTCTTTACGAAAAGCTTAAAGCTCATTTTTTATTTTTTATTATTTCATAAATGGAATAAAAGCTTAAAGTTCTTTGAAATAGAAGCACCCTCAAATTAAAAAGTAACCACTAACACTAACAGACGTAATAAAACAATTAAAAAAATAAAAGGTAACAATAAATAAATAAGTCGAAGTGCGCACCGAAAGACACAAAAGGGAACCCTACTAACACCGTGTTGTTTGGTTGAAGAATATTAAGTGATAATTTAATTTCCTTTTCCGGATTTTAATATTTTAAATTGGTGGTAACTTTTTAATACTAATTTGTATGATAAACTATCCCTCGAAAGGGGGAAAAGTAGGATAAAGTAGCTTTGATGCTTTTAATTAAAGGTGTCAAGTGGGTCTTTGTTGGATTTAAAAATAATTTTCGCAGCGGAAAATTGGCCGAAGAATATTCAAAAATTTTCTCAAAACAATTGACTATATGAGTGCATAGTATTAATTCATAGCAAATAGGTACATACAAAGAGAATAGATCTAATACCTCTTGTAGCCTATTAGCGGATCCTAGCTTTTTTGTCTTCTAAACTACGATCCTCCAATCCAAGCCTCAAACACAACTGGATGAACGTGTGGATGTTGCGTATAATTTCTTAAAACTCACACTTTGGATACTTGTAATTTTCTCAACACATGAGATTGTAAGAGTTATTCTACAGAGAATAGGAAGACACTTTTTTTTTCTCTCGAATTTATGGAGACTCTTTAGAAAATAATACCTGGTGTATCTCTATTATCTGCTAGAGTTTCCTTTATATATATATATATTT
>JXTC01000027.1:1149377-1179586 GCA_002914845.1 Trema orientale | reverse complement strand
CTAAATTTATGGTCACATAAATAAACTAGGAATTTTTTGATATTTAAAGACATATCAATTATGTACAAATTCAAATAGAAAAATGTCATTTTATTAATTCAGCAAATATCCAAAATATATATGCTTTTAGGGCATAAACCCTAACAATCTCCTACTTGCCCTAAAGCAGGTGAGACATGTCTCTCAATCCTAAACCCTCCAAGTGATTCTCAAAAGTCTTCGCTGGAAGCATTTTTGTAAAAGGATCAGCAATGTTATTTTCGGATGCTATCTTTATAACAGCCACGTCTCCTCGATGTACTATCTCTCTAATCAGATGATACTTCCTCTCTATATGCTTTACTCTCTTGTGACTTCTTGGTTCTTTCGAATTCGTCACCGCTCCACTGTTGTCGCAGTATAAAGTCATTGGCTTATCCATATTTGAAACAGCTTCCAAATCAGTAAAGAACTTTCTGAGCCAAACTGCTTCTTTAGCTGCTTCACAAGCTGCTATGTATTCTACTTCCATAGTAGAATCTGCAGTGCTGGATTGTTTAATACTTCTCCAGACAACGGCTCCACCACCAAGAGTGAACACTGACCCAGACGTCGACTTTCGAGTATCTTTGTCTGATTGAAAATCAGAATCAGTGTAACCAGCAGGAATCAAATCCTGACTTGAATAAACCAGCATATAATTTCTCGTTCTTCTAAGATACTTGAGAATATGCTTTACCGCTATCCAGTGATCTAATCCTGGATTTGATTGAAAACGACTGACTATCCCTACTGCGTAGGATATGTCAGGCCTAGTACACAACATAGCGTACATAAGGCTGCCAACTGTAGATGTATAAGGAAACCATCTCATATCCTCTTCCTCTTGAGGTGTCTTGGGACATTGCTCTTTGGAAAAGATAACTCCATGTCGAGAAAGTAACTGTCCTTTCTTGGAGTTTTGCATCGAAAAGAAATGAGCACTTTATCAATATAAGATACTTGAGACAGTGCCAAAAGTCTGTTCTTGCGATCTCGAATAATCTGGATCCCAAGGATATAACTTACTTTTCCCAAATCGTTCATTTGGAATTGCTCGGCTAGCCACTTCTTTACATTAGATAATATTTCTACATCATTCCCAATGAGCAAAATATCATCTACATAAAGAACTAGGAAGACCACTTTATTATTTTTGATATACTTGTATATACAAGGTTCATCAACATTTTGATCGAAACCATAAGATTTAATCGTCTCATCATATCTTAGATTTCATGATCTTGAAGCTTGCTTAAGTCCATAAATGGACCTAAGTAGCTTGCAGACTTTCTGCTCTTGGCCTTTAGCTACAAAACCTTCTGGTTACACCATATAGATGCTTTCTTCAAGATAGCCATTCAAAAAAGCTGTCTTGACATCCATTTGCCATATTTCATAGTCTAAACATGTAGTAATATATAAGAGGATATGTATGGAGTATGGCTACTGTCGAGAAAGTCACTTCATAATCAACTCTCTTTTTTTGGATATAACCCTTTGCCACTAACCTAGCCTTGAACGTTTCAACTTTTCCATCCACACCTCCTTTTCTTTTATAGATCCATTTACATCTAATGGACCTGACATCTTCAGGTGGATCTACAAGTTCCCAGAAAGAATTAGAATACATGAATTCCATTTCTTGGTTCATAGCCTCTTGCCATTTTTTCTTATCAGAATCTTCCATTGCATGCTTATATGTCAATGGGTCATCTTGGCTACTATCAAAAACAACAACATGTGCTTCTCCAACTTCCCTATAGCGAGCAGGTGGTCTAATAACCCTCCCACTATGTCGAGTTGCCAAGGTATTCTGATCTGGAATAGTGGTCTCATAATTTTATTGTTCAACAATTGTTGTTGGTTGTGGTCTGATTTGATCAGAAAGTAATTCCTCTAGTACAATTTTACTTCGAGGTTTGAAATTTGTCATATAGTCATTTTCAAGAAAAGTGGCATTTGTCGATACAAATACATTTTTCTCTTGAGGACTATAAAACAAACCTCTTCTTGTGCCTTTTGGATAATCTACAAATAAACAAACCTCTGTACGTAGTTCTAACTTCCTAGTCTTTCCTTTCAGTATATGTGATAGGCACCCCCATATGCGGATGTGACGTAAACTAGGTTTACGCCAATTCCACAACTCTAAAGGTGTCTTTTAGATAGATTTGGAAGGTACTATATACAAAATGTAAACAGCGGTTTGAAGTGCATAATCCCAGAATGAGAGTAGTAGAGAAGAGTAGCTCATCATTGATCTAACTATATCAAGCAACGTTCGATTTCTCTTTTTTGCAACACCATTCTGTTGTGGTGTTCCAGGTGCTGTGAGTTGGGATAGGATGCCATTCTCCAACAAGTGATCCTTAAATTCATTATCAAGGTATTCACCTCCTCGATTTGATCGAAGAGTTTTTAATGACTTACCTAATTGCTTTTCAGCTTCTGCTGTGAATTTTTTGAACTTTTCAAAGGGTTCAGATTTTCTTTGCATTAGGTACACGTATCCATATCTTGAATAGTCGTCAGTAAATGTGACAAAATATTCGTAACCGCCTCTTGCTTGTACATTCAATGGACCACATATATCGCTATCCATAAGCTCAAGCGATTTTTTCGCCCTTTTGCCCTTTACTGAGAAATGTCTCTTAGTCATTTTCCCTTCTAAACAAGATTCATAAACTAGTAGAGTGCCAACTTTTAGCTTTCTTAAAGGACCATCCTTTACAAGTCTATTTATCCTATATAGATTGATATACTCTAACCTAAGGTGCCAAAGATATGTATCGTCGTCACGAGAAACTTTTTGCTTTTTAGATTTGAGATGTTCTACTTTAAACATTTTGGTATTAAGTAGTGATTGCTTGTCCGGCCTTAACACGTAAAGTCCATTCTCTATTTTTGCAGAACAAATATTTAAACCATTTTTAGAAATAATAATCTCATTATTAAGAAAAGAAACACCAAATATTTGTTTAAATAGTCTTGAAATAGAAATCAAATTCCTACGAAAACCAGGAATAAAATAAACATTGTTCAATAACAAAAATTTATTCCTAAAATGAAGACGGACGACACCTACTGCTTTTGCCGAAATTTTGGCTCCATTGCCCACTCTCATCGTGAATTTCCCGTCGGCAAGCTCCCTTGAAGAACTAAGCATCTGAAAAGAAGAACAAATATGATTAGTGGCTCCTGAATCAACTATCCAGGGAGATATATCAAATAAATCTTCTTCCACTAAATAAGCTTCTAAAACAAGTAAATCATATTTACCTTTCTTCTTCTCTTTCAATTCGGAGAGATACTTGTTACAGTTTCTCTTTCAATGCCTTTCAACTCCGTAGTGAAAATATTTTCCTTTAGGCTTTTTGTCCTTGGAGTTGTTCTTCTTGGTGCTTGTGTTGCCCTTCTTGCTCTTTTTAGGCTTAGACCCAGAGGCACCCTTGTTCTTCCTCTTCTTATTTTTATTAGAGGTAGAGGGATTCTCTTCTACAATATTTGCTTCAGCAATAGTTGCTGAACCATCTTTACCTTTATCTTTCGATATCGATTCAAAGGTTTGCAATTCATTGAGCAGTTGAGTCATCGTATAATTCAACTTGTTCATAACATAGTTGCTCTTGAACTGAAGAAAATCAGGTGAGAGTGATTCCAAAATCATACTCACTTGGGTGCAGTCATCGATTGTAGTCCCGTGAACTTCAGCCTCTCCAAAGTAATTGATCATGTTCAAAACATGATCTCTCACTGGAGTTTCTCTTTTCATCTTTGCATTCATAGCCTTTATAATGGCGTCATGTCGAGATTGATCAGATTGTTGCCCAAACATGGCCCGGACGACTCCATTATCTCATAAGCAGTCTTCATCCTTTCGTGCTTAGCTCTAAGCACGTCAGTCATGCCTGCTAACATGTAGCAGCGAGCTTTATTATTGACATGAGTCCACTTTTCATAGCTTTCTCGTGCAGCGCGAGTAGCATTAGCGGCGGGTTGTGGAGGACATTCCTCCGTAAGCACAAACTTCTAGTCTTCACTAGCAAGCACGATGTTCATATTACTTTTCCATTTGATAAAATTAGCTCCAGTTAATTTTTCATTTACGAGTAAAGCGATAATAGGATTCGAGGTTGACATGTTTACTGAAATTAAATAAATAAAATAACATTCAACATATTTGAAAATAAATATCACAAAGAATTCGGAATAGTAAACGTGATGCATGATGCAAGTAAGTAAACACATAAACTTATTTACTAATTCCACGGTAATTCAATTTTCTCTAATTAGGTGCCGTCGTAGGATAGGTCACATAATTATTAATTGAATTGAGACATTCTCAATTAATAAATAAAACATCAAAATATCTCATATTTTTTTTATTTATTAACTACTGTTTTATGGTCAGGATACTATTAACAGTTTAATTGTATCCTCATTAATATGACCCATTATTTCAGATTTTAGTAACTTAACTCAAAATTGCTGCCGTAGGGTAGATCAATTTTGAAATACATTTTAAAATCCTATCTCTTAGAAATTAAGCCTTGTTATTAATTTAAATGGACACCCTCCATAGAGAGGACGAAATCTAAGCGTATCTAGGCACTAATTAAATCTCACAGTGCTTAATTAATAATGGAGACCGTGGGATATATTGTCATATACCCCTCTCCCACTCATTATTTTAAAATATTATGTGTTTTTACTAATAAACGTCTAATGTTTTTATTTAACCTAGTTATTATATCTAATATAATTTTCTAGGTTAATTTATTAGTCCAATCTAATTGGTCCTAAATAAATTACTAGATTTTGTAAAAATCTAAATTTATTATTATAGGAATAATTTGGCTAATCTAATTAATCTAATTAATAAGGATAGCCTAAATTAAATAAGTGTGATATTACCAAAATTTAACTATTAAATAAAAATCACATTATTCAATTTTTTATTCTTATTTAATTATTTAATCTAATTAAATTAGTCATATTCTAACTAAATTATTTTAGCATGAATATAACATGTATGCATGCCATTCATAAATGACTATGAGTGGGTATAATGAATGACATGTTATTATGCATGGTAATGTTATACATATCACATATAATATAATAATAAAATAAAATAAAATGATATTTGGCCGGGTCCCTTAGGAAATTACAACTTAATAAAATAATAAAAATTACAAAGAGTTAAAAGCACGCAAGCCTGAAAGCTATCTACTTGTCTTCTTGAGCCTCCTTTCTTCTTTTGATATTTTTACAAATCATATTTATAAAAAATGATATTCCTGTAAATAGTTTTCATAAAACTTGCCTAACCCATAAAATTATCTAAATAATTATCTGAGCTTGGGCTTGGGCCTGGGCCCATTAGTTTTTTTTTAATATTAAATGTTAACTATATATAATAAAAAAAATGTTTTTTTTATATACTAAAACCGTAACATTTTTGTTTACTTATATATATTTATATATATAACATAAATTAATATATATATATTATATTAAAAAGAAACTTTTTTTTTCTTGTGAGGTCATTGGGTTGTCGTGTCGACTCCAAGCGGAAACATCTCTATCATCTTCTTTGTATATTATAAGGAAAAAGAAAGAAAAATACAACAACGCCTATACCCAAAATTAGGGTTTATATATTTTGATCTAATCAAAATAAATTGCAAAAAATTTAACACCTAAGAAACTATATAATTAACGACCAAATATTAACCATACATCTATCATATGATAACTCATTCATTCATCATCAAATACATATAAAAAATAATGCAATACCTACTCATGCATACATATAATTAATATTATATACTCATATAACCGCTCTGGTACCAATTGTTGGATTTAAAAACGATTTTCGCAGCGGAAGATTGGCCCAGGAACATTCAAAAATTTTCTCAAAACAATTGACTATATGAGTGCATAGTATTAATTCATAGTAAATAAGAACATACAAAGAGAATAGATCTCATACCTCTTGTAGCCTATCAACGGATCATAGTTTTTTTGTCTTCTAAACCACGATCTTCCAATCCAAGCCTCAAGCACAACTGGATGAACGTATGGGCGTTGCGTATAATTTCTTAAAACTCACACTTTAGACACTTGCAATTTTCTCAACACATGAGATTGCAAGAGTTATTCTACAGAGAATAGGAAGATACTCTTCTTTTTTCTCTCTAGTTTATGGAGGTTCTATAGAAAATAATACGTAGTGTATCTCTATTATCTGCTAGAGTTTCCTTTATATATATATATTTATTAAATTATTTAATAAATAAATATATTAATCAAATTAATATATATATATAACTTTTTTTTTTTTAAAAAAAACATAACCTTAATAGGAAATGTAAGTTTTCCTTTTATAAAACGTAAAGTTGGTTTTTTTTAATAAAAAAACGTAAACTTTTATATATATATATATATATCTATTTAATCTAATTAATTAATATATATATACATATATAAACTAGCAGATAACTATTTCACTTTCAGTCAGTTTCCCAATTTTTATATATCTAATTATCTGATAATTAGATATTTTTAAATTCAAAATTTAAACAAGTTGGGAAACTTATCCCTCCATAAATTTAAACTAATTAATTAATTAATAATAATTATTAATTACATATAGATAAACTATTTATCTAGACAAAGTATGCAGTAACAGAAATAATGTAATATCCAGTATAGTGTTTGTAAGAGGTGGAATTGGGGACCTATGGACCTGTAATTCAAGCTCCAATAAATTATGATAATTAATTAAACTCTTTAATTAATTTGTCTAATTTATTAATTCCAGTATTACTCCACTAAAAATCTAGAATTGCACTCTTGAAGTTACAGAATTAATTTACTTCGAAAACAACGAGCAGTCCATCGATTTAATCATTACATGTAGTTCAATCCTCTATAGACAATTCATAATTGGAGCTAGGTCAAGTTCCGTTTACTTCTTTAATTACATCTTTATCCTTGTGTACCATTGATTCTCTAATGAATAATTAATTTATAAATCTATTATAAATTGAGTACTCAAACTGTTCAAGTCCTGAATCAATACACAAGGGAATCATCTTTCTAGCTTCCTACTAGAAAGAATGGATTCTATATCTGTAAGTTACATTCCCAGCTACTCATCTCATCATGATCCCAAGATACAAGTATTTCAATATGTTTACGAAACAAACCTTTAACAAGTATGTCAAAGAATATAATGTCATAAATAGGAGTCTATAACTACTCAGGATTAAGATTGATTTACATATGATCATCTAGTGACATTATTTGAACTCTCAACAGTTAACGGAATTTATGTGAGATTCAAATTATATCTGGTCCAGTCCTATATAATCGAATTATATAAAGTATCTCCATTGTGATGTCAACACATTAATAGTCCGGATAAGACTATTACATTCTCAATGTTAATGGACTATACCAATAATATTTAATTAAAGATCCCAAACTTTAATTAATTATTACGGACTATATTTAGTTTATTATCCATAAATTTAAGCCTCATGTATATAACACTTATATACTAAATTTATGGTCACATAAATAAAACAGGAATTTTCTGATATTTAAAGACATACCAATTATATACAAATTCAAATAGAAAAATGTTATTTTATTAATTCAGCAAATATCCAAAATATACATGCTTTTAGGACATAAACCCTAACAGTCTTAACTTAGCATGCATTTGTGCCATGTCGTATCTATTTTATAGTCATATAGTACCATACCGGCTGATAGTATAAAAGCAGTGGTCTGATCTACTATGTCATGTCATATCATGTCAGCCTAAGCCTATGTGTTTGAACGTATCAGTCTTTTTAGATTAAAGTTGTCCTTTAAATTAATAGATTTTATTAATTTTAGTGTCCATTTTATAAATATTTTTCCAAATAATTCGAAATTATATAGAAAATAAAAGTAAATCTATTATATAATTTTATCTTTAACTAGATTTGCATTGCACCTATTTAATCATAAATTCACAATTTGAAAATTCTTCCTTTTTCTTTTGAATAAAAGTCGGTCAAGGTGAAAAAGAAAATAAAACATCCGAGGTTCGTACCCAACTAACTCAACAATCTCTTACTTAACTGCCCTTAAAAGATAATTATTATTAATAAGAAAAATATATAAAAAAAAAGAACATAATAGTTTAGAGGGTACAATCTTAATAATTCCATTTGAGGTACTAAGGAAAATAGGGAAGAAAAATTGAAAAGACATGTGTATAGAAAAAAAACAAAATGACAATAATAAATAAGTTTAAAGTGCTAACGTGCATGCTTATCGTGCTAGCGTATCGTGCCATATCTGTGGGACGTATCGTGTCATGCTTATAGATGTATCGTGCTATGTTTAGCCCATTGTGCCTAATTTATTGGCCCGATATAGTCCGTATAATCATATCGTGCCTAACACGACCCATGATTTAACATATCGTGCCGTACTTGAGCCGAGCTATGTCGTGCTGTGACACATGCTAACCGGCCCTCTTGAAATCTCCACTTTTAATTGGTAGAAATGAAAAATTAGCCAAATTAGAATAGAAGAATTTAGGTCTAATACTCTGCGTTGTGCATTTAATTGAAAAAAATAGAGTATTGGAGCTTAAAAGTTCTGACAAATAAAATTCAGAATTTTCATCTTTGACGTAGTTGTAGTTAAATTTTCTTCCAGGTAAGTATATTAATAAAAGATGTAATCGGTAAAGAGTGTCTTTTTTTTTTCAAACCAAAACTCAGATGCAGAATGCTTAAGAGCTTTCAAGTTGTTAGGACATTGAAGAAAAAATATAATGAGTTCGAAAAATGTCAATAAACATTTTCGAAGGCAGATTTTCACAAGAAGGTTTCATACAAAACCACAACTCAATCAAAAGTGAAAAATCTCAGAAAACAGACACTGGGAAAAAAAAATATGACAGCATTGGAGTGGGGTGAAACAGAGGATTCACAAGCAAGTATTTATTTATTTATATGGAGAATATGTCGAGGTAAATCGTATAATGACAAACAAGTGCGTTAGCTCTATCAAAACACATTAGCATAATATGTTTTACAAACTCAAACCACAAAAATTACAACGAGGAAGAAACTAACTAAATAACTAGTGTTCGGAACGAAAGCAGTAGATTCACCAACAAGGCTAAAACAAGAGGAACTAAGTACTCCTCAGAGCAGCGATTCAAAATCCGATTCTTTAGCACTTGAAGTATCCAAACTCGTGAAACCTTTCGGCCACTTAATCTGCACCTTACCACATCTGATTTTACACGTCCCAATGTTGATAAGCAAGCTTGAGCATCTCTTTTTAGCTAGTAGCGTACACTTGACATATCTTCATTAACAGAGCTCTAACACCAAAGAAAACAAATTAAGTTAAAATCTGTTTCACTTTCATCAAACAACCAAGGCTTTTGTAGGAAATGTGATATTTTCACATAGTGGCGCAATTGCATTTGGCTCATGAAATATTATCAAAATACTTTTAGTTTAATTAATTAATTTAATAAGACAAGAATTAATACTAACCTGTTGATTCCAAGCTAGCTTTCTCCTCAATGCAGCACTTTTAACCATAACCATCACGTAAAGCCAGTCTCCCAATCTATGTACGGACCAAAAATCAGCAAGTCTCCAAGAAGTGTTAATTAACAAATTCCCACAAACTCCACAGAATCCAACCGTGAATCCAACTCCAATTCCAATATAAAACCATAACGTTTCAAACCATGTTTCACCATTTTCATCGTCACCAGTGGAAGGCGGAGCATCGTGTGGTGTCCCATCTCCAGGGCACGAACTTGTTAGAGGAAGCCCACAGAGTCCAAGATTCTCAGCATATGTAGAGGCATTAAAGCTTTGCAATTGAGTGCTCGTAGGGATTCTTCCGGACAATCTATTATTTGACAAATCCAAGTAATTCAGGGAAGATACTTCCGCCAAGCTTATTGGAATTTCACCAGAAAGATCATTGTAGGACAAGTCTAGTGCTTCTATCTTAGTCAAGCCTCCGATATTCTTGGGGATGGCTCCGCTCAAACTATTCCTTGATAGGTTTAGTTGAACCAGTTGTACAAGATCGGCCACTTCAATAGGAATCTCTCCGGTCAATTTATTGCTTGATAGATCGATAATTCTTAATAATCCCAAAATCTTATCATATTTGTACTCTAACCCTTTCCACATGATGGGTGCAATATTTTCATAGGAACCCGTATACAAAGAGGCAGTGGGGGGCACATAAGGTCGGAACCCTATTGAAATTGTGGGCGTTTGATGATCTTTTCGAACCATTGAGGTGAAATTGTTAATGCACGAAGGAATGGCTCCCGATAAATCATTTAAAGAGAGATCTAATATTTGGATTTCTGTAAGATGGCAGAGATTCAATGGTATGCTCCCATAGAATTTATTCGACTTCAGACTAAGGAAAACCAATGATGTTAGCCTTTCTCCGATCCATGATGGTATTGGTCCCTTCAAAGTATTTTTCCCCAAATCTAGTACTCGTAGCTCAGTGCAATTCTTCAATGAGGAAGGCAACTTTCCGGAGAAACTATTGCTCCTCAGTTGTAGAGTTTGAACATATCTCGAACAAATTGAGCTCGGGATATCTCCAGATAAATTATTGTTTTCAAGATTTAGGACAACCAAAAACTGGAAATTTCCCCAGCAGTTAGGAAGGCTTCCAGATAGTTTATTATTGGAAAGGTCAAAAATGCTCGTTAACCCTGTTTTTGCTTCACGTAGAATAGACACACAATCGGTGAAGTTGTTATTAGAGAGATACACATTACTTGCATTGGACAGAGAAGGTGGGATGGAGCCATGGAATTGATTGAAACTTAAGTCGACCTCAAAAGCATATATCAGTGGAAAATATGGCAAGGTGTTGCTAAGAAGGTTGAAAGACATATTTAAATAACTCAACTTGGAAGTTATGTTACTGAACCAATTAGGAACAGGACCACGAATACCAGAATTTGGGATTTCCAGAACAGAGAGATTGGTTTGGTTTTGGAGCCAACTAGGGAATTGTAGACCTAACTTGCAAGAATTTAATCTTATAGAATCCAGCTGAAATGAGGGGACCCAATCGGAGTTGAATTTCAATGTCAGAGCTGAGTTATAGGATAAATCTAGTTTCTTCAATTTGGGAGACCGTAGGTTCACTTCGGAGATAACCCCGGTGAGAGAGTTTGAAGAGACATCTAAAGACTCAAGATAATAAAGCTCGCCAATGCTCTCTGTTGAAATACCATTGAACTTATTGTTAGCTGCACTAAAAGTGGTCAAGTTTGGCATTGAAGAAAGGTCAGGCAATGGTCCTGTGAGTTGATTGTCATCTAAAAGCAAGGTACTTAGATTTGGAAATCGACTCAAACGGATTGGAAAAACACCGTCCAACTGATTACTGAAAAGATGGAGCTCTCTCAAAGATGGGAATGTCATTTCATCATCAAGAAGCATTCCTCCAAGTTGGTTATGGTCCAAATACAAAGCCTCCAAGGAATTCTTGGTGGAACCTGTCAGGTTTTCCAACAGATCATGTAAGGTTCCACCAAGATTGTTACCAGACAAATCCAAGCCTTTTAGGTTTGTAAGGTTCCCCAACGATTTTGGTACCCCACCCCCAACTTCATTCCTTGACAAGTACACATTTTCAAGAGAATTTGTATACCCAAAGGAATCTGGGAAGGAACCATCTATGATGTTTTCTGTGAGGGTAAGAGTAATAAGGTTCCTACTAGAATTTAAGAACCAAGTGATTGCTGTGGGATGCATAGAATTATCAAACAGGTAAAGACTTTCTAGAGAATTTGACGAATTTAGAAAGGAAAGAGATGAGGTATCTACCTTGGGAAATAGACAATTCGATACTTGTAAGCTTGATAAGGAAGGTGGCATCTTAAAAGATTGAAGCCCTACTCTAGTAAAATTCGCATTCGTCATTGTAAAGGTCTTCAAAGAGGTGAGATGATAAAGCCATGCAAAATTATCAGCAATCAACGTTCGATCATAATCATAATTATAATCACGTGAGAGATCAAGAGATCGCAACTTGGTGAGATTTCCAAGCTGTGGAGGAATAGTTCCACTGATGGGATTCCCCGCAAGGCTGAGATACGTGAGCTCTTTGAAAGAACCAATGAACTTCGGAATCCGAACGAAGTTATTCCCACCGAGGTCTAAGTACTCCAAATGCCGAAGTTCAACCAAGGAGGAGCCAATCTCGCCACCGATCGCGTAATCACGACCAAATAACTGAGCGTCGCTAAAATCAATCTTAATGACATGATTGGTTTTGGTGTCACAAGTGATATGACTCCAATTGCAACAATTTTGGTCGGAGCTGTTTGTCCAAGAGGAGAGAATGTCGCTAGGATCTACAACTCCCTTAAAGCTGATAAGGAGAGCCTTTTTCTCTTTCTCTATGCATTGTGGTTCTTTGTTCTGGCCAGTGTCCCCGCTCAACACATGAGCGGTACTGGCAAGCAAGAACAGAAGCGCCACTACTATCATGCTCACAATTTTTCTGTAAGTGAAACTGGAATCGAAATGTGGGGAAGTTAATCCAATTTATTGGTGTTTTTTGGTCAAAGTCTATTATTAAGTTGAATGTATTATTTGAAGTGCTACAAGACAAAACGGGGAGAAAAACAAAGCAGTACTGGCTAAATAATTCTTCGGTACATGTTTGTTTGTTTCAATAAAATTCAACAAAATAAGCGAGACAATTGAAGGTAACTAGCTAGCTCTGATTATACTTCTACTAAATTTTGTTGCAACCCCCAACTAGTTTTAAATGTCTTACTAAAAAATTATATAAAACTTACATATTTTACATATAAATACACATAAAAGTATAAACCTTGATCGATCTACGTATAATTTTATAGTAATATTATTTAAACAATTTACGTAATTACAGACCCGCACATGTAATTTGCTTGACTAGGGAGAAGAACAACCCACAGAAATTGTTGAAATGGTCGTTGACTTTCTTTTGGCAATATAGATAATTTTATGTGGATCCTAATTGTAAGGTGCTAACATGTGCCCTCTAATAAGTAATATTTTTAATTATAGTTGACATATAGTTTTACTAATGTTTTTGTCCTGCTATTAAAGCTTTTCAAATACATACTAGTTCTTAATTTCCCAATATCACCCTTTCTTTTTAATCAAACTCAAATAAATAGATCAATACAATAATCCATTCAATTAAAAATCGAACTGGAAATAACTCCTTACAATAATTATTGTATAATTAGCGAAACTATTGTATCTGACTACCGATAAAAGAAGAAGTAAATGCAAACCCCAGATAAGGAGTATAACTAGAGTTTTAAAGGAGATGCATCTTCGTTCTTCAAAATTATCATCTATTATCAAAGTTGGTTCTTCTGATTGATTACACTGTGATGAATTTTTTTATATAGAAATCGATCATATACCATATAAAATGATCTACATCTAGGCCGTGAAGGCCTCAAATCATGAATTACTACTCAGTAATAGAGAAAACAAAAACAATTCACATAATAAATCTAGAATCAAATGGGATAAATTACACATAAATCAAAATAAAGACATATGCCTTCACATATAGGTATGAATTATTGTTAGAGAGAGAGAGGAAAAAGAAAAAAGAAAAGAAAACTCTTGTTGGAGTCCCTCTGGCAGGGTAAAAATCTTCATTGATAAGGATTAGAAGGGGATGAAGAGAATTTCTTCAAACAGGGAGAGTGCTACTGGCTAGCTGGAATTTCCATAATATCACTGCATTCTTATACTATTTTTGAAATTTTAAAATTCCTTTTACTATCTTTAGAAAAGTATATTATTCTTCCATAATTAGAGGGCTGAATCTATTCAACTATGGTCATCTAGTTCATTATAGATATGAATTGGCAAGCTTGAACTACGAGCCGGTCCATCATTTTAACAGGCCATGTGGACGATCCAATTGATCATACAACGTGCTGGTAAACATTTCTTGTTTATCAAGTGAGGGGCTATATAGAAATCCCCTTACTAATTTGTCCTATTTGGTCATTTACAAACTCTCCTATATATTGCACGAGACCAGCTCTGGAGTTTCTTGTTAAGAATGACCTCACTTACTTTACCTTGTTGATATTTAGGGATGTAACCGCATTGTAAATACATGTTTTTTAGGATTCTTACTCTTTAAAATAAAATCACCGCCTTGATCTTTTTTTTTTTATTTAAAAAAAAAAAGATTAAAGAATCCAAGCTTACTTTATCCAACAAGTAGCTATTAAAAGAAAGTCATCACGAAAATGGATGGCCTTAAAACAATAGAAGTGTAGAATAAGAAACAGTCCCCCAATTAATTTTTCGTTGCATGTGTACGCAAATATAAAATTTATTATTTTACTCTCGAATTTTCTTCAACAAAACAACACGGTTCAATATTGGAGTTTTTCTGCTTTATGTCATTCCATGAGCACTTTGATTTATTTATTGTTATTTTTTAATTCGTGGGTGTTTCCATATTTTGAGGTCATGTTTGGTTCGGACACCGTAAAATTGTGTCCATGTCCTAGAAATTCTTAGAATTTTTATCAATATTAGTCACAAGTAATTTACGTCTTCTCTTCCTTCACGTCTCTCTCTGAGAGTGTTTGGAAGTGGATGCCCTAGATGCTCGTAGGAGTGTCTGAGTCTTCTCGCTGGAGATGTTTTGAGTGTGTTTCTTTCCGTGTTTTTTTTTTTCTGTTTCTTTGGAATCGGAGTTCTGTTTCGACTTTTCATAGTGGTGGACTGGTTTTATCTACTGTTGGTGTTCGGTTGTGATTGGGTGGTAAATAGGGATGGACTGTTTAGAGCGATGAAAGCAATTTGGAGTATTCCCCGATCTTTCAGTGTGGAGCAGATCAATTCGAATAACACTTTTCTGTTTTACTTTGCCGATGGTGCTGATCGTCAACGAGGCTTTACAGGTGGACCTTGGACTTTTAATAAATAGATATTTCTCTTGTTAAACCTAAGGTGTTAGGGGATATTCAGACTATGAATTTTTTTCTAATTCCCTTCTGGGTTCATATCCGAAATGTCCCTTTGGCTTGTTGGACGGAGCGTTGAGCTAGATTAGGGGTGAGCAGATAAGAATTTTGGAAGAGGTGGAGGTGAAGGGTGCCACAATGAGGGTTAGAGTGAAGATTGATATTCGTGAGCCATTTAAATGGGGTATGCGGATTTTTGTAGAAGACAAGAACGAATATGTTTCTCTCATGTTTCAATACGAGCGCCTTCTCGATTTTTGTTTTCACTGTGGGATTATCGGTCATAGGGCTCGTGAATTTCCTAGCATTGGTGATGAGGAGGAAGCTAAGGGTACGCCCTCGTTTCGATATAGCAACTGGATCAAGGCAGCTCCGCCGAATTTTCGGTCCTTTTCGTTCAAATCAGATCGGAAGTTTGGTGAAGATGTCTCTACGCAAAATAAACGTTCAGTTCCCACCTCGAAGCTCAATTTGGAAGATAATTTTGATGGTCACGATGGGGAGTCTGACAGGGAGAGTAGGCCTCATAATGGAGAGATTAGGGAGTTTAAAGAAGAACAGGCTTTGATTTCCATGGGGGTAAAACGGTGGAAGGTGGGTTTGTAGGAGATTTGGGTGGAGACTCGTATGATGGGTTATTAATGTACTAAAACATGGGAGACAAGTAACTGTGCAGGATTTGATTAATGAGAAAGGACTAGACGAAGCACGGAAGGCAGTGGAGGAGTTTTATAAGTCGACTGCATCAATGTCTAGACATGAGCTGTTGGGTAATTATGATAAAGATACAGTTCTTGGCAATTGATCTGAGGATTCAAATCTGTCTGGTTCGAAGGATATGGTTGGGATTGAGATGGGAGAGGGAGATTGGTGACCCACTATTGTTAGTGAGACCCAGGCTGTTGGGTTGGAGGCAATAGGGGTTGACGGTACTGATTCTTCTCGGGCGGTGGAGAATAGGGCGGAGGAGGGTACAAAGCAAGGTGCTATTCCTTTCTCTGAGGAAGATACTCGTTCGTTGGGAATGATTTTTAAAGAGAAGTTAAGTGCAAAAAAAGTTGAAACCACTAAAGGCAGGAGTCAACTGGGGAGTGTTTCTAAGAAGTCTAGCCCTTTAAAACTTGGCCTTGGCCCTAGTCCGAGACACTCATTACTTAAAAAAGCTTGCTCTCCAACTCAGAAGAAAGGTAAAAATAGGAATTTGTTTTTGGATTCTCAGAAAGATGTTGACTTAGTGCGTTCGAAGGGTCCTAAGCGGAAGTTGTTAGATAACCTGGAGGGTGAGAAAGTAAGTGAGGCTAGTGGTAAGCGCCTAAAGAGTAAGTGGGGTGTAGATTTTCAAAGTGAAGCGACGAGCTCTGCTCAGCAAAGCCACCGAAAATTATGAATTGCTTTTGTTGGAACGTTCAGGGGTTGGGGAACCCTAAAACGATTAAAGCTTTGTGTAACGTGGTGCGTAAGGCTTCCCGAGGCTTAGTTTTTTTGTCTGAAACTAAACTTTTTGGTACTTGGGCAACTGGTATTAAGTTTCATATTAGCTTCCAGAATTGTTTTGTCGTTAATTGTGAAGGTAGGAGTGGGGGATTAATGTTATTGTGGAAGGATGACTGGGATGTGATATCGCCAGAATTGTACTCTAAGGGCCATATTGATTGCTATGTGATATTGCCTGATGGTCTAAAGTGGCGTTTTACTGGTTCTTATGGCAATCCTAAACTCACTGATCGTCGTTTCTCTTGGGAATTACTTCGATGACTTACAACTTTAGGGAATGAACCTTGGTTGTGTGGCAGGGACCTTAATGAGGTGCTTTCTCTTTCAGAAAAACTTGGTGGAAATGATAGGTCTCTTTCTTCTATCATACAATTTCAACAAATTTTAGCAGATTGTCAGCTATCAGATTTGGGTTGTTCAGGCCCTTTGTTGACTTGGAATAACAGACAAGATGGAGTGGGGAATATCCAAGAAAGACTAGATCGTTTTGTTTGTGATAGTATATGGATGGAGCTTTTCAGTGGTGCTGAGGTTGAGAATTGTGAGTTTTCCCATTCAGATCACTGCCCCACAGTAATTCACATGTTAGGCACACGAGAATTTTTGATAGGAAGAGGGCGAAATATTTTCGGTTTTAACATTTTTGGGCTAAAGAAGCAGAATGTGGTGATCTTATTAGAGACCGTTGGGGCTCTTTCTCCTTAGATGTAGTCTGCAATCCTTTTAAGAATATTCAGACTGAGTTATGGGGTTATGAGAAAGCTTTAGAGGAATGGAGTTGGGAAAAATTGGGTAGATGGAGAATTCGACTAAAGGAATCCCAGAAAAAGTTAGAAAGGCTTTATGGTACTTCGCCTGGTGAGGGGATGATGGCAGAAATTCGTAAATTGGAAAAGGATATTGAAATTTTGTTGTATAGGGAGGAGGCTTACTGGAAACAATGGTCTCGTGCGGATTGGCTAGTTGAGAGAGATCGTAATACGAAGTATTTTCACAATAAGGCCTCTAATCGAAAGAAGAAGAACTCAATTACAAAAATCAGGGACCGAAATGGTTGTTGGGTTGAAGGGGAGGATGCTATTTTGCCAATGTTAGAAGAATACTTTAATGATGTCTTCCAGAGTTATCGACTGTCGGTAGATGAATTGGAAGCAGCCACAAGACATAATCATTCTTGACTCTCTCGAGAGGACTTTGATTTTCTTACTACTTTTAATGGTGAGGAAGTAACTCGGGCGCTAGGAAATATGGGACCTACAAAAGCCCCAGGTTTGGATAGTTTTCATGCTCTCTTTTTTCAGAAAAATTGGGAAGTTGTGGGCCCTGGAAGAATTAGAGCTTGCTTTCATGTCTTGAATGATAGAGGTTTGATTAAGGCTATCAATGGAACAAACTTAGTGCTAAATCCCGAAGAAAGCGAATCCGGAACATGTTTCAGATTACCGACCTATAAGTCTATGCAATGTTATGTACAAGCTTGAGAAGATAACTAATTTACCGCTTCAGAAGAATATTTCCAACATCAGTCTCTCAGTAATGTTTAATTGTGCAAGATGTTTCTTCTTATTTAATATATGTGCTTTGTGTGTCTTCCCTTATGGCATTTTCTGCAACTGAGTGTTTTTTTAAAAAGCAGATGTTGATACAGATGGGTATCTAAAACAAAACTATTAAATAAGTGAACCAAATAGTAACACTGCCATTCACCCTTAATTGACTTGGCAGTGAGAAATCATAATAATTAATGCATTTTGATACGGCCTAAAATTATTTTTCATCCAAGTCAGGATGGAACAAAATTTAAGCTCCAAATCAATGATACGTAATTAAAGAAATAAATAAATAAGCCATACCAAACTAACAAGAGTCTGAACATTTTTGTCTTCCCTTTTTGCCCTTTTTCTCTTGAGAAAGAGGCTGACTAGTGGAACCCTAGTATCGCATCCTGAGCGATTTTGAGTCGTTTTCTCTAGGAAACGTTCGTATCCTTCTTCTCTGAGTTCGATCCTGTTCTCGTCACCGAGTTTTAATGGATCTAGACGAGATATCCAAACTTTGTGTTGGTTAAATTTAGATGAAGATGATGGACCTTTGGTACAGGTGGAACAGAGTCTGTATGAACAAAGTAAAAACGGATGGATAATTGTTTGATTGGCAAAGTATTAGGCAACCGTATTGCTAATGGGGAGGGACTACGTAGAGTGATGTAGAATGTTTGACATGTCCCTAATTCCTTTCAGGTACAACCGATGAACTCTCCTATTCTGTTTCTATTCTCATTCGGCAATCCTTCGGATCATTGACGAATATTGGCAGGAGGTCCTTGGTCATCTAAAAACCATTTTCTTTCTCTTATCAAGCTAAAAGGTTTGGAAGAATTATCGGATATGGATTTCAATCAGGTCTCCTTTTGGATTCAGATCATTAATGTCCCAGTAGCCTGTATGCATGAGAACTGTGCCCGTTTCTGGGGCTCACAAATTGGTCTTCTTCAAGATGTGGAGGTTGTAGGTGGTAGTATGCGAGTTCGGGTTAAGATCGACGTGACTACTCCCCTTCATAGGGGAATGCGTTGTTTCATGGAGGAGACTCAAGGTGATGTTTCTCTTAATTTCTGATAAGAACGTCTTCCAGAATTTTGCTTATTTTGTGGCATTATCGGACATGGGGTTCGGGATTGTTCAAAACGGGACACGGCTGATTGTTGTGATAGGGGTAATAAAAATTCAGATTTGGTATTTGGCTTAAAGCTTCCTATCGTGAATCTCGATATCGTATTGAGTTGGAACCAGAACCATCGCGCCCTAGGCCTCCTAAAACACGTATTGGTTCTCGTCCGTTAGCCTCTCGATCTGCTCGTTCTTCTAAGCATTCGTCAGGCATTAATAGTCCTCCGCACATTGGTGAGATTCAGAAAATAAAAGAGGAAATAGAGCTATATGGAGTGTTCACTGTGAAAGAGTTAGCTGTTCGTAAGGATCTAGAGTATAATAAGAATTCTACTCTATCCCCTGTTTTTGTTTCGATTTCTAGGGGCTTATCGGATGCAGACAGAGGAAAGATCATACAAGGGGCAGACATGGTCGTAGTTCCAGACTCTCATGAAGAGCATATGGTAGCTCTGATAGCTATTCATGAATTACCAAAAACTGCTGAGGTGGAGCAGTTAGCAATGCTTACTAATGTTAAAGATTTGAAAAGTGATAAGGCTTTAGATGTTAATGATGATAATGTTACTCTGAGAAATTTTTTTTTCTGATCAGGTTGGTGGAAAAAAGCTGATTCGACGTAAGCTAAAAAATGATAATACTATTAACAGTGCTGATGGAAGCTTCAAAAACTGTAGCCCCGAAGAATAAAGGATTAGCCATCAGTCCTAAATTTGCACGATTCGTTAAAATATCTCCAAGTAAAACTAAGAAAAAACCTTCTTCTAAGAGCAAGGATGATCATTGTGTCAAGGATGGTAACAATAGTGGTCCAAAACGCAAAATTTTGGCAGAATTGGAGGAAATTATCCTGTGTAGAAAGAGACAAAAAGGCAGTGATATTGATACTAACAATACAATTATGGTGAAGTCTATTATGCAGACCCACCAGGACCAATGAGTTGCCTTTGTTGGAATGTACAGGGCTTGGGAAACCCTGATAGGTTGACTACTTTAAGTAAGGTTCTTCATAAAGCATCCCCGGGGTTAGTCTTTTTGTCCGAGACTAAACTTACTGGTAATAGGGCAAATGGTGTTAAATTTCACATTGGTATTCCTAATGGTTTTGTAGTTGATAGTGTCGGGCATAGTGGTGGTTTATTGCTACTCTGGCAAGATGGTTGGGATGTCTCTATCCGCTCCTATTCTAGAGGGTATATTGATTCTATTATCACTTCTGAGTCCGGAGTTCAATGGCGTTTTATAGGTTTCTATGGGTCTCCTTATACCAATAACCGTAAGTTTTCATGGGATCTTTTCAGGAAATTGCATAGTCTTTATGATCTCCCTTGGGTTTGTGGGGGAGACTTTAATGAAATACTCTCATTTTCTGAAAAGATTGATGGTAATGATAGACAGATTTCTACAATGGTCAATTTTCAGATGGCTCTTTCTAATTGTAATTTGTCTGATTTTGGCTTCATGGGTTCGTTTGTTACTTGGAATAATAAGCGAGGTGGCAAAGCTAATATTCAAGAGCGTCTAGATAGATTTGTTGGTAATGAGTCTTGGTGCAATCTTTTTCTTCATCATGTTGTGAAACACTTAGACTTTTCCCGCTCTGACCATTAACCTATTATTTTATCTCTTGTTCCAAATTACCTAGTAGAGGCATTAAACCTTTTCACTTTGAACCTTTCTGGATGCATAAGGATGATTATAATGATTTGATCAATGATTTTTGGGTGTCTTCTGGTTTAGTGGAAACTGGAATGAATTTAGGGGAGATTCAGACTCACTTGTCAGACTGTGGTAATTTGTTTAGCAGTTGGAGTCAAGAAAGATTTGGGCACTGGAAGAGGTCTATAGACTTTTTACATAAAGAATTGTCGACGCTCTATAATGATCCTCAAACTTTAGACAATGCTGCAGAAATCAATACGTTAAATAAGAAATTAAAGATTCTTCTTCATCGTGAAGAGTTGTATTGGCGACAACGCTCTCGAGCAGACTGGCTTAATTTTGGTGTACCATAAGACTAAGTATTTCCATGCTAAAGCTTCCAGTAGAAAACGGAAAAATGCCATCCTAACTCTTAAAGATAAAAATGGGTTTTGGCAAGAAGGGTCTAACAATATTGTATAGTTACCAGAAGAATACTTTGGGGATATTTTTACAAGTTGTCATCCCCCTGAAAGTGGCCTTTTTGTTGCCACAGAACATATTACGTCTCGCCTATCTTCTGATGATTTAGAGATTATCTCTAGACCTTAGTCTGGTGACAAAGTTAAAAATACTCTCTTCTTAATGGGGCCCACTAAAGCTCCAGGTCCTGATGGGTTTCATGCCCTTTTCTTCTAAAAGCATTGGGAGGTGTTGGGAACAAGTATTATTGAGGCAGTTTTGAACGTTCTTAATTTGGGCAGATCAGTACGAGATGTGAACCAGACTAATATTGTTCTTGTTTCTAAAAAAAAAACTCGCTGTGAATTTGTTTATGACTTTCGACCCATTAGTCTCTATAATGTGGTCTACAAGTTAGTTACTAAAACAATTGCAAATAGGCTCAAGCTGGTGCTCTCAAGTCTTATCTCTCTCCATTAGAGTGCTTTCGTCCCTGGTCGACTCATAACTGACAATTTCATTATGGCATTTGAGCTTTTACATTCTTTGCACAAAAAAAGTAATGGGAAAAGAGGTTTTATGAGGCATAAGCTAGACATGAGCAAAGCCTATGACAGGGTAAAGTCCTCCTCGTTCACAAATTTGATTTGACTCTTCTACCAACTCTATATTCTCTTCAAGTTCATTCTCATCAACTAACCTAGCCCAATCTTCAACCAAAACCTAATTCCAAACAAATCAAATGCTAATGAGGATAACGAGCCCGCTGCCGCAAATAGAAATCCAAACTTGAAGCTCACTAAAGAGGAAGGTGTAGACTCTGAGAAAGAAAACGATGGCATTTCGAAGAAGTAAACGGTAAATAGTGTAAGTTTGTGAAAGAAGAATGCTTAGAGAAGTTGGGATAGCAAGAAGGGGAATTAACTCCAATGAATTTGGGTCTGAAGAATTTCGGGTCGTTGTTTGGATTCTGTAAACCGATTTAGCATTTTTTTTTGTTGTAATAACCTTTAATCTTCATGAGGAATAGTCTTCAGGACTGTTATTTTACTAATTTGATTGATCTAGGTAATCTTTGATCTTCATGAAAGTGGATTTTTGTTTGTTTGTTCTTAGTGTAATTGACTGTTATTCAAAAAGAAACCACAATGATTTCTAAGAAATTTTTATGGTTTCCTGTGATTTACTTAGCTACAGGGCAATTTGCTAAATAGAAATCACGATGGTTTCATGTAATTTATTTAGCTACAGGATATTTTGTAAAAAGAAAACCACAATGGTTTTCCAGAAATGTTCATGGTTTCATGTGATTTACTTACGTACAGGATATTCGGAAACCACGATGGTTTTCTGTAATTTATTTAGCTACAGGACATTTTGCAAAAGGGAAACTACAATAATTTCCTGGAAATGTTCATGGTTTTATGTGATTTACTTACGTATAAGATATTCAACTAAAGGAAACCAAAATAGTTTCCAGGAAACTTTTGTACTTTCCTGTGATTTACTTACGTACAAGGCTTTCGGCTAAAGGAAACTAAACTGGTTTCCAGAAAACTTTTGCGGTTTCCTGTAATTTACTTACTTACATAACATTTTACTAATAGGAAAGTAAATTAAACTAAACTAGTTTCCAAGAAACCTTTGTAGTTTCCTGTAAAAAAAAAGATGAGTTATTTACTTAAATGCCACCGCGTTTTCTAACTTTTAAAGTATTTAGAAAAATACCATAAAAAGGTCGTACGGATTTTTATTATTTTTGAAAGATCGTAAATTTGGTATTATTTTTTAAAAAATAAGTATAAGTGTCCAAAACCCATGACTCAAAGCGATTATTTTATCATAATTGTAGAACTATAAAGACAACAATCTATTAGAGCTAAAGCCTACACATTTTACTATGAGCTAGTTTATCTTGTCCATTCAAATTCATGAGCCATGACGGGCCAAGCGGCATTAACTAAAATGCGCCAGGCCCAGCCTAGCTTATTGGCTTGCCTAAATTTTGGCCTGGACAAAAGGATGGGTGCATATATGGCCCAAGCTAGGCCACATATTACCAGATTATAATTTTTTGTAGAAATTAGATATTATATGATATTTCTGAAAAAAATTTAAAAAATATGGTAGTTTTTTTTAAAGTGCGGTACGGTTTTAATTAAAAAAATATCATTTTCTAAAAAATATTTAGAAAAATATCATTTTTAAAATAGTAAATACTTTCTAGTAACCAATTTTCAGAAACTAGTAACTAGTAATCGATAACCAGTAACCAGTAACCAGTTTTCAGAAACCGATGACCAATAACTATTTTAAAAATAGTACTTTTCTAAATATTTTTTAAAAAGTAATATTTTTCTAATAAAAATCGTACGAAAATTGAAAAAAAAGCATGACTTCCGTAAATTTGTAATTCTTTTCGATTTTTGTAGGTAAAAATGTTAGAAACCTTTTTTTTTTTTTTCCTCACTTTGCATTTAATAAGATTTGAACCTAAAATCGACTATTAATAGGAAATGACGTTCAATTATGTATGTATTTCAAAGTAAAATATATTATTATTCAACACATACAAAGTATATATTACAGAAATATTTTTTTGAGATAATCATATTGGGCCGACGACCTAATTCAACTTCAATTGGGCTCAGGCCGGCCCCAAATTTTGGCCCAGCAGCCGAATTCAACTTTATTAGGACGGGATGGACCTAAGATCAAGTTGGGTCAGCAATTCAAGCCACACCCAAATTTCAACTTCAGCTGAGCTTGGGGTCAAACTGACACCTCTAGAATCTGGTGCCAATCTTGGAATAAGAGAGAAATTATTAAGCTACCGCATCATATGTGTTGTATAATGGGTTCCATATAACGGGGTGGGTTGGGATTCCATAAGTTCTAATCTCTTATAAACCGATTATTATACCATGTTTTGCCAACATAGGACTTTGTTGGCACCCAACAGCTACTATCCAAAATTGTCACGTCCAAGGCCATTAATTTCTAGTCACTCCAATCTATCAACACTAGTCTCAAACTTACTTTAAAAAAAAAACAACAAAAGCAAATTTGAAATTGAAAATTTATAGTTACTAACTAAAATTGATAGTATTCAAGAGAATACGTGTGGCTATTTGAATACCCTTGAGTCATTATATAGCTGAAAAATCAATTAGTTTTTCTCAAATGAGGATCATTCTAGCCTTGAAGATAACCGATCTTGCACCTTGTAAATGGTTTCTTCTTTGAATAACAAAGGAACTAGTTTTAAAACATTTATAAACAATAAAGAAAAAAAATTTTGAACATAAACGGAAATCAAGAACTTGGCTACATATATCATACCTTGAGCTCAAATTCAATATAGCCAGCTTCTAACTCATTATAGCTAGATAAAGTTCTCCCGTTCAAACATGTTCATCACCTTCATAGAAACCACCATCCTACTTTGACCTGAAATGATCAATCATTATATTTAACACAAAAGAAAATGAAAGTTTTCATGCCTTGACATAGAAGTTAAGATATGGTTAGTTGAAAATGATACCGATAAACAATATGGACCAGCAACAACTTATATATGAAGATGACTTCAAAATGAAAGTCAACGCAGTCAAATCTGATCTCAACTACATCAGCGCAGGTGTGAAAAAGGGGTGCACATGAATGCAACANCCTAAAATATTTTCAGAAAGGTATATAGTTAATCCTTGTTGAGACCTACAACATCAAAACCGTAATCCCAAGGTAGCTCTAGTATAAGATAAGGAGGATAATCATATGGAATCGAACCAAGCCACCAAGAATGCTCTTCTCTATACCACAAGCTGAAAAGGTAAGTGGTGAATCTCATATTATCAAACACAAGTAAATTGTAAAATCTAAAGTCCTGAACTTGGCAGCATTTTCCAGTGCAAATTTCTTCCTTTGCTCCTATCGCTTCTGAAGCGCTATTGGCTATGGCTTTCACAGCGGTGAAAGGGATTGCAAAGAGAACAGCAAAACACAAGCCAATTACTCATCTAAACCTGGCCAAATAAATACTGCTATTCCATCAAATACCTAACTAGAGAACCCCATTACCATCCCAAAGAGCAGGACCCCCACCAATTGACTCCTAGGAAAACAAAAGATTTCAACTTTGCAAGCAAAAAAACAAAAATATTTGCTCCATAGAAGAAACAAGAACACGAGAAACAAACTTGTGAACTGAAACCACAGCTATAAGTATAAGCCAATGAAGGCATTAATTGGCGAGGAGTGCGCGGCAATAGGCTGTGAGAGATATGATCGTGAATAGTTGGGAAGTGGCTAGAGAGTCTTTATAGGTCATCTCTATAATTGGGTAACTAAGAAAAGAGAAAAAGTAGTTTCCAATAGTGCGTAGAACCTCTCCAACAAATATAGTTATATAAGACAGTTGGTAAATTAGAAAAGACGCCAAGTTTTTAAAATCAGCTTTCTTGTATGTTTTTTCTATTCTTTTTTGAACTTCTGAGAATCAACACTGTTTTTTTTAAGAAATTAACCCACGTTTATTCAATGTAATTGATGCCGGTTCACAAAGAATTGATGTTGTTTCTCATGAACAAAAGCTGCTCTAGAACCGTTGTCCTTTCTCAAGAAACAATGGTGGTTTTAGAACCTGAGTTGTTTCTTATAAACAAAGGTCGTTTTTCAAGAATCCGCGAGGAGACAATCATAAAGCCTATCATGACAAAGAAATGCAATTACTTAGGGAGCCAGTTTCATCACGAGATTTTATATATGTCTCAATGATTGTAAAAGAAGGAAATTGTAGGCTATCAGATTCGTCAAGACATTCCATGTAAAAATGTTATGATATTTAAGAAAACGAGTGAAGCTTTGTAATTTCTTTGTTTTGGCTTTACTCTTATGTGAAAGATTCGAATTTATTTATTGTAATTCATTGTGAAGCTTTGTAATCTCTTTGTGTTGGCTTTACTATTATGTGAAAGATTCGAATTTATTTATTGTAATTGATTGAGAATAATGACAGGCTTAATTACAATTAGGAAAGTGGATGTAGTCTTTGTGTGTCCTCTTTGTAATTGGGTAACTAATTGTAAGACAAAATGGTAGTAACCTGGTTTATAGAAAGACGGAGCATGTTCTCTGGGTTGAGAGATAGAAAGGGAAAAGGGCATGGGAGAGGGAGCTGGAGAGTAAAGATAAAGTGCCAAACACTTGAGTTTGCTAGGATTCTCTATATATAGGATCTTGTACAATGTTTTTTCTTTGGATTGTAAGACAAAGAAGAAGGGGAGGAAGAGTTGGAGGACAGAGAGAGTGATAAACACTTGGGTCGGTCCAGATTTTTTATTTTTTTGGGAAACTGCTGTGAGGGAGAATTGCCATCTAATATGTGATTGTTGATTAAATATATTGATGGTGTGCTCCAAGAGATAGGTCGTTCTCAGAACGAACGACTTTGGTGTGACGACTGGACCCAAAAAAAAAAAAGATTTATTTATATAATATAAAGAATATAAAGATTAATGAAAAGTCTAATTAGTCCTTACCTATAGGTGTTTATTAAGGGTCAATTTGGTAATTCAATTAGAGATAGTTTAATAAACCCTAAGAGTTTAATGTTCTACTCAGTTTTATACATACGCTTTATGGGAAAGGCAGAGAGGCAGTCACATGGTTTAAAGAAGAAGGAGGAACAAGAAGAGGATTCAATTCATTCAAATGTTAAGGTAATTAACTGTAATCAATTGAGTTTACATACATTAATTAGATTTTTGGGGATTGGAATTGCATGTCTAGGGTTAGGGTTTTAATTTGCCCATAAATAATTTATGAACTATTAGGATGATCTGATAGAGGATGAAGCCTATTGATATTAGGATTCAAACAAGACAAATTTTAAGTGATTTGGTTTGGTAAATAGAAAGTTATAAATTTTTGAGTTTTGGGCTAGGAAGTAAAAACATAGTAGAGATTGTAACTAGCTTTTTAGAGAATTTTCTAATTTCATTAGGTCATATTTTGATATGATTAGAAAGCTTATCAAATTATCTTTCTAACGGTATATAATTTGTCAAAAATGGACTTATATCCAGAAAGTTATAGCCAATTGAAGTGAGTACTACGAATCTGGAAAAATCTGAAACTTTAGGTATTTTTAGCAAAACGTAGCTACGGCTTGTCCGGTTATACGGGGCTTACCTATAGACCCTATAGCCACATTCTTAATACTTTTAATACCCCATGACTTATAGAACAGGTCCCTTAAGTTTAGAAATTCTTAGAGAGATGTTAGAATTATTATGAATCGTAAGAAATTGACATTATTAGGAATAGCTATGAAGTTGATTATAGAAGATACATGGGTAGCAAGTAGTCAATACTTTTAATGTAATTAGAGTATGATTTTATTGTTATGATACTTATATATAATCTGTGCGATAATAGGTGTTTGAGAGGTTATGTCAATTATTTTGGTTAAATAGGTAAAGCGAACAAGGTAAGTAACCTTTGATATTTTCTAGTAGTTTTTCTCGTCCAAAAACTAAATGTTTTATTATTTTATTATTTCTAATAGAATCATGTTTATAAGTATTTTCTTTAAAATATGATTTCAAGTAAAATATATTTTGGTAATAATACTATTTATTGAAAAAAATCTATTTTATTGAAATAACGTAATTTTTGTGAAAAATAGTATAATTCTATATTTTATACTAAATTATGGATCAAGTATATGAATTACTATTAAACGTGATTATAAAAAAATTATTTTGGAATGAGTACAATGTTACAGTGAGATGAAAGTAAAATGGTTTATGATTCGTTATTGTAAATAAGTATTTTGAAACTCTCTTCAGTGACTATGCAAGTGGATCCAATCCACAGGGGTTATATGTGGACAGTACTGACCTAGCTGAGGGTTAAATATAGTAGATTCGTGATTCGTACCTAACTACAGGGGTTATTTGTAGTAGATTCAGACCCGGCTACAGGGGTTATTTGTGGCAGATTCGGACCTAATCACAGGGGTTAAGTGTGGCCATAGTCGCCAAAAACTGGGGAGAAGTAAAATTGAAATTATTATTGACTAAAAGGGATTCGAAAAGAGAGATTTGGAAACTTATTTCTTGTTTTGTAAAATTTTTAACTAAACGACTTGATTTGAGTATTTTCAAAGTATTGATTTCTGAAACCAAATTTGTTCTGAAAAATATTTGTTAATGATTTTGGTTTACATATGCTTGATCCAACTAAATAAGGTTACTGGTTACTTACTGGGTTTCTAGCTCACCCTTTTATTTTTCCCTTCTATTTATAAAGATCGTCAGTTAAAAGGTATGACTAAGAGAGAACTTATTTAGTAGTAATCGAGGTGCATGGTTCAAAGAGAGGAATTTCTTCATCTTGATTGGGAAAATGTAAAGACCTGGAAGGTTGATCATCTTGAATTTATTGGATTATAGTTTCTATTGTGTACTGTCTATTTTGAGTATTTGGAGACTTTATAAAAATTGTTGGATTTTATATTATACATTGGTATTTATTAGAGACTAAATATTCTTAATTTTATTGGTCTATAGAAATATACCTTGCATGCCTATGGAGCTTTGCCTTATGAGTATGCGGCGCACGTCCTCGAATATGGGGCATGAAATTTGGTGTTTTGATTTACTGTTTTGTTGGTGTTTCTTGATATGTGTTCTATGAGATTGATCCATCTATTTGCTAAAGATTTTGTTTGTGTTTGATACTTGATTGGGTTTTCTCTTCACAAACGCTATATGGATAGCAAGCAGCGGCTCCCGAACGCACTGCAGTTGCTGCTTCTAGCTAATTGAAAGCCTTGGATAGATGCGCTAGCTAAATTTAAGGTAATATGAACCTATTTGGGCCTTTAGCCCAAACCAAATCATTCACAGTTTGGTTTAAGAACCTCAGGTTCCAATAAAGATCTGATTACTCGGAAATTTTGTGAACGAATGTTTGGGAATTGCTTTTCACAGCGCTTCAAACATGCATACGTATAATGTGTATCTTTTTTTATTTACTATCGGTAGCTAAATCAATTTGACGATTAGATTAGATTTCAATCTAATGCTTATAATTATAAATGTTAGTATTTAATTTACAGTTAAATATATATATATTAGTCAACAATTATGAACTAAAACCGCGAAACAACGACTCAAACAAAAGAGAAAAAAACTTAGAAAACAAACATAGTAAAAAATGGCAGCATAACTCAAGAAAACAAACATCGTAAAAAATGGCAGCATTGGAATTGTATTAAACAGAGGATTATTTATTTATTTATTTGGACAAACGAGTGCGCTGGCACTGTAATAGCACATAGGATAATGTGTTTACAAACTCAAACCACACAAATTACAAACTAACTAAACATCGAACTCGAGGAAAGCATTAGATTCAAAAATTCCCGATTCTTTAGCTTTATAAGAAGTATCTGAACTCGTGAATCCTTTCAGCCCCTTAGTGTGCACCTTACCACATCCGATTTTACGCTATCCCAATGCTGATAAACTAGCTCTATCATCTCTTTCTAGCCAACAGTATACACTTGACGTAGATTCATTAACAAAGCTCTAGCAACAACAAGGGAAAAAAAAAATGGAGAAACATCATAAGAAGAAAAATGAGTTAAAATATATTTCAGTTTCGTCCCACTTCCCAATCTTGTACAAGTTTCATAATGTTAAAAATTTCAAGAATAACAGCTTTTGCAACAAAGGTAATATATTTGCCCCTAGTGGTTACTGTATATGGTTCATGACAGACATTATGATACTTGTACTTTAGTTAATTAAGAATATGAGAAAAATTTT
>JXTC01000027.1:1109872-1149048 GCA_002914845.1 Trema orientale | reverse complement strand
AGATTCAATGGTATGCTTCCATAGAATTTATTCGACTTCAGACTAAGGAAAACCAATGATGTTAGTCTTTCTCCGATCCATGATGGTACTGGTCCCTTCAAAGTATTTTTCCCCAGATCTAGTACTCGTAGCTCAGTGCAATTCTTCAATGAGGAAGGCAACTTTCCGGAGAAATTATTGCTCCTCAGTTGTAGAGTTTGAACATATCTCGAACTAATTGAGCTCGGGATTTCTCCAGATAACTTATTGTTTTCTAGATTAAGGACAACCAAATACTGGAAATTTCCCCAGCAGTTAGGAAGGCTTCCAGATAGTTTATTGTTGGAAAGGTCAAAAATGCTCGTCAACCCTCTTTTTGCTTCACATAGAATAGGCACACAATCGGTGAAGTTATTATTAGAGAGATACAGATTACTTGCATTGGACAGAGAAGGTGGGATGGAGCCATGGAATTGATTGAAACTTAAGTCAACTTCAGCAGCATATATCAGTGGAAAATATGGCAAGGTGTTGCTAAGAAGGTTGAAAGACATGTTTAAATAACTCAACTTGGAAGTTATGTTACTGAACCAATTAGGAACTGGACCACGAATGCCAGAATTTGGAATTTCCAGAACAGAGAGACTGGTTTGGTTTTGGAGCCAACTAGGGAACTGCGGACCTAACTTGCAAGAATTTAGTCTTATAGAGTTCAGCTGAAATGAGGGGACCCAATTGGAGTTGAATTTCAATGTCACGGCTGAGTTGTTAGATAAATCTAGTTTCTTCAATTTGGGACACCGTAGGTTCACTTCAGAAATAACCCCGGTTAGAGAGTTTGAAGAGACATCTAAAGTCTCAAGATAATAAAGCTCGCCAATACTCTCTGTTGAAATACCATTGAACTTATTGTTAGCTGCACTAAAAATGGTCAAGTTTGGCATTGAAGAAAGGTCAGGCAATGGTCCTGTAAGTTGATTGTCATCTAAAAGCAAGGTACTTAGATTTGGAAATCGACTCAAATGGATTGGAAAAACACCTTCCAACTGATTACTGAAAAGATGGAGCTCTCTCAAAGATGGGAATGTGATTTCATCATCAAGAAGCATTCCTCCAAGTTGGTTACGGTACAAATACAAAGTCTCTAAGGAATTCTTGGTGGAACCTGTCAGGTTTTCCAACAGATCATGTAAGGTTCCACCAAGATTGTTACCAGACAAATCCAAGCCTTTTAGGTTTGTAAGGTTCCCCAAGGATTTTGGTACTCCACCTCCAACTTCATTCCTTGCCAAGTACACATTTTCAAGAGAATTTGTATACCCAAAGGAATCTGGGAAGGAACCATCTATGATGTTTTCCGTGAGGGTAAGAGTTTTAAGGTTCCTACTAGAATTTAAGAGCCAAGTGATTGCTGTGGGATGCATAGAACTATCAAACAGGTAAAGACTTTCGAGAGAATTTGACGAATTTAGAAAGGAAAGAGATGAGGTATCTACCTTGGGAAGTAGACAATTCGATACTTGTAGGCTTGATAAGGAAGGTGGTAGCATAAAAGATTGAAGCCCGGCTTTAGTAAAATTCGCGTTCGTCAGTGTAAACGTTGTCAAAGAAGTGAGATGAGAGAGCCATGCGAAATTATCAGCAACCAATGTTCTGTTATGATAATAATCATTGTTATAATCACGTGAAAGATCAAGAAACTGCAAGTTGATGAGATTTCCAAGCTCTTGAGGAATAGTTCCACTGATAGGATTTCCTGCAAGGTTGAGATATGTAAGCTCTTTGAATGAGCCAAAAAACTTCGGAATCAGACTGAAGTTATTCCCTCTGAGGCTCAAGTATTTCAAATGCTGCAGCTCAACCAAGGAGGAGCCGATCTCGCCGCCGATTGCGTAATCACGCCCGTAAGTGTAACCATCGCTAAGACCAATCATAATGACATGATTGGTTTGGTTGTCACAAGTGATACCTTTCCAATTGCAACAGTCTTGGTTGGTGCTATGATTTGACCAAGAGGAGAGAATATTGCTAGGATCTACAACTTGCTTAAAGCTGATCAGGAGAGCCTCTTTCTCTTTCTCTATGCACTGTGGTTCATTATTCTGTCCAGAACCATCGCTCAGTACATGAGCGGTGCCGGCAAACAAGAACAGAAGCGCCGCTAGTATCATGCTCACAATTCTACTCAAAGGGCCGTAAGAGTAAGTCTACTATTGAGTAAGTTGACTGTGGTGTAAAGACGATGATATATACTATATGAATTTTGAAGTAGTGCTAAATACTCCGAAGGAGAGAAAGACAAAAAGGAGCCTACTTATGCTGACTCTGATGTGAGTACAAAGACTTGCTCGTGAACAAAGGGCCAACGCGTTAACGTTTTGTTTGGTTTTAAGAAAATTCAAAATAGCAACTCAATTAAGTGTATTTAAGTTATTCCATTGCAATGACTTTTCCAGAATTATGTTGTCTTTTCGTTATAGTACTTTCAGAGAAAAGAAGAGCAGAAAAAAGATAATATATAGTAATAAATCGATCATTTCATAGCTCAAAATATTTTTATAATACAAGAAATATATTGTGGTCCTATTTGAAAAAAAATTTATACAAAAACCATGTTACATTTTAGATTTAAATTTTGAACAATTTTGCGTATCCCTAATATTATATATATATAGGTATAGTTTTCTTTGGAATTAATATTACTAAGGGCCTATTTGTTGTACCTATTCCAGTCCATTCAAATGAAAAACTCATTGGAATGAGTGTTTGTTTCAATAATTCTTGTTTTTCCATTCAAATGGTCTTTTAGAATGGGTATTTGTTTTAACAATTCAGTTTTTTCATTCAAATAGTCTATCAGTCACATCAACCATTGGAATTGGTTTTTTGTATCCTGGAATGAGAATGGAGGAGATGAGGTATTTTTGAATAGTTTATTCTAATGCTCACATTCTAATTACAACACATTACTATTTTTACATTTAAATGTCTCCTATTCTAATTATAACTTATTTTAGAATTTCTATTTAAATATACCCATTTGAATAGGTGAAATAAACGGGTCCTAATTGATTCTTGGGTAGTACGTGATTTTTTTTTTTTCATTTAAATTCAGTGAATTAGGCAAGTCAATTGAAGACAACTCTAATATATTTCTATTAAAGTATTAGTGCAATCCATCATTAGCTTTCAATCATGTCTTACTAAAAATTATATAACACTTATACTAATATATACAAATGTATATAAGTACTACTTTGAAAATATATATAGGTTCCCAATCTAGTAGATAATTTTTGTTTACCTATTCATAAGTATTTTTTTAACCGTGGGATCATTGATCTAACGATTATCATAATTTGAATAATTAGAAAAAAAATAAAAAAATACTCATTATTTAATATTTTTCTCTCAAAGACATGCGTGACCAATTTTAATTGGCCAAATAGGTAAAAAAAAAAAAAATAGATTAGTACCCACATATATATATATGTGAGTTTTGAATGGATATTTTAGTTTTTTCTCTATGGATATAAAGGTGAGATTTTTAAACTTACTATAATAAGTCACACTCACTTATTCTCATTTCTTTTCAATTTTTTTTTTTGCAAAGAATCTCACTTAACTTTCATAAAATGATTTTATGCTTCATGGATGAGTATGTTTTGGCTCCATGCAATAATATTTTTCTTTTTTAAGGAAACAAGTTGAATACAAAGTAATTAAAGAAATATATAATAACCATTAAAAAATAAAAAAAAGAAGTCTACTGAAAAACAAAAGAAAAAAAAGTAGTCATCATATAGTTTAGTTATATCTATAGTATTATCAAGTCTTATTACATCTAAAAATACTATAGTATTGTCTAAGTTCTTTCTTACAGTTAACATACGAGTGATGTTTTCAAGTCATTAACTAAAGAATATTTAAGAAGGCTAGCTAAGGCTTATAATTCACAGAAGCGAAACAATCATAATCCATAACAACAGTTTCTAAGAGAGGATAATATACTGTGAAGCATAATATTTACAGAAGCAAAGGATTTAATATTATCAGTTTTTTGTCTTATTTTAAATCACCTAATTTAATAATTTTTTTTTTGATATCCATATTGATACTAGAGATCCCCTTTTTAAAAAAAAAAAAAAAAAGCAGAAAATATAAGTTTAGACTGCTGTATAATATGTTGAAATATCAAATATGTATAATCGAGTTTACCAAGAAATGAGACAAATATTGGACATACGATTTTCCATTTAGTAATTACTATAAGGAATGAAAAATAGGAATAAGAGTGACAATATAGAAATTAGGAATTAGCTACAAAATGGGTATGCAAAAAGAATAAAAAATAAAAATCCAGGCCTTTAGCTCATACACGGGTTACCCGTTATTTATACTAATAAAAATTAATTTCTATATTGACATGTTCATTAATTACATTAGATTTTTTGGTATATTATTTTAATAATAGCCATCTATTCATCAAAATGTGTAACCATTGAAAAAGTACATATATATATATTATATATTACCTATCACTGTTATTATCAGAAAAAATATATATATGTATTATCACTGTATAAACGTACCTTGATCAACATATAATTTTAAACTAATATTTTTTACTTACGTAATTAAAGACAGCCGGCGGCATTTATAATTTGCTTGACTAGGGAAAAGACATTTGACAAGATCTCAAATGGGGCATAAAACCAACGCGCAGAAATTGATGTTTATGGGCAACTTGTTGAAATGGTCATTGATTCATCAGTTGGAATCAACTTATTTTATTCATATTCTATTCAATCTAATTATAAGTCGGTTTTAAGAAATTATTATCTAATCTAATCTAATTTACTTATAAGATCAGTTTTTTAATCGTTTATGAGCAAAATTTTTTAAAGATTTTTTTCTAATATATTTAAAATTAAAAGAATAAAAATCAAAATCTATATAACATCATAAAACTCTAGAATCTCAAACTCTTGGCCTTTTTCTAATTTACTTCTATGGAGAGGTAGTAAATGAGAGAAAAAGATGAATATACTACTTAGTTGAGATATAATTTTTATTTAATTTAGTGAAATAATGTCTATATTAGGATATACATAGACCAAAAATAGAAAAACACTTGAATATATTAATTTCTTTAATTTATTTAATATCAATTGGATTGGTTTGGTTTTAATTGGATTTTTATTATGAGATCCGCTAACCGAACCAATCCAATTTAAAACTAATTTTTAGAATCCAATCCAATCCAATCTAATTGTAATTGGATATCCAATTTTTTGTTATTAGATTGGATTGGATCGGTCGGATCAATCGGTTTGGAGCGGATTTTGAGCATCCCTAATTGATTTACTTTTAACAAGTAAGGCCTTGTCGTTTAAAGATACCTAATTCAACATTTTCATCAAATATTATAACTCTACAATTATACTATAGAGGTGGAATCCTACTTATCTAAAGGGCTGTTTGGTACGGTATGTTCCAAGTTTTCAAATTAATAGGAAAACTGAAGAGGGTAATGCGATTGTCTAAAAACCTGAATAATTATGTTTGATTATGCACTAGAATCTTTTTCATGATTCTCAGGAATGCCCAAAAACTATATTTGGCTGGACACTAGAATGTACTAATTTTTTGTATTTTATCCAAAATAATTGAAATAATCATTTTTTGCCCTTTTTTAAATAATGAATAAAAATATATTTTTAAAAAATAATATTAATTTCTAGCAAAATAAAAAAAATTATTTAAAATAATTATAAAATTCTCATAACACGCGTAGGTCGTTTACGGTTTTATGTCTTATTTTCTAGAATCATTTACTTCTTTTGGTCGTATATGGTTTCATGTATAATTTTCTAGAATCGTGTACTTCTTTAAGTAGTATATGGTTTTATGTATTATTTTCTAAAATCATGTACTTCTTTAAGTCTTATATGGTTTTATGGGTTATTTTCTGCTTCTTTAGGTCGTTTACAGTTTTATGTGCTATTTTTTGGAATCGAGTGAGGGACCTACAATTTTGAGTTTACAGGGCATATGAAATCTACCACTTCAGATTACTTTCACATTACCCTCTTTCTCAGCAAAGTGAGTCCCGATGCATCCACTTACTCAATTTTCAAATAAGCCCAATACTCTATACCAAACATGGGAATCTTAGACTCCAAGATTCATATTCCTACCCAAACTTTAACCCATAACAAATAGCCCCTAAGTTACATATGGATCCTACATTTTTTTTTTTAGTTTGTGATGACATATGCTGTTTAATTCTTCAAAAAAAAAAAACGCTATTTAGTTAGTAATATTTTTAATTGCCAAATTAGTAATGTTTTTAATTGTAATTGGTATGTAGTGTTTAGGTTTTTGTATTAGTTTTAAAGCTTTTCAAATGCAATCACTTAGAGAAAAAGAGCCTAATAGGGCGATATTTGTTGTCCTAATAGACCCTAATGTCAACCCAAAAGATCGTCCTAATATTATCATCCCATAGACACCTATTGGGAAGACATTGTCTGCCACTCCAATAAGTCAGGTGCAAGAATATAAAATCATGTCTCCTTAATAAATATAATGTCAAAATTTTAATTTCTCTAAAAATTTAAATAGTATAAACAATGTGACGTCAATTTTCAAATTTTTAGGTGGCACCATTGGAGTCACATATGTACTTATTGGGGCAACATATGCCGCCCCAGTATTTAATCTCTCCAGAAATTTTGGCTGTACAAATAATACTACACAAATTTTTATGAGTCACCTACTGGGGCACATACGTACCTATTGGGTTGATATATGTTACGCTCAATAGATATAAAGTCAAAATTTTAATTTTTCCGAATATTTAGGTGGTAAAAAAAAATGCAAATTTTCATGAGTCACCCATTGGGGTGACATTTATGTTTATAATTATCAATAAACGATAATATTATTTGCATATATAATTCGACATTCCTAATTGACGATAATATTATTTATTTTTTATATTATGATAAAAAACATATACCTATTAGGACAACAGTCGTCGCCCAGTAGCTTTCACAGTGTTTTTTCTTTCGCATGATTTAATCGCGCTAAAAATTCTCGCCACTAAAAAAATATGTTGTCTCAATAAATCGCTATTGGCACTGTCGCTGACTTTGGGACGACATAGATGTCGCCCTAATAGACAAAAATCTGACTACGTTATAGCATGAAACAAGGAGAAACTAACCATATAGTACGTTGGTACTCAGCTAGACCTCCCTAGCGAACTCTATTATTTCTTTCTACTTGACAAAGATAAAACAATTAAAGAGATATATATAAAAAGGTTAAGAGCTTTGTCATTGGAAGATAATATAACATTTCCACCAATTATAATCGAGCAATGTTAAAAATTACCTATGGTTATATTAACAGACGTGAGCCCTCTTTGAAAAAGGTATAATAATAATAATAATAATAATAATAACAATGAGGTGAGCCCCGGACCCAAAATACATACATGATCTCACTTATTTATTAGCATGAATAGTGCAAACATTTGCCTTTTAATTATCTTTTAAAAAATAATTGGCATATAGGCTTTATATTTTTTTTTCTCAATATAGGCTTTATGTTTGCATCTTGCACTTAAACTTTTCAAATGCCATATAAAAAAGGGGCGTATCTACAGTAGGGACGTCCCTACGTAAAGCCCTGTTTATATACCATTTGATGGGAATCTATCCCCACAGATTCCCATCAAACGGTGTATAAACAGAGACCTTACGTAGGGGCGCTCTTACTATAGTAACCTCCATAAAAAAGATAAAAAATAAAAAAAAAGAGAAATTTGTCTAGTTCTTCACTTCATAGTGTTAACCATTTATCCGCTTGCTCTAAGATTAAATTGCATTCTATATAATACTGGAAATTAGGAATAATGATTTTTTTTTATCTTTAGGAAAGTAAATCATTTACGCCAGTAAAAAAGTTTAAAATACAGGGCGGTCTTTTCAACTATGGTCGTCTAATTCATTATACATACATTATAAATGTACTTTAATTTGTTAGCAAATCGGCCAACTTATAAATGTGCTGCAATTCAATCTGAATTACGTATTGAAAATTATCTAAGACAGACGGACAAAAATAAGTATAATTAAAAGTATTATTCGGGTTTATGTATTAAGGAAAAGTGATTATATTCCTTTTATAAATTTATTTATCATTTATTTATATTAGTATGTTTTTTCAATTTCTAGATTTAGCTTGATTTGATTAAATTAGGAAATCAATCTTTTCTTTGTAATCACATTTGTATATTTCTGTATATATTCTCCCTCTTGTCAATGAAAATTATGCCATATTTTCTCAATTTTTAAATCTTCAATATGGTATCAAGAGCCCATCGTTTCATCTGTCTATTTTTTTTTTTCATCCCAGAAATTATCATTTGTCCCACTATTTTTTTTAAAAAGAAATTAATTTCATGATTTAAAAAGAAAAATCAAAACTTCAGATATAATTTTTCAAATCTCACAGCCGTGCCACCTGCATCAATTGATCGTCAACCCGCTCACCACCATTTTCCTTCCCCTTGTCATATCTCCAGTTTTGAGACGCCACCCCAGAAATCGCCAAGCCTCTGCGACGCAATTGCTTATTCGATCAACATCATCCCATGTTTTCTTTATCTAAATATAGAGATGGGAAATAATGGCTTGATTTCCATTGAATAAAGATGAGGTATATATACAAGTACAAGATGAGATTAGATCAATCAAATATTCTAAATCAACCTAATCTATGGGATTTGCATTCAATTCAAATGATTTACAAAATCTAAATATATAGGAAACTAATTAGATAAATACAAAAATATACAATTAAATAATTTAATAAATTAATTTGGTGGGTTTGGAGGAAGAGGATCTTGAGAGAGTGGTAAGGGAGGAGAGGATAGGTTTTGTGGGCTATTGGTGGAGTCTTTGGACTGTTCCGCTCGACCGGGTGGTGGAGGTCGATCGACCGAAGTTTGGTAGAGAGGGAGTGAAGGGTTGGTTACGGGACGTGAAGTTTCAGATGGTGTGCAGTCAATCGAGGATGTGGGACGGGTAACCGGAAAGTGGTAGTGAGATGGATCCGAGCTCAGGGGCGAGGCTGTTGAGGGAGTACTGAGTGGCACAACCGTATTGGGAAGAAAAGATGCTGATGGAAACCAATTTGGGAGTGTTTCTGGATTTGGACGACTTTGATAAGTGTGAGTAGATTTGAATAGAAAGATGAATTCCACAAATTTGACATGACGAGATGTGTAGATTTTGGAAGTAGAATGATCAAAATAGAGATATGCACTTTGGGTTTGGGAGTACCCAACAAACACACAAGGGATGGATCGAGATTCAAGTTTGTGACTAGAATAGGGACGAAGACATGGATAACATAAACAACCAAAGATACGGAGCTTTGTGTAGTTTGGTGGAGAGCAGAAAAGAGACTCATAAGGAAAGGAAAGAGAAAGTGTAGGTGTTGGCATGCGATTAATGAGATACACAGCAGTGGCAAAGGCATAGTTCCAGTATGTGAGCGGGAGTGAGGAATGAGTGAGTAGAGAAAGACTAGTTTCTATAATATGTCGATGTCGACGTTTGGAGAATCCATTGTGTTCAGGTGTATATGGAGGAAAGGTAAGATGAGAAATTCCATGAAGAGATAAAAATTGATCTAATGCTTGATATTCCCCACCATTATCGGAGTAAAGAGTGACAATAGAGTGTTTGAAGTGATTTTCTACTAGTGCTTTGAAGCGGATAAAAACATTACAAACATGAGATTTCTTCTTTAAGGGGTAATACCATACATAACGTGTAAAATGATCAACAAACATAATACTTGAAATCATCAACAGAGTATACAGGGGAGGTCCAAACATCAGAAAATATGATTTGTAAAGGATGTGAAGAAACAATTGTAGATGTAGAAAAAAGAAGCTTATGACTTTTATTGCTTAAACATGTATTACAATGAGAGTTTTCTGACATAGAATGAGGTAAAGAAAATATTGACATAACATGTTTAAGAATAGGTGATGATGGATGACCTAATCTAGAGTGCCACTCGGACGAAGTGGTCTTGACACTTGAAAAGACAACGAGTGGAGAAGACACTTTTGGAGAAGAGGTTGGCCACTCATAAACGCCATCTTTAGTTTTGCCCGTCAAAAGGATTGCCCCCGTGCTTAGGTCCTTCACATGAAAAATAGTGGGTAAGAATTCAATAGAAACATGATTAGTGTTGCAAAACTGATAGATAGAAATAAGGTTCTTTTTCATGTTAGGCACGTAAAGGATATTATGTAAATTAAAGGTATGAGTAGGGGTAGGAAGGGTGGTGGAACCGGTATGGGTAATGTGAAGACCCGAGCCATCGCCGATCATAACGTCATCAGACCCTTCATAAGGAGTATGAAGTGAGAGATTATTCAAGTCTATGGTGACATGGTGCGACGCCCCACTATCAAGTAGCCATGCAGGGGTGTAAATGGTCTCAAGAGATGCAAAGTGTGCACGAGGTTGCCATGGAGAAGTAGGACGGGGAGCCTGTGAACGTGTTGCCAATGGAGCTGAAGAGGATTGGGCAGTGACAAGTCGAAAAATTGAGCATCGCTTGATAGTGTGTCCTTGAGCACCACATCCTTGGCAATACCCAAGATATGGACGTGGTGGAGGTCGATCATTACGAGGAGCATTGGAATGTTATCCTTGACTGTGAGAGGCGGTTATGGAAGGACGCCAAGAAGGGGGAGATGGTCGCCAAGATTGATTGTTACGTTGATTAATGGGATTGGCGGTGATCGGAAAGGATGATAGTAGTGCCTGTGATTGTTGGAGAGACGCTTCCTTGTTGATGAGTTTTTCATAAATTTCATCAAAGGAGATCGGTGTTTCACGAGCATTAACCGCGTCGACAATTTCTTTGTATTCCTCGCCAAGGCTATCAAGAATCTTATCTATTAGATCTTCGTCATCAACGGGCTTGCCGAGAAGAGGAAGTTCGTTGGCCAGATTCTTGATAAATTGCATATACTCAGAGATTGTCTTGGAACCTTTGACACAATTTTTCAATTGGTCCTTGATTTGTTTGATGTGACCACGGGTTGGTTTGGTATAGGTATTAGCCAAAGTGGTCCAAGCCTCTTGTGAAGTGGTAGTATGGGCAAGAAGAGGTTGGATGGGTAAAGAGACTGCACCAAGGAGTGCACTGAAGAGAAGACGACCCTGACGTTTCCACGTTGTGTAGGCCGGATTTGGATCTGGGCTACCATTAGCAGTAATGGTTGGTGTGGGACTGGGATGAGAACCGTCAACAAAGCTATAGAGATCATATCCTTCTAATAGACATTGGATTTGGAGGCTCCACGTGATGTAGTTGGTGGTGGTCAGCTTTGTGATGTTTGTAGTGTTGATGGTAACAAGAGGATTATTTGGTTCTTGAGTATTTTGAATGGTGGTATGTGCAATGGTAGATGTAGAGGTGTCGTCGGAAGCCATTATTGTTGAAAAAAAAAAAAGAGAGAGAGAATAGCAGGTCAGGAACGTAGCCTATCTGATACCATATAGAGATGGGAAATAATGGCTTGATTTCCATTGAATAAAGATGAGGTATATATACAAGTACAAGATGAGATTGGATCAATCAAATATTCTAAATCAAACTAATCTATGGGATTTGCTTTCAATTCAAATGATTTACAAAATCTAAATATATAGGAAACTAATTAGATAAATACAAAAATATACAATTAAATAATTTAATAAATTAATTCATCTAATACTAAAGACCAAGATTAGACTTGATCTCCGATAGATTGACCAAAGCTCCAAGCTTGTGGTGCCATATTATAGAAATATAATCATATATTCTACTTCTACATTATTTGTATATTTTATTTGTCATTTATTTGGATTTGTACATTTGGTGAATTCCTTGATTTAGGTTGATTAATTAGATTAGAAAATCTATCTTTTTTTTTTCTGTAATTCATTCGTGTATTCGTGTATATATACTCTCTTTAATCAATAGAAAAGTTGTGTCATATTTTCTCAATATCTAAATCTTCAGTATTATGCAGCTACGTGTAACATGGCCGCTAACATTCAGGAGGTTTTATATTTTATTGCTCAGCCAATTATATGCTGCACTTTTTTTTTAAAAAAAATGGGACTTAACTAATGACCACCACTTACTACAAATTTAAAAAAAAAATAACATACCCCCCAAACTCACACACACATCCCTCAAGCTTTGGACCAACTGAGTTAGCCCCAGTTGGCAACCAATTATATACTGCACTTAAAATATATATTAACAACAAAATGTTGTGCATCTCAGAAGTTTTGGTTCCCATGCAAGGTTGTAATGGTCTATAGTTATAAGATACTTACAAGTATAGGTATATATACAAACAATTATAAATGTAACTTTTTTTAGCAAGTCCAACCTGTAAATGTGCTGTTATTCAATCTAAATAAATTAAAGGAAAAAAAATTAGATATTAAAAGAATATTTTTGGTCTTACATATGTACCAATGAATAACTGGCTAACTTGAAGAATCATATTTTATTATATATTCAGCCAATTATACTGCTATAAAATATATATATATAGACACATAGGATCAAAATGTCGTTCATCCCAGTGATCTTGTTTCCCGTGCAAGGTTGACATGGTTTATACTCATAAGATAGTTTATTTCTTCTCATTCATGATCTTGATTTTCTTCACCATCTTTCACACCAATGGTGCAATATTAGTTGCTTATCTACAAACTAATTGTTCGGGATCGGACTTTGTGTTCTGATTAATTAACGGGACCTGTGATTAATTAAGATAAAACAGAGAAAAATTGAGATTAAGGTTAGTGTACAGGTGTAAGAGTTATCACAACACTGTCTACGTGTCAAAGTCCTGATAGGCAGTCGATATAAAATGACTCTTCCTACAACGTTCTTGCCACGTTAGCGGTTGCAGGGATAACGTACTTACAATACAATAATAATTAATATGATAATGGCGTAATAATAACGTAAGTGTTATCACAACGCTGACGCTGCGTATCGAAGTCCTGATAGGCGGTTGTAATGATGAACAACACTTCCCACGGCGTCCTTGTACGCAGGTGGTTGCAAGGATAACTAGCTTACGGATCGACGGTAATATAATAATGCAGTAATAAATAAAGAATCTAGTTGACAGAGGCGAATAAACCAACCATGGTGTCAACTAGAAGTTAAAAATAGAAATAAAGTGCAGAAAAATAAATAGTTAGAAACTGACGAAGGCGATACCGTCCATATGCTAGTTAGTTAGAGGAGTTAGATACAGAAAAGTAAATAATTAGAAACTGACGAAGGCGATGCCGTCCATGTGCCAGTTAGTTAGAGAAGCTAGAATTATTAGGCGGTAAGACCAGCCATATTATTATTAGAGATAATGATAAATGAAATAATAATAACAGAAATAAATGAGGGTTAGTGAGAGAACACAAAATCCTGAACTTGTGCCACAGGTCGAGCACGGAGTTCGAGGAGAGTAGCTCGGGGCCCACAAATCACTAGAGTGCGAGGATTATGTATCACGGGTTGATGATGGGGGTAGTGTGGGTAGTGTATGTACGAGAGAGAAAGGGAGAAATGGAGGTATTGGTAGTGTAACCTTGGTTTGATAGGAAAACAAAGTAAAATAGAAGTGATGATGGCCACAGATGAGGACCAAAGATAAGAAATGGTTGGAGATAAACATGAGATGAAGTGGTGAGGGGGAATGGTCGCTTTGGAAGGAAGGCAACACTCAGAGCAGGAATGAGATAGAGAGAGCGTGAGAGTAAAGAGAAGAAAACTGTCTGATGATTTATGTCCTGAACAATCGGATTACAAGCGAGGAGAGGGCTCTCTATTTATAGGCAAATAATGCCTTAACAAGTAAAATAACTTAAGTTATAAGGAGATGAAGTGTCACTAAATTATACAACAATCCTTTAGGTCTTGACACATATGATAAGGAGGTCATCAAATGGTCCACGCCGTGCTGTGTGGTGAAAACTTCACCTGGAGCCACGGCGCTGTGCGCCTGGCACTACAGCGCCAAGGCATTGATGCCGTGGCGCCGCGGCGCCGTGCACTTGGTGCTGCGGCACCAAGGCATTGATGCCGCGGCGCCGTGGCGCCATGCACTTGGTGCTGCGGCGCCAGGGACGTCGTGGCGCCACGGCGCCATGCACTTGGCGCTGCGGCGCCGTCTTCCTGGCGCTGGGGCGCCACTTACTGGCGCTGCGGCGCCAAGCCTCTGGAGCTTTTGGTGCCTGTGTCCTGCGGCGTCATCTTCCTGGCGCTGTGGCGCCACTTACTGGCGCTGCGGCGCCGAGCCTCTGGAGCTTCTGGCGCCTGTGTCCCTTTCTTCGCTCAATTTCTTCTTCTAACTGACGGTATTAACCTCATAATTCATTGGTGCATTATCATGCTTAAGGGTTAATTCCAAAAATTAGGAAAACCCCAGAACACTAATCTTAATTACTCCTTCAAACGTATCATATATATTATCGTATAATAATTTAGCATACATCTAATGTTTGGAGATCATTTTAATTAATTTGGTTATACTTACATGCATATATATATATATATACACGTGTTCTTCTCTTACATATATATATATTAATTTTTTTTTTCCTTCCTTGCAATGGCAGAATCAAGGAAAATACTTCTTCTTCTAAACGATGGGGAACGATGTAAAGATGATCCGAGTTGAAGTGTAAAATGCAAAAAAAGGTGTCCGAGAACAATTAAGGGATTCTGTTTAAGACAATACTCTCTTATTTGGGAGACGGATTAGGGTATAAGAGTAATTTTTGAGCTAATGGCATAATGATAATTTCGAATTTTCGAATATCTAGTTTAAAATATCTGAAATGATAAGTAAGTTAAATTTAATGTTTGTTAAAACGAAAAATTAAATTCTTACATATCTTTTGATATTTTTATTTAAAGAGGATTTTCCTTCAAACTTGAACAACCACGACATTCTCTATGAAAGTTTGCCTTAAAGAACATACATTCTATCCACATTTAGTTATCCTTTGTAGAGGGCAGATAGTTGAAAGACCATATATTTTCTTCTCTCTATTTGTACATACTGAAATTGATGATGAGATTCTATGTTTGTTAATTCATTTATTTCTTCTGAAATTATAAATGTATATTCAATGAGCTAAATATAAGCATTTGAAGTTAAAATAGAGCTTCTTTTTTTGGGTTAAAACTCTGTTGGTAAACAATTGTATATGTTGCTGACACAAAGGGAAGATCGAAATATTTTATCAGCATTGGGATGTAGTATTCGATGTGGTAAGCTGGGAATTTAGATGCCAGTTTAGAGTTCATAATCTCAAAACTTGGTCAAGCTTCAAGCCTTCAAGTGTTTGATGAATCTCCGTTCTGATGATGATTATTACTAGTTAGTAGTTCCCTTTTCCAATAACATCGTTATAGTTTTTTTTTTTTTTATTAATGCAATATGTATCTTGCATTGAGTTTTTGGATTTGAAATTAAAAAAACAAAATTAAAGGAATAAGGAGAAAGTTTTCTAACTCATCTCATAGAACTCTAACATTGAAAATATGAAATATTGCCAATGAACTTTAATTGTTTTCTATTTTATCTTAAGGAGTTTTTATGTCTTTTCTTTAACTATTTATGAATTAATATAAGTACCCTATATAACAAAATCAACTTTACTATAAATTCGAGCATCACTATTAGATGAATAGTTAGGGGATCAGTCTTATCAATTTTTATATCCAGGATCTGCATCGTTGATGTAATAGATCATGTTTAAATAATTAAATGTTCTTCAAAATTAATGCTATCAAAATTATTAATTAAATGTGGCTCGACCTATTTAAATTGAGTACAAACGTGATACGTATATTGCCAGATATAGCTAACTTTTTAGTCATACCGTACAATGTTATGCCTAAAATAAAACGTTTTTAGCTCTACAGCCCATTAGACCATGAATAATATATCGTACCGTACTTTATGTCATGCTGTATTTGCCTACATCCCTTAGACATGCCAGTTCTTTGAGCAAAATTTGGCCAATTAATTTAGAGTTAATTTTAGATGAAGAAAGAAAGGAAAAACTAATAAATCGAAGACACTCTTGGATAAGTAAAATAATTAAAAACTATATATAATTTATATGTATGACTTGTTAATGTGTTGTACCAGTCTGGCTGCTAGCATGCCATACTGTATTGTGTCTACATACTAGTATGTTGGATTGTGCTGTGCCAATTAATCGTGTCATGTTACACACATTCCATCACGGCCCATATAATTGGACCGTGCTAGGCATAACCCATGTTCTGACGTGGTTTAAGTCATGATCTATGCTAGTTGTTCTGTTAGGTCTCTTCTATTCTAAATACATATATCAAAGAAAATGTTTAGCCAATAATTTGTATTTTATTTTATTCATTTTAATTTTAAACCAAAATCAGAAAAACAATGTCTTGACGAGATTTCAATAAGTTAGACTATCAAACAAAAATAGCTAATATTCTCTGCTTCATTTTAATTAATTACAGATCTCGTTAATTAATCAAAACACAAGATTTGATTCCGATATATATATATATATAGTGTGTGAATACAAAACTATATGTGTGAATCGAAAAATCAACAAGTACATAGGTTTTTTTACATTTAATCGGGAATTATGAATGAGCTGTATAAAATATTTTAACTCATTTCGTATTTTTCTGGTTAAAATATTATATATCATTTATAAATCTTACATAGAGTAATGTTATGATCCGTAACTTCACATGAGTTCATATGAGATGTTACTTTTTTATTGGGTGATTATAATTAATATATTAAATTTCACACATAGTATATGTCATTCCATCCTTTTAATTAAAAATTAACACTGTGTGATGCTAGGCCCCTTGCATTATTCTCTTATTTTATCCTTTTACGCAATTGTCCACTATTTTTCTTAGCACCAGACAAGGATCCCTTCTTAAGTCCTACTGACCAAACGCCCTATGTAGGCTATTTATTTGATTCATTGAACAACATTTTAGCACCGAAAAAAAAAAAAAAAAAAATCAGTCAGAAAGTAGAAACTGGAACCGAAATGGAAGAAATTTCCCGGTTTATTGGACTCTTGGTCAAATTGATTGGTGGGACAACGAACACTTATTCATATGTGTTCTCAAGGAGAAAATGACAACAAAGAGCCAACTTAATTGCAACGTACATTATCAAGAAAATTCAAAATGGCATCTCGATTCCTAATTTCCATCACAATAATATGTCGTCATCTAGCTATATTCATTCTGAAAAAGATGGAAACAAACAGGGAAAACACCAAAAAGACAAACACTAGTGCGAATGTGCGAAATAGATCAGTAATTTTTGATCAGTTATACTTGAGACTCATTAATGTCTTTATGACTAGACTTTATATGTTGTCTGTTTTTTTAATTGTGGATTATTTATTTTTGACACAAATTTCGACCTTTGTATTTTGGAAAGTATTATTCATGTGTGGTATGTTGTATAATTTTACATCTTGAACGACAACTAATAGAAAATACTATAACATATATGAATTATGAAAAAATGATAATACAGAAAAAAAACTTGTGAATGTTAGCCTTTTAGCAAAAAAAACCCACACATTTTTATTACTATCAAATAAAATCTTTTATTTGTGTTTTTTTATCAAATCTCACTGTTTTCACATATAAAATCAAAGTTAAAGTTTAAAATTGCAGCCGTTTTTTTTTTAACTGTCAATTTGACATCTATAAAAATAGCTTAAAGACTACCATTTAATCTAATGAATAATCTGTAACCCCTTAGGATTTAAACTGTAATACTTTTAAACACTCAAAAATTATTTTTCTGAATTTTAGTATCCAATTTCAAAAGTCAAAATATTTACCTTCAACGATTTTAACTATAATTTCAAATAGATGTGTGAATCTAATGAGATTTGATATGAAAAAGAAAACAAATAAGAAGTTTTATTTGATATTAGTGAAAATGTGTATTCTTTTTTCTTTTTTTTTTTTTACAGAAAAACCAAAAGTGGTGGGTAATTTTTTTTTATATTATTCCTTAAAAAAAATCATATTAATTATTATATATATAATTTAAGTGTGGATTTGATTAAATTAATTACTTTGAAGATAAAAAGCATCTTCGATCTGCAATAGCAGTTTCAAAACTTCAATCCAATTTAATCTACATATGCACATATTGGATCAGTTCTTACAGAGTGGATCAGATCATGCGGATTTTAAACACATGTCTAGCTTTGGAAATACATCTATAAAATTATTTATGCAATTTTAATTATTTTCAATGTCTTACTAAAAAATTATAAACAACTTATATATATATATATACACACACTTATATATTACAGTATATGCCTTAATCAACATATAATTTTACGGTAAAATTCCTTAAATAATTTACGCCATTAGAAATGTGCTTATGTAATTTGATTTTAGCAGAAGACGCGGTCAAGGTCTTGTTCGGAGACTTAAACTTTGGGCGTAAAACCAACGTTCAGAATTGATGTTTATGGACCCATCTTTGTCTACTAATAAATGTGTGGACAACTTGTTTTAGTTCTTCTTCAAAAAATAAATAAATAACTCTTTGAATTTGTATTCTTCAAAAAAAAAAAAAAAAATTTGTGAGAACGAAATATTGTGATTCTGGATAGAAGAAAGTAGGGAGGGAGAGGGGTGAAATACTGAGATTTGTGAATAGTTGGGATGAGGGTGAGAAAAGTAATTAAAGATAATTAGTTAGTAGTTAATTAAGGAATATCAAGGGATTTAATGATTAATTATGATTATATTTTAAATTTCAATTTCAATTAAAATACTGAGTTAGAAAAGAGCATGGGGAGAGCAAAGGGCGGGCTTAAAAATCAATGATAACAACAAAATTAAATTAATTCATTATGATTTTTATTTAAAGAGAATTATGATTTTCTCTTTTTATAGCTAAATGCTGAGTGTATGTAAATCTACACTTAGTATATCTACTTGTATACTAAATTTAGTTTAGGCACTAAATAAATTAGTTTTTATACTAGGTACATCATATTTATCTCTGATATTAAGAATTTCTAAAAATTAATATCATGGATTGATTTTTTAACCAATTTCAATAATGAAAAAATAATAATACCCTCTATTAAAACTACATTAGTCTTTATTATTCTTTTTAATTTTGAGGATATTATTGTTTTTTACCAGTTAAAAATATTCAAAAAGCCAATTCAGATTATTAATTTTCAAAAATTCTTAATCCCAGGATATTATTTTGTAAAATTTAAATTTCGAAGTTTAAATTACAAAATACCTAAATCTCAGGATATTATTTTGCAGTTTATCCTATATGATAACTACAAAATGATATTTTAGCTTGTGATTTAAGGAATTTCTTGTTATATTGATAATATTTATGTTGTTGTAACTTGTATATGTATGTGTTTTTCGTCGATTCTAAATTGCTCACAAAGAATTATAAGAATATAACGACAAAGATAGGTATTAATAATATATTAGTTTTTTTTTCTTTCCTACTTATGACTAATTGGCTAAACCTTGAGGCTTCCTATTATGTCCTTTTTCACCCAATGGTAATGATCCGAAGTCTGGCTTGACCCGAGAAATCTGAGTATAAATATATAACCTCATAATGGTTCTAGTGTACGCGCATTAGCCGGCTAAAATGGTTTATAATTATAAGTTAGTTCATTTCTTCTCACTCATGCTCTTAGTTTTCTTCATCATCCTTCACACAACAGGTACGTAGACTTATTTATCTACAAATCTTTAGTTCTTCAAATTAGCTAGTTCAATTTGTTTATGATTCATAAACTTGATCATCAATACCCAACTTCGTTCCCTCATAACAAACACACACATATATGTATACATACATCATATCATAGATACATACGTGTTATTAATTACACAAATTTTTGTTCTCATATGTGTTTGTATATGCTTCCTTTCTACGTCAGAATCCACGATGGTACCATATTTTTTACAAGATCAACGACCGTGTAAAGATGATGAGACTTGTGCCGTACACTGCAAACAGAAGATTCGGCCGAGAACTACTAAGGCATTGTGTTTGAAACAAGTTGCGTGGAAGGATTCCTTTTGTGTTTGTTGGGTGAATAACATGTATATCATCCCAAATAATGAGCTGGAACCCATGACAAGTCACTACTGGAGCTTATGATCATAGTTAACTTCAAAACTAGCCACTTTTACTGGGAAAAATTTAGTAATATGACTATATGAGGGAAACATAGCAGATGAAACTGAATAGTTGTATGATCGAATTTCAAAGCTTCTATATAATATGAAATCCTAGATCTACTCAAGATCGTATATAGATTACATGAATTGTTGAATTAGCTGCCAAGTTGTTTTGATCCTAACATCTTTAATTAGTGATATCTAATTCATTTTACTGTTTATTAAACATCATTGTTTTATGGAGTCAGCGACCGCTTTGTGATCCTCAAAAACCAATTTATTTTGCAGATAAAAAGAGTTTGAAATTTTCTAATACCAAAAGCGATGTCTAGTCTAGCTAAAGATGCTTTAATCTTTTTGTTTGTCTTATTCCATTGCCGTCTCCGGAGAGACATGTCAAGTCAAGACACAAGATTTCCAACTGGATCCGGCTAAACGGGCCCCATTTTAAGTTTACTTGTCAAGTGGTAATGAATGAATTAAGGAATTTTCTAGCCTAAAATGACTTTTTTACAACTCTTTTATCGAATAGTCATGAAAGTTGTGAGGGTCAGAAAAGAGGTAACAGTATTAATATAACTTATGTGACTAATAGTTACAAAGTTGTGACCAATCGTAAAAACAATCAGACAGGGCAATAATGTTTATGATAGTCCTAAAAAGGGAAAATTAGACCGGTATTTTCAGAAAACAATTTTGAAAAATAAGGTGGTTTGCATTTTTTCAAGGTGCGGTACAATTTTATTAGAAAAATACCGGTGTTCTAAAATTTTTTTAGAAAAATATCATTTTTAAAATAATAATTAATGACCGGAGACTAGTTTCTAAAAACTGGTAACTAGTAAACAAATGTATTTATAACCAGTATATAAGTGATAATCAGTAACTGGTAATCAGTTTTCAGAAACTGGTAACCAGTAACTATTTTTAAAATAATATTTTTCTAAAAGTTTTTTTAAAAATGATTTCTAATAAAAACTGTACGAAATTTGAAAAAAAAACCTGACTTCGGTATTTTTGTAATTTTGTTTTGAGTTTTTATACATAAAAGTGTTAGAAACCCAATGTTAAGTGTTAGAAACCCAATAAAGAACATTGTAAAAGTCATTTCGGCCGAAATTACTCCTACTCAAGTCCAAATCCTATCATGAAACGACAATTGGTTTGGGCTAGGCCTGTTTCTTGTGGGCGAAATTACATAATATATGGTGTTGCTGAAAAAAATTTGAAAATACGGTGGTTTTGTATTTTTTAAGGTACGGTACGATTTTTATTAGAAAATACCGTTTTTTAAAAAATATTTAGAAAAATACAATTTTTTAAAATAGTAACTAGTTTCTGGTAACCAGTTTCCAGAAACTGGTGACTAGTAACTAAAGATATTCATAATTGATATATAACTGGTAACCAGTAATCAGTAACTAGTTTCTTGAAACTGGTAACCAGTAACTATTTTAAAAATGGTCTTTTTTTAAATATTTTTAAAAAAGTGATATTTTCCTAATAAAAACTATACAAAAATTAGAAAAATGGCTATTTACAAAATTCCAAGCCCAAGATACCAAAAATTGAAAAATCTCGGATGGACTCATTTTTTTGAAAATTCCGGATTGATTTAGAAAAATATTACTTTTTAAAAGTATTATTAGAAAAATAATACTTTTAGAAAATATTTAGAAAAGTACCATTTTTCTTTAAATTTGGTATATTTTGATGGTACTCGAGGTAACCAGTTAGGTTACTTAGAGTAACTAATCCAGTTACTTGAAGTAACTATTCAAATTACCTCAGGTAACTCGACTAGTTACCTTAAGTATCTCATGAATCAATAGAAAGTGATATTTTTCTAAATACTTTTAGTTGTATTTTTATAAATAAATCTCAGATTTTTCAGAACAATTTTGTGATATTTTTCTAAATACTTTTAAAAGTTGTATTTTTATAAATAAATCTAAGATTTTTCAGAACAATTTCAAATTCCGGGAATTTTCAAATTTTTTTTTAAATTACCATAAAAAATTAAATTTCCTCCTAGAAAAAGGTCTGACTTCTGTATATTTGTAATTTTTTTCGATTTTTATTGGTTTAAGTGTTAGAAACCCTTTCTTGTGTCCAAAGGTTTCCAATTNGGTTTTAGATTTGATTCCTTACTATGACTAAGATGTGATTGTTTCCATTCATGATATTGATAAGTAAATATATGGTGCTTTCTTTCCAGTACAATTAAAGTGGTCACCAAATCAGGTTTGGAGAGAGTTAGATCTTAGAGGTTTTGAATTCATAAGATGGAAGTGGAAATTTGTTACCGGTTTCTTTAACTTTGGTTTCTTTAAGAGACAGTTTTTGGTGGATGTCCATTTTTATACTTTATTTTAATAAATGTCCATTTTTCTCTTTTTATAGCTAACTGACTAAATGTATACATTTTTATACTGAGTATATATATTTATAGGGCCATAATCCAGTATTTTTTTTTCTTACCTATTTATAGGTAATTTTATTTAGCTGTTAGATTATAATCTAACGGCTATCATAATTTGAGTAGTTAAAAAAATAATAACAATAAATACACATTATTTAATGATTTTTTCTCACTACCTTTACCACAAAAAAACGTGCATATGTGAAATTTAATTGGGCAAAATAATACCTATAATTTGGTTAAAAAAATACTAAATTGGTGCCCATATTTATATATTAGTTTTAGTTTATGTACTGATTATATAATTTTTAAACTAGATATATAATATTTTACATGTATTATATACATTATTATACAAGTTATTTTATCATAACATTTGAAAATTGAACTAAAATAGCCAAAAATTTAGTCAGTTTGCTATAAAACCCTTCTTTGATTTGGAAATTTTACAAAATTCTATGTTTTTAATTTATCAGCCACATCTACGCTGTATGGAGCGAAGGAAGTCCTTCTTAAAACCAAGGAAACCTCATGCTATAGATCTTAGGTGCCGTTTGGTTGGCTGGAATGAAATTGAATATAATGGTAATCGTAATGGGAATAAGAATGGAAAGGAAAAGAAAGGTGATTATTTTGTTTGGTTGAAATTTTGGAATCAACTATGGAATGTAATGGAGTTAACTGTACTTTGACTAATATACCCCTGATTTTGAATTAATTTTTTTTAAAAAAAAATGCTATCACTATTGGAAATAAGAAAATAGTTATACTTATGGTATTGATTAAATAGATTCAATTACCAAATATAAAAATAGATTAAATTTCTTGTGGTAGTAAAATTAATATTTTAATAATTGCTCATTATTATTTACCATATAACTATAACATACAAAATGTATATTAGAAAACAAAAATATAGTAATTGGATGATAGGAGAAAAAAGATGATTTGTAGATGGTTCAGTCATGGATATGGATGCAAGTTTTACACTTGGTTTAGTCATAGATATGAGGAAGAAGATGATAATGAAGGGGCAAAATATACTAAATGAGGGGCAAAAAGAAAAAAAATGGCTAACTTAGGAATGTAATGGCCTTTACATCCATTTTTAAGTGTAATTCTAATTCCTTTAGTGCCGTTTGGTTGGGTAGAATGAAATTGAATGTAATGGTAATCATAATGGGAATAAGAATGGAAAGGAAAAGAAGCGTGATTATTTTGTTTAGTTGAAACTTTGGAATCAACTATGGAATGTAATGGAATTAACTGTACTTTGACTAATATACCCCTAATTTTGAATTAATTTTTTTTTAAATAAAGGCTATCACTATTAGAAAAAAGAAAATAGTTATACTTATGGTATTGATTAAATAGATTCAATTACCAAATATAAAAATAGATTAAATTTCTTATGATAGTAAAATTAGTATTTTAATAATTGCTCATTATTATTTATCATATAAATATAACATACAAAATTTATATTAGAAAACAAAAATATAATAATTGGATGATATGAGAAAAAAGATGATTTGTAGGTGGTTTAGTCATGGATATGGATGTAAGTTTTACACTTAATTTAGTTATAGATATGAGGAAAAAGATGATAATGAGGGGGCAAAATATGCTAAATGAGGGGCAAAAAGGAAAAAAGTGGCTAACTTAGGAATGTAATAGTCTTTACATCTATTTTCAAGTATAATTCTAATTCCTTTATTTGATGTAATAGTCATTACATTATAAAGACCATTCATAAGTAAAAAATAAAATCAAACAATGTAAAACCATTACATTTCATTCCATTACATTCCATTACTATCAACCAGACACCACCTACTACTTTGACAGGAGTGGTAAGAGTTTGAGTATTCGTTTTCTCCATGAAGAACTATATATAGAAGTCTCCTGATGCAGAAGTGTTGTTTGGTACTTATTACATAAAAAATGGTGATTGCGGATCTTACCCCATACCATAAGGTTAGCATAAGGGACTCTTGAGATTATTGCTTTATAAACTTTTTCAAAAAAAAATTCTTAGAGATTTAACTTTATTGGAACTAGAAATACTGATTTCAATGAGATAAATGTAAGCATTTGAAGTTAAAAGTAGAGTTTATTTTGTATTTTTTTTATTTCAATTTTTATGCACACTTCTTCTCTGTTTTATTTTTTTTTTTAATTTCAATTTTTATGTACACTTCTTCTCTGTTCTGCATTGAGTCTTGCATTTGAAATTCAAAATAAAATAAAAGAAAAGAAAAGAGAGCGAGTAATAGAGAGCGAGTGATATAGAGCAACTGTTCTTAACTCATCTCATAAAATTGAAAATAAGAAACATTGCCACTGAACTTTAATTGCTTTCTTTACTTTCTGTATTAATAGTACCATATATATTGAAATCAATAGTACAATAATTCGACCATCACTATAACGATGAATTTAGTTAGGGGATCAGTCTATCAATTTCTATATCCAGCATTTTGCATATTCGATGTAATAGAACATCCTCCAATTAATTGATTTTCTTCCAAATCAGTATATCAAAGAAAATGTTCGGTCAACATGTTTTCTTCAATTATATATTTTTTTAAACCGAAACTTAGATGAACTTTAAAAGAGATTTCAATACGTTACGCAATCCATGACATTCTCCGATATTTCTTCTGATATCTCTTTTAGATCTTTATTCTTTCTTTTATAACTTTACACTCTTCAACTTATTATCCCGTAACACTTAGGTTAGTGTTAACCAATTTCGTCAATTTATGCCTTCAAATCAAGGCAATTAACTCTATTACACGGGCAGATCGGTCAGGGGAAAGGGGGAAAAAAGTCATCTTGACCCTTGAAATGTTGAGCAAAGCCCACGTCTAGCATGTCCTACACTCTTTCTAAGGCAGCTCTGCACCTACGACCAATTTATAAGGACCCAAATGTTACCAAATAATAAAGTTGGGAGCTATAAGCTAAAATAAAAAAAATAAAAAAAAAAATATAAAATTGAAAAAGAAAAAAGGAAAGTGGACAGAGCATTCACAAGCAAATACTTTGTTTTTTCTTTTTTTCAACCTTTTCAGAACGTGTCAAGGTAAATCGACTAATGATAAAGCAGAAACAACAAAAGTAGAACTAGAAAAAGAAAACAGAACGAAGAGGAACTAGTACGTACTTCTCATAACAAAGATTCAAACTCCAATCCTTTAGCTTTTGACGTATCTAAATTCCTGATGAATATCCTTTCAGCCACCGAGTCTTCACCATATACCATATTTTACTTTACAGGTCCCAATTCATGTGTTCTTCATGCTCTCTCCTCTGTATGCAGAATATATAAAATAAGGACAAAAGTAAATTGAAAACTGAAGAACTTAAAGAAATTCTCATTTCGTAACTCTATATATACAATAGACTGTTAAATATCATGTGCAACTAACAGCTTTTGTAGCGAAGGCAATATTTTCCCCTGGTGACTAGGTCGTTTGGTTCGTGCCAAACTGTTAAGAAATAACTCAGTCAAGGGAGTTCCTCGTAACAATTTTCCTAGAAAGAATCACACATGCCCAAGTGTTCAACAATCTCTTTGCCCTCCAACTCTCTCTGCCTCTTTTCCTTCTTGTCTCTCTTATTGGCTACGAAAATAAAGAGATGAGCTACAAAGAATCTCTAGCTACCCTTTTTTCCAATTGTAATTAAACCCATTACTATTCCCACATACTTAAATGAATGAATCAATAATGTTTCTCAATTTTAATTAAGCCTATTAATATTCCTACTCACTTAGAAGAAAAAAATTTAAAACTTTTACAAAACTGTCAAGTCTAACCATGGAAGTTACAAACCTTCGTACGGTTTTCCAAATCGTCGCGACATATATTAGGAAGGTCATGATGAATTCGATTCTCTAAGTAATTGACTTCTCTTCTATCGTGGCAGGTTATACACTACTGCAACATTGAATGTTAAAGCCAAATTATCACATAAACCAGTATACAATAAAATACTAGTAGTTTAATTGCATAGAATGTATTATAACATTTAAAAGTAAAACTGCATACTAACCTGTATGTGCCAAGTTAGCTAATTTCTCCTTAATGCAGCCACTTCAACGATAATAATCATAATAGAAAGCCAGTCTCTCAGGCTATGCATGAACCGAAAATAGGCATTTCTCCATGAGGTGTTGATCAAAAAAATCCCACAAACTCCACAAAATCCAATAGTAAATCCAACTGCAATGCCAGCATAAAAGCATGACACGTCAAACCATTCTCCACCTTCTTCATCATCATAACATCCATCGTCACAAGTTTCATCTGAACGATCGAGCAATGCCTCATCTCCAGGACATGAACCTGTTAGAGGAGGTCCACAGAGTCCAAGGTTCTCAGTATATGCAGAAGCATTGAAGCTTTGCAATTGAGTGCTTGTAGGAATTCTTCCTGACAATCGATTATGCGACAAGTCCAAATAATTCAGAGAAGATACTTGAGCCAAGCTTAAGGGAATTTCACCCGAAAGAGTATTATGGGACAAGTCTAAAACTTCTATCTTAGTCAAGTTTCCGATCTTCTTAGGAATGGCTCCACTCAAGTCGTTCCTTGATAGGTTTAGCTGAGCCAATTGTACAAGATGAGTCACTTCAACAGGAATCTCTCCAGTCAATTTGTTACTTGATAGATCGATAATTCTTAGTAATCCTAGAATCTTATTGTATTCGTACTCTACTCCTTTCCACGTGATAGATGCAATATTTCTGTACTTATCAACATAGCAAATGCCGAAGTAGTGATAAGGATAGAGTACTACAGAAATAGTGGCCGTTCCATAATCCTTCTGAACCATTGAAGTGAAATTCTTAATGCACCGAGGAATCGCTCCGGATAAATCATTTGAGGAGAGATCTAATATTTGTATTTCAGTAAGATGGCAGAGACTCAATGGTATACTTCCATAAAATTTATTTGACTTGAGACTAAGAAAAACCAATGATGTTAATCTTTCTCCAATCCATGATGGTATCGTTCCTTTCAAACTATTTTTCCCAAAATCTAGAACTTTTACCTCAGTGCAATTCTTCAATGAGGAAGGCAAGTTTCCTGAGAAGTTATTTTGCCTTAGCTGTAGAGTTTGAATGTATCTCAAACCAATAGAGCTTGGAATCTCTCCAGATAAGGTATTGTTTCCTAAATTTAGAACAAACAGAAACTGAAAATTCTCCCAGCAATCAGGAAGGCTTCCGGATAATTGGTTATTATAAAGGTCAAGAATCCGCAACGACCGGTCATTCGCTTTGCATAGAAAGGACCTAATATCGGTGAACTTGTTGTTGGAGAGATACAAATTATGTGAATTGGACAGAGAAGGTGGGATGGAACCATGAAATTGGTTGAAACTCAAGTTAACTTGCCTAAAATCTCCTTTCATTATAAAATTTGGCAAAGTGCCATTAAGAAGGTTGGAGGACATGTATAAACAACTCAATTTGGATGTTATATTACCGAACCAAGTGGGAACAAGACCAGCAATACCAGCATTGGAAATATCTAAATGGTGGAGATTTGATTGTGTTTGGAGCCAACTAGGAAATTGTGGACCTAATTTACAATAAGACAAGTTAATGAATTTCAATTGAAAGGAGGGGACCCAACTGGTGTCGAACTTCAATGCTACAGGGTTCAAGGAAAAATCAAGTTCCTTCAATTTGGAACTCTGTAAGTTGACTTCAGAGATGACCCCAGTGAGAGAGTTTAAAGAGACATCTAAAGTCTCAAGATGATAAAGCTCGCCAATGCTCTCAATTGTAGTACTATTGAACTTATTATTACGTGCAGTAAAGGATGTCAAGCTCGCCATTGATGAAAGATCAGGCAAGGGTCCTGTGAGTTGGTTGTCGTCTAAATATAAAATACGAAGATTGGGAAATCGACTTAAACGGTTTGGGAAAGGACCTTCCAACTGATTATGGTCAAGAATTAGCTCCCTCAAAGATGGGAAGGTTTTCTCATCATCAAGAATGAATCCACCAAGTTGGTTGGAATACAAGTTTAAAATCTCTAAAGAATTCTTGGTGGAACCATCCAGGTTTTCCAAAAAATCATGTAAGGCTCCACCAAGATTGTTGGAAGACAAATCCAAGACTTTCAGATCTGTAAGGTTTCCCAAGGGTTTTAAGACTCCATTTCCAACTTCATTACCTGACAAGTCAACGATTTTAAGAGAATTTTTCTGGCCAAAGGAATTAGGAAAGGAACCGTTTATGGTGTTATTTGTGAGGCTAAGTTCAACAAGGTTAGTGCTAGAATCTAGGAACCAAGTAATTGCTGTGGGGTGTATTGAGTTATTTCGGAGAATAAGAGTTCTGAGAAAATTCGATGAATTCGTGTAGGAAAGAGATGAAGTATCTACCTCAGGAAGTCGACAATTTGATACTTCCAAGCTTGATAAGAAAGGAGGCAATCTGAAAGACTGAAGCCCGGCTCTAGTAAACTTCGTGCGCATCAGTCGAAAGGTCCTCAAAGAAGTGAGACGAGAGAGCCATTCAAGATTGTCAACAATCATTTGATCATGATCAGAATCGCTTGCAAGATCAAGAAACTGCAGTTTGGTGAGATTTCCAAGCTCCGGAGGGATAGTTCCACTGATGGGATTCCATGCAAGGCTGAGATACATAAGCTCTTTGAGCGAACCAATGAACTTTGGAATCCGACCAAAGCCATGCCCACTCAGGTCCAAATACTTCAAATACCGCAGTTCGACCAAAGAAGAGCCAATCTCGCCACCGATAATTGCCCAGTCATGAGCATCAGTTATGTTATCATGATCATAAACATCACTGAAATCAAGCTTAATGACGTGATTGGTTTGGTTGTCACAAGTGACGCCTCTCCAATTACAACAGTTTTGGTTGGTGCCATTTGTCCAAGAGGATAGAATGTTACCAGGATCTACCACTCGCTTAAAGCTGAGGAGAGCCTCTTTCTCTTTCTCTATGCAGCGCGCTTTATGATTCAGGCCAAAACCCTCGCTCAGCTCGGTAGTGTTACCGAGATCTACATGTCCTTTAAAGCTGAGGAGTGCTTCTACCTTCTTCTTTATGCAGTATTGCGCATGATGATTCCCACCATTAACTTCGCTCAGCGAATGAGCGGTGGCAAGCAAGAACAGAAGCCCCACTACAACCATGATGCTCATAATAATATGCTCAAAAGGAAAGAGTACACTTTGATCAAAGTGAAACTTTGGAATGGCCAACATGTGGTTTGTCTAAAAAGAAGAAGAAAAAGGAAACTTTTTCTTTATTAAAAATAGGATTTTGAGTCTGAAGGAAAGTAGAAACTGGAATCGAATAATGGAAGAACTTTCCCAATTTACTGGAGTCTTGGTCAAAAACTACGCTATATAATTGACCATGGTGTGAAAACGAAGACTTATTCATATATGTTCCCAAGGAGAAAATGACAACAAATTAAAACCCAAACTTAGTGAATCGGGACTACCTCGGTACAAGATTTTATAAGATATAGTATTTAACACCATAATGATATATATGTTTGTCACTAGATGATTTAATTAATAATTTAGGTTCAACCTGGCTCCACCTGAATTACAATTATAATTAGTTAATGACAGACTGACACATCATTGTGGTTCTAGACACCACTAGTGTCTTTTAGTATTATTCAAAATTTTAAGATTGTGTGTATTTAGAAAGATCAAAAATTTAAGTCTTGATAATATGTGTGTTATTTTTCTTTAAATTTATAATAAACGACGTTTATTAAATAAAAAAAAGACCCAACTCAACTTTTGCAACGTGTAATTTCAATAATATCCAAAATAGCATCTCGAATCCTAATTTCTATAACGACAACAATATGTTGTCATCTAGCTATATTCACTTTGAAAATAATGAAAACAAGCAGACCGAAAACACCAAAAAGATCAACACGGCACGTAGCCTGTGATTTGACTAGCTATATTCATATCTATATATATGAACACCTAACTTTTGGTATAAAACTACCCTCTCTTAACTTCTTATTCCCTCTCTTAACTTCTTATTCAAATGCCACTTAAGTAGCAAAATCGTTCCTCTTTTACTTCTCAACATAAATTTCGTTAGAAATTACCGTTCCTTTCAGCCATCAATTCGACTGACATATGCACGTTATCATATTTGATTGTAATTTAGTAATTTTTTGAATTTGGCTATCAAACGATAAATTCAGGTCATGTTTGGTATGCTATATAAAGACTCTATATTGTAATAATTAAACATAATATTATGTTTAGTTATGTTTTTTTATTATATTATTTATACGATGTTTAATTTTAATACAATGCGGAGAGTATTTATCTATAATCTAATACAGAATAAAAATTTTGTATTATACTGTATTACATAATTTTAATTTTAACGTAGTATTGTACAATACTCACTCTCCTCTTTTATGTTCTTAATTTCTCTCCCATCATTTTCTCCCTTACATCACTTTATCGCTGTCAAAAGAGCTATTTTTCTAAATAAATTTTTAAAAATGGTATTTTTCTAAATTTGTGTCTAGAAGTGGTAATTTTACAAGTGTTATGTTCGTAAATATTTTTGAAAATGATATTTTTCTATGTAAAATTTTAAAAATAGTGTTTTTCAAAATTAACTTTTTAATACAGCATCTTAATACAAATGCAAAACCAAATATAATACTATAATAGAGTAATATAATTCAATATAATACATCACACTACAATATAATACACCGTACCAAACATAGCCTCAGGAACTTTCATGCCATAAATAATCCTATTATTTGAAGTTTATTTAGCACTGTACTCCAAAAATAGAAAAAGATAAGAACGATTTTCTTCCCCACTCTTTGCCGGTGAACAAAGAGAGCTAAATTGCAACACACAACGCATTGTTTTGGTTTCAAGAAATAAATTCAAAGTAGTAACACTTGGTTATATTATTCTCTTGTCCGGTTGCAGGTCTTTTCGATCCTTTATATTAAGTTTGTAGATTTATGATCGAAGCAAGTTATATATATTAGTGATCTGTGTGCAACTGGCATTGAATATGTACATAGGTTTACTATATAATTCAATAAATTAAGGTAACTTGCTTTACTATATAATTCAATAAATTAAGATAACTCGCTTCGATCATTCACCTACAAAATTATTTATGACGTCTTAATTAATTCTCAATGTCTTAACGAAAAATTATTACAAATGACTTATAAATATGTCACAGTGTATGCCTTGATCAACATATAATTTTGAAGTAAAATCCTTTAAACAATTTAATTAATGTAACTACAAACTTGCTTAAATAATTTGCTTATAGGGAGAAAACATGCATGGTGAAGTAGATCTTTAGAGGACTTAAAGCCAAGCCATAAACCCAACGTTCAGAAATTGATGTTTAAGGTCCCTTATTTGTTGATTAATAAGAACTTTGAATTTACTTCTGCTCTCTATTTTTTGTTTTTTAAATTAAAAAAAAAAATTGGACTTTTCATTTTTTCTCTTTTCTTTTGAGAGCTGCTTGGCAACCTTGTTTTTGTTTTTCAATTTTAAAAATCATTACCAAAATTTTCAAAAAAGAGGTAGTAAAAAAATCTCTAATACCTTTGTTTGTTAAAACAAATTTTATAAAATGACACATAAATTTATACATATGTCTGTAAATAGTACAGCCTGTATGACTTTCTTTCTTAATATTTTACTTTTTTGTTTAAAAAGAAGTAGTGAAATAGAACTTTGTCAAGCATGTTTTTTGCTATTAAAAATTGAAACCAAAACAAATTTTTGCTTCCATTTTCAGTTTATATAAAAAAACAAAAAACAAAAAATAGAAATGAATCCATACAAGCGCTAAATATATGGGTGGATCGACTGACTTTTAGCTACATGCGTAATTTTACGTCAATCCTCGTAAGGTTCAAAATGTGAGTCCGTGTATAAGATGTGAATATTATTCTACGATTAGTACTTTTTTTTTTTGGTTTAATCGACGGTTACAATTTAGAGAGGGGAGATTTTGAACCCCATACCTCATGCTCTCCTAGAAGAGTTTTGGCCACACGAGCTATTGCTCATGGGTTCTACGATTGGTACTTCTTACTTGTTTATGCTTCTTGTCTTCTTGATATAAAATAAATGGTCACGTATTAATTTCTGTTTCCTTCTTTCAACGGAGCATTGTTTAGGAAAGAAATCAATAGGATTGTTTCGTCATAACTTTAACTTTGTCATAGTCTTCTAGAGTAATTTTGCCTTGTTTTCAGCTTTGCCTCTAGTTTGTAAGAAGTCATTATATTTTTAACGAAAAATTGAGGTTGGAAGCACGGAATTGTCTTGCTTTGTGGGTTCCAAACTGATTGGAATATGTCTATGATATTTTTGATAATTGTCTTCTCCTTCTGTTTATAGTAAACAAAAAAAAAAAGCTTAATTATCTTTTAATTTCTACCTGACAAAATGTAACGATTAAATAAATAGGGAAAAATAACACGAAACATTACTCACTACGTTTTGGATTTTTGGTTAAAAAGAAAAAAAAAAAAAAACAAAACAAAATAAAAGCAAACAAATCCATGCATTTTCTTTATATAAAATAAAGCCTTCGTTTATGTTTCTATTAAATCGCAAGGATCAAAATTGAAGTTTGAGTATTTTAGTCCTTTTATCTGAAATTTCGGACTTAATGTAATAATTTTGTCAAAATTGGGCCATAGTATAATTTTGGGAAGTATTTTTACAAGAAAATTTGAGATTGAGCCATTTAAGATTGTGAAAACACCTCTACACAATTTTGAAAAATTTACAAGAGATACCAAAGCAATTAACTCAAAGTTATTCGGTGGAGGCTCTCTTTTGCAATTTTTTTTTTTTTTGTAAATCAGGGGGATCGAAGCAATTATTGAGGGGTCTTTAAGAAAATGGAAAATCTGAACCCCCTTATAAAAGGGTGACACTTTGCATGTTTGGATAAGCCTTATCCCTTATTCTTTTTCTTCTTCTCTTTTTACCCTTTTAACGTAGCTCATAGCCGAGCCTAGAAACTGGTTGCTAGATACTATACTAACTCCACCTCTACCCTCATAGTCTTTTGGGACGCTTCAATTAAGCTCATGATGGTGCAAGTTTCGAGGGTATGCCTTTAGTGACGATGTAATCACCGTTTCTTTCCAAGATGCCTCTTTCACATTCTAATGACTAAGTTGACTCCGGTCACTGGACAACAATATCCACGGGATGTGCTGATTTGTCTGGTCGAGCTCTTTGATTTTATACCTCATTTGCCCAATTTCAACATGGGTTAAAAAATGTACCTTATAGTTAATGTATTTTTGTAAACGGGATTAGGTTGTTGGCATTTTTTAATGTAGTTATTAGTATTCTCGTAATTTTTCTAAGGAGATAACGTTCTAGAAAAATTAGTATGAATTATGTATGAGAAAAAAATTTCTAGATGAAGGATTGGCATATTTATGGTCAGAGCTTGTGTTTGTGTCATTTTTCAGATTAAAAAGTTGGTGATTTTATAATTCAGATTCGGAAAGTGGTATATTTGTAAGTAGACCCTCTAATTTGCTATTTTACTAAAAGAATGTGGTATTTGTGAAAAATGGGCCTTAGGAAGAGTTTTTAAAGTTGAGAAAAGGTGGCAATTGTGAAAATCAGAAATAATTTTGAGAATCTTGGCTTAAGATTAGGTTATTGTAGATTTTCAGGTTTTGGGAAATCGGCATACTAGGGTTAACTTTTCTTATTTTACGTGTCGGAGTGGACTTTGACCTGGGATTGGAATTAAGCATTTCATATAGTTATTTTAGCTATCTTAGGCATTTCAGGACCATCGATGACGTTCGCTCTAGCATTTAGAGCTCCGGTGAATAATTCACTTTTTCAAGATAAAGGAGCAGAGTGTGCTGATTGTCCACTAGGTGTTTATCTGTGCATTTGAGGGTACCATATGCATAAGATAGCTAGATCGAGCTATCCTGATGAAATAAGGGATCGATTACCAATTTTTTATCAAAAAATTAAATTTTGTTGGGAATATCTACGTATTATTGGAATTTCGTGAATTGAATATTATTTATTGATTTTATTGATTATTTTTTAAAATTGTAGTGTTTTAGAATAAAAATGACTGCATGAAGATTTTTAGACTAATTTATGTTACATGTGTTATAGGATCACACATGAGTACTAGTTTAGCATCACGAAAGAGTATAGGTGGCTATGACCCCACCGTCGATGTAAATCTGTAAACCTGCATGGGGACCTTATTAGGTGGCTATGATCCTACCTTCGGTAAAAGACTGTAAACCCTTTTAAGATACATAATTATTTAGCTTAGATCAGAGTATCTTTTCATATAGAGTAAGGATTACTCTGGTTCGTGATGAAGGATGAGAGCTCATGAGTCTGAGTGATTTATATCATGTACTATATGATTTTGATATATGATTTATGTGTGTGTATATATACATATACACATATAGTTTATATTATAGATTTATATATATATATATGATTTATACACTCCTTTTATGAACAACTAACCATACAAGATTTTCCAAAAATATAAAACGATTTTTCTAAAAGAGTAATTGAATTCCTACTGGGTATTTTCATGCTTAATCTACCCTTTCCCCTCTCAAATAGTGCTCAAGGTTCTCGGACTCAACAGTAGTTTAGGCTGGAGATTAGTTGTGCCACTTATCTTGGTAATACTATAAGATTAAACTTAGTTATTTCGTAAATAATAGAACTTGATTAACATGAAATAAAGATAAATATTTTCTAATAAATTTTCATCTATAAAACTTTTTTTTCCATTTCAATACTTGATGATAATGATGATTATGCATGACTTAAAATATGTTATGGATTTTCATGAGTATTTATCTTTCAGTCTATACTAGTAGTATATGCATAACTATAGATTGTGATTCACCTGTTGGAGATTCACTTTTATAAAATAAAATATTGAATTGTTCTTTGACATTTTTATAAAATAACTAGGAATTTCAAATTTAAGTCAAATTCTCATTCTATCACTAGTTTGGTGTTTAGGTCGTGACATTTTTATCTTTTATACTAATAAAATATTAAAAGCAAAAATGAACTGGTATCTCTACCTTGGCCGCACTACTCCACCTCTATCGAATACTATGTTGGCTTTTATTAATTCTCCATCAATTTGAGAAATAAGACTATGCAACTGCTTCTTTTTTTTTTAGCTTTTGGATTTGTTTTTCATTTCAATTGTTTTCAATAATTTATACTCTTTTAAGTTTTAATAATTATTTTTGTGATTCATTTTATTCGAGTGTAAAGATTGAAAAATTATTTCTATAAACTCAAACTTGACTATAGTTGTGGAGCCAGTACAGTTAGTAGATAAATACAAATTTGAAAGTTTTATTTGATACAAATGAAAAGATACAGTTTTTTTTCCCCTAGAAAACAACAGTGGAGTTTTTTTTTCTCCTTTTTTAAAATATTATCTATTAATATATATGTATCAAATTCAAAAGGTAAGTAAGAGCTTTCTCATTGGAAGGTAATATAACATGTTTACTAATTAATAATTGAGCAATGTTAAAGAGGACATGTGGTACTTAAGTATACTAATAAAGGTAAGTTGTTCCTAATATGTTTAGTTATGAATCTTACACTTGTGTTAGTATGTAATTCAAACAAGTGCGATTTAAGTACCTTTTTTTAAGATTATATTTGACATTTAGTTAAAGTAGCTTGTTTTCATTATATTTGGCATATAATTTTGATATTTTTGTCCTACTATAGAGCTTTTCAAATACCATATAAATATATATATATATATATACACACACACACACACATAGAGAGAGATAGGATGAGTCCATTGCCATCCCTTTCTCTACTCTCTTCACCCTATTTCTAAAATTATAATTTAAATTAATATTTATAATTGAATTATTACTTTCTATATCGTATTCTTTTCTAATATTATTCTTCGACATAATTTTCTTTCTTCTCTCTCCACTCCCGTCTCGCTCACATTTTTCTCTGGCCATACCCATCGTCCCTCTTTGTCGCCACTACCTAAAAACCCAAATTTTAAGATAAAAATAGTGGAAAGAGACTCTACTTATAAGGATACAAAATTATGATTTTTCAAAAACTTTACTTTACATATAAAATATCACAGTTTAAATATTTATATTAGCAAACCATTTATAAAACACATAAAATTTGAGTCATATTTATAACTAAAATATTTATTCTAGAAAATCCCACGCAGTGTGGCCATATGTACATTGCACAGCTACAACTTAGTCAGCTTACTAGTTTACCTTTTATTTCCCTTTCCTTATAATACAACAGTACTAGATAAATTACTAAGCTTAGAAAGGTAGTAAACAAACATAACCACATAAATTAATCGCTAAAATAACCAAGAGATAAATCAATAATCAAGACTTAACAACTAACCCGATACAAAGATCTCAAAATGGGCTTAGTCCTCAGCCAATCAATTATACTATACAGAAGTCTATAGTATGAAGAAAAATTCACAAAATACAGTAATTCAGTAAAAAGCAACATATAAATAAGACACACAAATTGCCATCCCAACTCATAGTAGGACTACTTGAGACTACATCAATACTTATCAATCTAGCAATCCTATTTAGACGCATCGCCTATAGTTTTACGACCTATTACCTTTGGCATTATACTCTAACTACATTAACAATCCAATAACTTTAGCGTCGAATTTATTTATAATAATGATCCAGTAACTTCAGCATCATATTCTTCGCATAATTGCTATTCAGTACCTCGGCATTGCTTTCTACAGGTTTTTAAGGGCAATATTCTATGTGTATGCTTATGAAATTATGCAAAAGTGTCTATATATATCATGACATAACCATTAACACAACTAAACAGTGACAATAATCAATACTGAAATGTTATAGAGAAACAACTATATTTACGGTGCTTGATATTCTATACAGGTACTCCTTTTATCTTTTAGAGCTCTTGGTATCCAGCTTTTACTATATACCAAATATAGTTCCAAGTATTAACTTCAGAAAATCAGTTCCAAGTATTAACTTCAGAAAATCAACTAAGCTTACACTCATTCTATGGTTTGATAAAAAATAATTAGTAAAATTCATTACTTTAAGTGTCCAAGTAAGTTACGTATTATACCCTAAACTTAATTAAAATCTTAATCTCATTTATTTTCAGTTAGGATTTCACCTTCTTAGTGTCAAACATATGATTGAAAAGATTAAAACCTTATTTAAAATCAAATATTAACATAGTTTCTACCTCACTTGAGATTATAGAAGTACTTAGTTTATTAACTCATTTGGAATATATTTACTTTTGTTTATTTAATACATTATTTGAAATAATTCCTATAATAACTCAGATTTTAAAAGGGCAAAAAGGTCATTTTGATCAAATTTTTCAAAAAAAAAGAATTTTTTTTTCCTTCTCTCTCTCCCCACGTGCCCCGCCCCGATTCTTTCTTTTCTTTTTCTTCTTCTTTCCTTCTTTTTTCTTTTCTTTTCTCTTCTTCTTCTTCTTCTTCTCGGCCGAGGAGTGCCCACCGCCGCAGCTCACCGTCCGGCCACCGTCCAGCCCCACCAGACGCCGGCGAAGCTCCGCCAGGCCGAGCCGATCGTCCGCCAGCCCTCCCCCGCCGCCGACGTCACCTGCAGCGGCCGCAATCGCCAGAAAACGCTAAGGAGCCCAAACCGGATTTTTGGCCGCCGGCGAAGATTCCGGCGTCCATTCGCCGTGAGACCGGTCCCGTTGGACTCTTCTCCTCACGATCTTCGACATGGTATATATATCTCGATCTCATACTGTCCGGATCAAAATTTTCCATTTTTGTTATTTTTGAGTTATTTTTAGTTTTATATTTAAATTTGACAGTCCGGCCGTTAGATTGCGTTTTTGACCTCATATTTGGAATGTACTCGGAAAATGGAGAAGTTTGATATATATATTGTGTAGTTTGGTGATCGACCCAAAAATCGCGATCGGACGGTCGAGATTTTGTCTCGATTTGCGTGCCACCGGTCCGGTGTGGACCCGGACCCGAATTTGGCAAGTTATATGCCTAACTTAGCTATTTTGGGTGCTAGGAATCCAACGAAGAGGTCCGTTCGTGGAATTGAAGTTCCGGTGATAAGTCGACCTTTCGCAAGAGGACGATCGAGGGCTCGGAATTGGTTCCCGACCCTCCGGGCGATCGTCAACGATACCTTGAGGACCCGATAGCTTAGTCTAGCTATTCTGGTGAGGTAGGGGTTCAATTACCGAGTTTTCTATCTATTTTGTTTTGAATTATGCATTATGACCTATTTCTTGAAATTATCGATTTTCATGGATTTTATGAATTTAA
>JXTC01000027.1:1037833-1094599 GCA_002914845.1 Trema orientale | reverse complement strand
GTCGTCGCTTTAAAGCAGATATTTTTTCGCTTCCCCCTAAGTGGCGCCACTACTTCTAAAGCGGCGACAAATGTCACCGCTTTAGACTTTTTGGAGGCAAATTTTAGCGCCATCATCTAAAGCGGCGACAAATGTCGCCGCTTTAGTCCAAATACCCTAATACGGCGAAAAATTATATTGTCGCCGTTATAGATGAAATCTATAGCGGCGACAAATTGTCGCCGCTTTAGAGTCGTCGTTCTATCACACTTTTGTTGTAGTGTTACTTTCTTATTCCAAATACAATTTCAATCAGAGCCTTAGAGACTTAAATAGTTGTATATGCATGTATAGAAATTAAATTTTTAATTAGAACTTCTAAATAAAAACCTGGATATCTACTAAAGAGAGTTCATATCAACGTTATTTTTTTAATGGCCGGTGGCCAAGTTGTTACGATATTTCTATATATGAGTCTAATTAATTATGATCTCTAATTTGTTTCTTTTAACTATTTAAATAATACAATAAGCAGTGGCACTACATAACGGTAGAGTTTTTATGAAATTCAATCAAAGTGTACATCATGCATGCTTGGTTTTTAATAACTATATTTACTACTGCAGCCTTCCTCGATGGAATTTCTTTTTTTTTTTTTGGGGGGGCGGGGGGGTGTTTAAGGAACGTCATTCTGGGTGTGTTTAAGGAACGTCATTCTTGACCACAAACATTTGGTCGGGCTCATCAAGAGAAGTCTCATCTACGATTTTTTTTTTAAATCAAAGAACGTTTAATTTGATATTTTTTGAAGAAATTTTCGTGGAAAAATGCATGGATTTTTGTTGAGAATATGCTCGGACGGTTGGAAAAATGGTTCGGAAAACCCATTGTTCATAGTCATTTTGAGGCATGGGTGAATGAGAAATTGAAACCCAAAGTGAGAAGGTTCTAGAATTGAATTTGTAACATACAAGAGTTACAAAATTCATTTTTAGACATTTATTAGGCCTCATAAAGCTGAGGTAACAGCCAAAAATGTTTTGGCAGTTATGTTGTAACAGCCAAACGTTTTTCAGTTTTTCAACCATATTAATGAGCTATGACTGTTACGTTGTAACAGAAAAACGTTTTTCAGCCATATTAATAGACTGTTATGTTGTAACAGACAAATATTTTTTAGCCATATTAATGAGTTGTTGCTGTTACGTTGTAACAGACGAACGTTTCTCAGCCAGATTAATGGGCTATTATGTTGTAACAGAAAAACGTTTTCAGCCACATTAATGTGATGTTAATGGCTTCGTTCCTCTATGAACACTATAAAAGGAGACCTTCTCCTTCATTCTTAGATACTCTAAGACACACCAAATATATCTTAGTCTATTCCTCTCTTCCATTTCTCTCTGTAGTGGTTAAGAAAGTTAGTTAAAAGTTAAAGAGAAGTTAGTTAGAAGTTAGAGAGTTTGAGTTCTTGTTCTTTCTTATGAGAGTGATCAAGTTCTCTTGAGTTCTGGTGATAGAGTTTGGGCATTGCTCAGTTCGTTGTGAGTAGCAAGTTGGTGCGACGTTGCTATTCGTGAACCATTTTATCCTGGGAAACAGACACTGCTGACATTCCTCAAAGCACCCCAGTGAGGAGGCGTAACTGTTTTAAGGAAATTGTGTGAAACACAAGACTCGGTTTGGTTTCCTTAAACTCCTTTGTTATTTTAGTCTTTATAATCATAATTATTATTATAATAAATTAATTGTGATATATTTTGTTATGTTATTTGATTTAACTTCATGATAATTATTTTATCCAAATTATTTGTTAAATCATATACTATAGCATGTTATTGTTATATTTTCATTTTCCAGATATATTATTACTTGCAATAGCTAAAATCGTCCAACAATCTTAAAACTGTTATATGTCTTTTATGTGTTATTGCTTTATAATATATTTGGATTTATATATTGTGATTGTAGATATTTCTTTAATAAATTGTGATAATTGAACAATTACAATTTAGACAAGTTCTGTCTAGGAGGCTGAATTTTAAGTGGGACCGTTTGTGACTACTCCGTGGTCTTTCCTGGAAGTTTGTCTATTGAGTAATATTTGATTATTGTCGTTTATTTCTAGAAAAAGAAATCTCATTGGAATTGTTATTCTTGTCAGAAATGACAACTGAATCAAACAATCCTGCTATGGCCCATGTGCCTGCTCCTGTTGTGGCTCAAATGCCAACCCCTGTGGTGACTCCGGTGGTACCAGTAGTGCACCACGGAGAAAAGTCTGAGAAGTTTAATGGGTTGAACTTCAAAATGTGGCGATAGAAGATGTTATTCTATCTGACCACATTAAACCTTGCGAGATTCTTGACTGAGGAGGCTCCAAAAGCCAAGGAAAATGAACAAGATTTCCAAGTCATCACTGCGGTAGATACTTGGAAACAATCAGACTACCTTTGCCATAATTATATAATAAACGGTTTAACCGATTCTTTATACAAAATTTATCGTAATAAGAAGACGGTAAAGGAATTATGGGAGTCACTTGACTATAAATATAAGACTGAGAATGCTGGGTCCAAGAAATTTGTGGTGGGACGCTTCCTAGACTTTAAAATGGTCGACTCCAAAATAGTAATCAGTCAAGTTCAAAAATTTCAATTGATTCTGTATGAAATTCAGGCTGAGGGAATGGTCATATGTGAACCCTTCCAAGTAGCTATTGTCATTGAAAAGCTACCCCCTACATGGAAGGATTTCAAGAGCTATCTCAAACACAAGTGAAAGGCAATGAACTTTGAAGAGCTTGTTGTGCGACTTCGCATTGAGGAAGACAACAGACGTGCTGAAAAGTCAGGAGCATCGTCGAGTACGCCTATGGCTAAGGCAAATGTTGTAGAACATTCCCAAGGCTTTAAAGCCAAGAAGAATAAACAAAAACAGCCAAGCCATAAGTTGGGGCTTAAAGGTGGAATAGACAAGAAGCAGAAATTATAAGGAAAGTGCTTCAATTATGACAAGAAGAGTCACAAGGCTTCAGGCTGTCGACTTCCAAAGAAGAAGAAGAAGAATGAAGCCAACATAGTGGATGAAATCACTCAAGAGGTTTCTGATATAGACCTCTGTGCAGTAGTTTCTGAAGTGAACTTAGTTGGATCTAATCCCAAAGAATGGTGGCTTGACACCGGTGCCACTCGGCACGTATGCTCTGACAAAGATTTGTTCACTTCCTTCAAACTGCTTGAGAGTGGGGAGAAGTTATTTATGAGAAACTCTACCACATCCACTGTCGAAGGCCAAGGCAAGGTGGTCTTAAAGATGATTTCTGGGAAGGAGCTGACTCTGAACGATGTACTGTATGTGCCGAAGATCCGCAAGAACTTAGTGTCTGGTTCGTTGCTGAATAAGCATGGATTCCGCATGGTGTTCGAGTCAGATAAAGTAGTTTTGTCTAAGAGCGGATTGTATGTGGGGAAGGGCTATGTATGTGATGGGCTTTTTAAACTAAATGTAATGATTATTAAGTCAAATAATAATAAAGCTAGCCCTTCTGCTTATTTGCTTGAGTCTTTTAATGTATGGCATGGTAGACTAGGACACGTTAATTATGATACTTTGCGTAGATTAATTAACTTAAACCACATACCCGCTTTTAATATTGATTCAAAACAAAAGTGTGAAACTTGTGTTGAGGCAAAACTGACTAGGTCATCGTTTCAAAGTATTGAGAGGAACACTAAACCCCTTGATTTAATTCACAGTGATATTTGTGATTTGAAATTTGTACAAACAAGGGGAGGCAATAAGTATTTTATTATTTTTGTCAATTATAGCACAAAATACTGTTATATGTATTTGCTAAAATCCAAGGACGAAGCTATAGAGAAGTTTGTTCTCTATAAGAATGAAGTTGAGAATCAACTCAATAAGAAAATTAAGGTGCTGAAAAGTGATCGAGGTGGAGAGTATGATTCATCTTTTGAGGAAATCTGTGCACAGTATGGAATCATACACGAAACCACAGCACTTTACTCGCCTCAGTCAAATGGAGTTGCTGAGCGAAAAAATCGTGCCTTGAAAGAAATGATGAATGTAATATTAATAAGTTCTGGGTTACCCCAGAACATGTGGGGAGAAGCCATTTTGACAGCCAATTACCTTTTGAATAAGGTATCCAAAAAGAAAAAAGAAAATACTCCATATGAGTTGTGGAAAAGAAGAAAACCATCCTACAACTATTTACAAATATGGGGATGTCTTGCCAAAGTGGCCGTACCAATACCTAAGAAGGTGAAAATTGGTCCGAGAACCGTTGATTGCATTATAATTGGCTATGCATAAAACAGTAGTACTTATCAGTTTCTTATGTATGAGTCAAAAATCCTAGACATACATAAGAATACGATAATAGAATCAAGGAATGCATCGTTCTTTGAACATGTATTTTCTTGTAAATCCAAAGAAGAAGCAAGTTCGTCAAAACGAACGCATGAGACTATTATTGAGAATAGTCAGGACCAAGACAAAAATGAAGAAACCGAGGTTGAACCTCGACGGAGTAAGAGAGCAAGGACAGAAAAATCTTTTGGTCCGGATTTTCTGACATACTTGCTAGAAAGTGAGCCTCGAACGTATACCGAGGCTATAAGCTCTACTGAAGTACCTTTGTGGAAAGAGGCTATCAAGAGCGAAATTGATTCTATCTTACAAAATCATACTTGGGAACTAGTGGACCTTCCTCCTGGATGTAAACCACTAGGTTCAAAGTAGATTTTTAAAAAAGAAATGAAAGCCGATGGATCGATTGATAAGTACAAGGCAAGACTTGTTATTAAATGTTATAGACAGATAGAAGGTCTGGACTACTTTGATACTTATTCTCCTGTGACGAGAATAAATTCTATTAGGATGGTACTTGCGATTGCCGTATTGCGGAATCTCTAAATACACCAAATAGATGTAAAAACAGCCTTTCTAAATAGAGATCTAGAGGAAGAGATCTACATGGAAAAACCTGAAGTTTTTTCTGCACCAGGACAGGAAAAGAAAGTTTGTAAGTTGGTGAAATCCTTGTATGGATTAAAAACAAGCCCCAAAACAATGGCATAAAAAATTTGATAATACTACGAAGGCTAATGGATTTAAAATCAATGATTGTGACAAATGTGTACATGTCAAAGACACCGAAAATAGTTATGTCATTTTGTGTATTTACGTTGATGACATGCTCATTATTGGTAGTGATGATAAAATGATCAAATCTACCAAAAATATGTTGAATTTAAGACTTGACATGAAAGACATGGGCTTAGCCGATGTCATTTTGGGAATGAAAATCTCAAGAGTATCAGATAGACTTGTTTTAAGTCATTCACATTATGTGGACAATATTCTTGGAAAATTCGATAAAGATAATTCTGGAGTTGTCAAAATACCAATAGATTTAACTTTACGTTTATCCAAGAATAAAGGTGAGAGTGTTTCTTAAGTGGAATACTCTAGAGTGATAGGCAGTCTAATGTACTTAATGAGCTGTACAATACCAGATATTGCCTATGCAGTTAGTAAACTAAGTAGATACACAAGTAATCCTGGAGTTGAATATTGGCAAGGGATTATAAGAGTATTAAAATACTTACGGTTTACACGTAATTATGGGCTGCACTATACAAGATATCCCTCTGTACTTGAAGGTTACAGTGATGCAAATTGGATATCTTATATTAAAGATTCAAAATCTATTAGTGGTTATGTGTTCACACTAGGAGGTGCAGCAGTGTCATGGAAATCCTCAAAACAAACTGTTATTGCCAGATCCACCATAGAGTATGAATTTATTGCACTGGATAAATGTGGGGAAGAAGCTGAATGGCTCCGCCACTTCTTAGAGGATATTCCAAGATGGCCAAAACCTGTGCCTACAATTTGCATACATTGTGATAGCTAATCTGTAATTGGTAGAGCACAGAGCAATATGTATAATGGTAAGTCTAGACATATTCGTCATAGACAAAATACCATTAAACAACTACTCTCAACTAGGGTTATCTCTGTAGACTATGTAAAGTCAAAAGATAATATTATGGATCTGCTAACCAAAGGGTTAAATAGAGAGTTAGTTGAAATGTCATCTAGGGGAATGGGACTAAAGCCCATGAAAGAATAGGTCGATACAGTGGATACCCAACTTAGTTGACTGGAGATCTCAAGATCTAGGTTCAAAAAGGACAACTAAATTGTAAAGACTGTGTTAGATCACTATGACGATTTTCCTCATGTCCATTCCTATGATGAAACAGTGATGCCCGTAAAGTGAAAGGTTAAGCTATGCTATTAATGATTCTTATGCGTCGAAAATAGAATTTCGAGCAGAGTAATGTGGGATACTCTTAATTAAGAAATCACCTATGTGAGAGAGAAGAAGGGCCGCTTCTAAGGGAATTGTTAGGGCACAATTCTTATAAAACTCTTACAGAACCAGACGTATGTTCATGGCCAAAACGAACATAACAGTGAGAACTGAGAAAGTGTCAGAAAGATTCCTGTATGAGATACGTTATTATTTACACAAATGATAGAATAGTTCAAGGACATCGCGTCTACTAATTAGTTAGTAAAGTAAACGTATTTTCACAAGGGAAGGTTCAAAGGGTAACACCTACCTATCCTATGCAGGTTTCGACTATTGAATTCTATCACCATGTCGGTCGAGTCTTAGGTCATCAATTTCATTCATGTGGGGAATTGTTAGAAAAATGGTTTAGAAAAACCATTGTTAATAGCCATTTTGAGACATAGGTGAATGAGAAATTGAAACCCAAAGTGAGAAGGTTCTAGAATTGAATTTGTAACATACAAGAGTTATAAAATTCATTTTTGGATATTTATTAGGCCTCATAAAGCTGAGGTAACAGCCAAAAATCTTTTGGTAGTTATGTTGTAACAGCTAAATGTTTTTCAGTTTTTCAACCATATTAATGGGCTATGGCTGTTACGTTGTAACAGACAAATATTTTTCAGCCATATTAATGGACTGTTATGTTGTAACAGACAAATATTTTTTAGCCATATTAATGGGTTGTTGCTGTTACGTTGTAACAGACAAACGTTTATCAGCCAGATTAATGGGTTGTTATGTTGTAACAAAAAAATATTTTCAGCCACATTAATGGGATGTTAATGGCTTGGTTCCCCCATAAACACTATAAAAGGAGACCTTCTCCTTCATTCTTAGACACACTAAGACACACCAAATATATCTTAGTCTATTCCTCTCTTCTATTTCTCTCTGTGGTGGTTAAGAAATTTAGTTAAAAATTAGAGAGAAGTTAGAGAGTTTAAGTTCTTGTTCTTTCTTATGAGAGTGATCAAGTTCTCTTGAGTTCTGGTGATAGAGTTTGGGCATTGCTCAGTTTGTTGTGAGTAGCAAGTTGGTGCGACGTTGCTATTCATGAACCGTTTTATCCTGGGAAACAGACGCTGCTGACATTCCTCAAAGCACTCCGGTGAGGAGGCGTAACTGTTTTAAGGAAATTGTGTGAAACACAAGACTCAGTTTGGTTTCCTTAAACTCCTTTGTTATTTTGGTCTTTATAATCATAATTATTATTATAATAAATTAATTGTAATTTTTTTTGTTATGTTATTTGATTTAACTTCATGATAATTATTTTATCCAAGTTATTTGTTAAATCATATGTTATAACATGTTATTGATATATTTTCATTTTTCAGATATATTATTACTTGCAATAACTAAAATCGTCCAACACGGACTCGATAAATTTTTTTCATCGTCGTTATATTTGTTGACAACCCAATTAATTTTGTCAAGAAAAGTACACTTTTATTGAGGAAATATTTGCTTAATTAATTAATTATTTATATTCGACAAAAATAAACATTTAAGTGGTAGATATATATATAGGACATGGATGTAATCCCGCTGCCAGACCACTCCCATTCATGCTTTGACTAATATAGGTCATGTTTTGGCCAGCACAGATTGCTTAAACTATGACTTATGTTGGCCAAAATGTAAATGGGATTGGTCCCCTCAAGGGGACTATATCATATATATATATATATATATATATTGAAAGCGCTTATGAGCTTTGTCATACTGGAAAGTAACATGCGACAAATTGTGAATACTGACACATTTTTTAAATGTATCCCCTTAACCATAATCGTTGACCTAATTGGTTCAGTTTTCGTGAGAAAATTAAATTATTCTACCATTCCTATTCGAAACTGGAAGGAGAGGGCCGAGTCTATTTAACTATAACGGTATTATATTGAACTATATATTATTAAAATAGACCTTTAAACATAATGAAAAGTTCTATGTTTACAAGATAATTGTAAGATATATACATAATAATAATAAAAGAAAGTTATCAGTTAGTGATGAATCCTATGGGCAACTCTGGTTATGTTGATCACATTAATTAATTTGTTAGCTCCAACAAAAAAAAAAAAAAATTATTAGCGATGATGATAACCTTGTGGTTGACTGGCTGTATGTATCCTTTCGTTGAATCGTCTAAATTGCACATTTGAACTATTTAAAGATAAAGGGCCAAGAATAGTTATTCAAAGAATATTTTTTGTCTTATTTACGAGTAATTAGCTAGCCCTGAGGCTTCCTATTTTATATATATATATATATTTTTTTTTTTTCCTCAGCCAATGGTATGAGCTGAAAATATTGGATTCATCTCATAATGAGCTTGTAATATGTTACAACCTTTTCATGTCTAAGAAAGCTCAACAGGCATGCAAATTGTTTACAACCCACTTGTTTTGCATGTGTAAGAAAGCACACGTTGCATCTAACTCTTTTTACCTTAGGTGTCAATACGGATATGGCACTATAGCTAAGGCTTATATATATATATATATATATATATGGAAGACTTCTCAATGGTTACAATTTTCTTTTTACCATGGATGGGTACTTAAAAAAGTAGTATATATATATATATATATGGAAGACTTCTCAATGGTTACAATTTTTTTGTGACCATGGATGGGTACTTAAAAAAGTAGTATATATATATATATATATATCGCATTAATCTTAGTTCTAGTATATGTAACGCAAGCTATTAAAATGGATAATAGTCACAAGATATTTTATTTATTATTATTTATGATCTTCATTTGCTTCATCATCTTTCACACCACAGGTACATTTATTTATCTTCAAATCTTTAGTTATTCAATCAACTATTTTCTTTTTTAAAGTAAAAAGAGCATCATCACATTGAGTGTAAGCATCCCTTATATAAATTGGCACCCAATAAATATTAGAAACAAATGAGTTCTAAAAATTAACTAGATCACTTGATCAATGATTAAATTTTTCAAGAGAATATACAACTTTTTTTTTTTTTGATAATTAGAGAATAGCCAACTTTGTTTCATATATATATATGGAAAATGCCTATATATACATAAATCATATTAAGTATTCATATAATTACGCAAAAAATTGTTTTGGCTCCTTGTATTCTAATTTTTGTTTCCTTTCAATGCCAGAATCCAAGAGAATGTCATTTCCTCTAAAGGATGGAGAACCAGGTAACGATCTTCAGACATGTACCGAAAAGTGCAAAAAGAAAACTCGGAGAACAATTTATGGAATATATTTCAGACAATTTTCGGAGGAGGCTTATTGTTTTTGTTGGGTAAACACCATGTATCTCGTTCCAAATTTGTAGCCTAAATCTGTAACGAGCCACTACTGGAAGTTATTATAGTTTACATTAAAAGTGGGAGATTGTTGGGTTATACGTGTATAGCATGATGTGGGTCACAAGTTTTTATAACAATTATATAAAATAGAGCTATCTAATTAAGTGGGGCAGTTAAGTGATCTAATTATGAACTCAGAATATTACCAATTAAGTATAAACTGTGTAATATGTAGTTACCCAACACTGAATCAATAAGGATTGATGGGATCTATATTGGCTATTAATATATATATATAGACATAACTATTAGGATTTTGGTCCCCAAGCCAAATGGACTGTATGCTCTTCTTCTCTGCCTCCATCAACAGAGAGAGATCTCATTGAGCCTATATAAAGTATTCTAGTTATAAAAGGCCTTTGCTATCAAACATAATAGATCCAGGTTAATCATGGGTTTTCTCTCTACAAATCTTTAATTTGGCATGATAGATTCTAGGATTATATTTGGTTTAATAATCCATTATGGAGATATAATAGTTGACTTTTTTTTGTGATTTTCTTGTTATTTACATTGTGTATTAAAATCCGCTTAATTTCTCATTTCGCATTACAAATATTAATATGAAATCTTGAGTTCTTAAATTTGATCACTACTGCATAAATTTTTCTAAAAATAAAAATATAATAAAAATTTAAATGTGTACTTTATTGCTGTCTATTAAGAAATTACTCCTTATAACAATTTGGACTATCTTTTATATCAACATAAAATCAACGTGGCCTTTGCTGTACTTAGGTAGGTAACTGCACCCATCAATGACTTTCAAATCAATACATGCAATATTGATACAGATCAAGCATGGATATGTGGCATAGAAATTAATGAAAAGTGATCTTATATACCTATTTCCATCTGGCTCTACTTTATGATTCCAACGAATCACTCTTAGTCTTTCACTTTATACTAAACTGTAACTTAATACAAAACAGCAGATAGAAAGAAAGTAAAGTATGAATTCAGAGTATAAAAGAAAACAGTCACTTTACTGATATCAAATAATAAATGTGTCCATCACAAAAAGATCATGTAAAATCTAACTCCCACTAATTCTGAACATCTTTAAATGGTACAACACCCATATGCACAATATGCTTATGACCGTACGCATTAGATCTTTGGTGAGCGGATTCGCCAACATAGAGTTAGTGTCAATATGTTCTACAGACACTTGGTGACTCTAAACTCTTTCTTTAACAACTAGAAACTTAATATCTATATATTTAGAATTTGACGAGCTTTTGTTGTTATTAGAATATAGAATAGCGGCTTTATTATCATAATATATCTTTAATGGCTTTTCAATGCCATCGACAATTTGCAACCCGAAGATAAAATTCTACAGCAATATCACTTGATTCGATACCTCATGAGAAGCTATAAATTCTACCTCCTTTGTGGAAGAAGCTATGAGTGTATGCTTAACACTCTTCTATGATATAGCTCCTTCGGCATGCTTATAAATATAGCCTAAAATGGATCTTTTACTATCTAGGTATCCAGCATAATCTGAGTTGGAATACCCTACGATCTATAAGCATGAGAATATTGCAATCTTTTTTTCTCTGTAAATATTGCAAAACCCTCTTTCCTCAGTTCGGATACCCCACGATTTCTAATCGATCAGATCTCCGATAGATGAGCATGTAATTTTTTGCTCTTGGTAAATATCATAAAACCCTCTTTCTTACTATCCAGTGATCCTTACCAGGGTTGCTTATGCTGGAAATTTCAAAAATAATTTTGAAAAATAATTTTACCGAAAACGATTTTCGCAGTTTTATAAACAAATCAAGAATGCAGCAGAATTAGTATTTTAAAATTTTTCTTAGAAATTTTACAGAACAAAATATAGGATCGTTGATAATAGAAATCAATTCATGGATCTTAGTTTAGATAAAATCTGGAAGCGCTTCACAATTATTGAACCTTCTCGTCTATTCTCTAGAGCCCGTCGAATGATCTAGTGTGTGAGCACTATCTTGATTTCCAATGAGAGATGAGCAGATGATCCAGAAAATACTCTTCTTTCTCCTTGACTACATGTCTATGACTATATATATCCCTCTCTCGATGGCCATGAATAAACATAGGATTTCTCCTACGGTAGCTCGGTTTTCTCACGCTCTTTTTTCTCTGTTTCATGTTAAGCACAATTATTGTGCTTGTAGTAGGCATGTGACTACCGTACAGAGGCTTAGGAGAACTTTACTCTTAAGTTTCAGAGAGGTGTAAACCTTATTGGGCCTATTGGGCTCAACTGACCATCCAATTAATATTGGACTATATGTGAGCTAGATAGAGGACCTCATGGATCTAAGTAGTCTAAGCTCTAATAGGTTAATTACATACAGTAATAATTAAATTCTTAATTATAACTGGGCCTTGTCCATTAATAATTGGGCACTCCACTATAGACTCAATATTGCACTCTTAGACTAAATGTCATATATTTTCTGTGAAACTAATTAACACTTTAATTAACTTGATCTATTTAGCATATGCTATGCCTACAGATATAACCCCAAAGCAACGCTATACTAGTGAGGTAAAATTATCGTACTATCCCTCTAATACATATTTATCTTTGAGCTGCCATTTTTCATCTAATGGATAATAATTGACTGCGGTGTTTATAACTGCCTATAAAAATATAGTCAAATTCACAAAATGAATACTTGGCACTTGGTTTTTATTATCCAAGTCCTTGAAAAAACTCAAAGTGATATTATATGCATGGCGTCCAAATCATGAAGAGCATTCTCATCAATTCACAAATCTTATCTTCTAAGATACTAGAGTTCGAACCATAGAACAGAACTGGTCTTATAGTAAGTCAAAAAGATAAAACTCATGAAATTAAGTCCGACAATCACTAGGATTAACGTAATCTTATAATAATAGTAAATTAGTAAAAGATAGAATATAAAGTTACGGTACTTAACTTCAAATTTTATTTTCACTTAGTCTAGTTTAATGCACTTACAACTTTCTTATAACGCACTAGTTTGGCAGAATGTGAATATTTTATTTAGACATAATGAAATAAAGAATTTAGTCTCCTACTTGTGAATATTTTATACAAAAAAAATTTTATTACTCATTATTAGTCATAGAAACTTTTAGACATTTGTATAATAAAAAATATAAACATCACATGTATATAATTGGGACATAATATAGAATTTATTGACAACAAATAGATAACACTCAAATACAATAAATATTGTTTAAAATTCCAAACAAAGAAACTGCTTTCTAGGGCATATTCCCAACAGCTAAGTATCTGCCTAGAACTCTAACTATGTATACTATATTCGGACGCGTACACAACTGAGTGAATATCAGACTCCCTACTACAGATGCATAAGGAATTTTTTGTATTTCTTTAACTTTAAACTCATTCTTGGAGCATTGAATGAGACTGAATCTATCACCCTTTGTAATAGGTATATCTCCTAGAGCATATTTGCTTATGCTAAATCTATCAAGCATATTTTTCGATATAGGTCTTTTGTCATAATCTAATATAAAAGAGGCGTTTCCAAGATCTTTTATCTCAAATTTTTTTGATAGAAATCTCCTAGTATCATGCAATAAGCCTATATCATTGTTACCAAAAGGATGTTATCGATATACAAAATCAAGAAGATACATTTGCTCCCATTGAACTTGTGATAAATACATGCATCTACCGAATTTTCTATAAAATCAAACAAGGAAATAACTTGCTAAAACTTATGATACCATTGATGGGATGTTTGTTTGAGACTATAGATAGATTTCTTTAGTTTACAGACTATAGACTTTGAATATCCAGTTACAAAGTTTTCTAGCTGTACCATATAAATATTTCCTCAGTATTACCATCGAGAAACATAATCTTTACATCCATCTAGTGTAGCTCTAAATTAAAATGAGCTGCTAGTGCTATAATTATTCTGAAAGAGTCTTTCGAAGAAACTGGAATAAAAGTCTCTTTATAGTCAAAGCCTTCTTTCTAAGTAAAACTCTTAGTAATAAAACGAGCCTTATATCTCTCGATATTGTCTTTAGATTCTATTTTAATTGTAAAAATCTATTTACAACAAATGGGTTTTTTTCATGGTAGCAATTCGATGAGATCTCAAATGTCATTGTCTTTCATGGATTTCATCATATCCTCTATGTTAGCGACCCACTGTTGGGATTTTGAACTTTGTTTGGCTTGAGTAAAGTTGTTTGGATCATTTTCCACTTCTATGTCAAAACTCATGTTCTATGAAATAGACGATGTAATCATCTAGAATTGTGTTTCTCTTTTCTCTAGTAGATCTTCTTAATGGCACTTCCTCTTAAGGTTGTTGAGGTTACTCTTTAGGAGCCACTTTCTCATGTTGGACTAGGAGTTACGGAATATTGTCTTGAATTTCTAGATTTGCTTCTTAAATAATATCAGTTATAGGAGCCGGATCACCTTCAATAGCAACTATAGGAAAAGAAGTAAAGTCCTTCTCAAAGACAATATTCCTTACCTTATCTCCCCCTCCCCTCCAATCTCAACATCCTCAAAGGATCTCGTATTACCCCTCAAGGAATCTCGTATTACCCCTCTCGAAAAGGGACCTATTGGAGGGATCATAAAATTTAACACCTCTTGATCTTTTAGCGTAGCCAACAAAGTAATAGCTAATTGTTCTTGAGCCCAGTTTCTTTTCATGTGGCCTCTATGGTCTTGCCTCAGCTAGACAATCCCAGATATGCAAGTGCCTAATGCTAGGTTTCTTGTCTGTCCATAGCTCATATAGGGTTTTAGCTACTGATTGAGTTTATAAACTACAATCTTTAGTGCTTCTCCCAAGAATGATTCAGATAAGGAGGAATGACTGATCATACTCCTCATAATGTCCTTAAGTCGCTTAGCAACACCATTCATGCTAGGTTTCCTTCGTATTATGTATTGTGAGATGATTCTATTTTTCTCTAGGTATTAGGCAAAGGGTTCTGGACATTGTTTACCAGATCTATCATACCACGATTAGATTTGATGGCTTTAATTTTCTTATCGAGTTATTTTCAACTTCGGCTTTAAAAGCTTTAAATACGTCCAAGGATTGAGACTTCTCATGAATTAAATATATATACCCGAAAGTAATCGTCTATGAACGTGATGCAATACTTTTGGCCATTCTATAAAGCTATAGGGAATGGTCTACAGATGTCAATATGTATCAGTTTTAAGACACCAGAAATCCTATTAGCACCTAAGTTATATACATCTATCTGTTTGCCTTTAATGCACTAAATACAAACTATGATGTCTGTGAAGTCAAATGAGTCAAGAATTTCATCTGACACAAGTCATTGTATTCTTTATTTAGAGATATATCCTAATCATTTGTGCCATAACATAGAGGAATTTTCAACGGCATTGCATTTTGTACAACATTTCTCGACATACAAAGTTTCATTAACTGGGGTAATAGTATTGATTTTATATAGGTTATCAATCAAGGTACAAGTCGCAATAATATTGGAATATTGAAAAAGACTAAATTTATTATTTCCAAATGAATAAGAATAATTAGATTTGTCCAAATCTGAAATAGAAACTAAATTCCATCTTAATATCTCATCCAAATCCAAAAATAAACCAAAACCTAATTGCAACCTAAATAGACTTATTTCTCCAGAAAATAGTGAAGAACAGTAGACGTAAACTCATCTTTTTTAGGATTGAACTACTGTAAAATTCTCGTCTTATTTTAGTTTATTATTCGATTTGTTCATACATAAGCCATATCTCGTACTTTTCTAAATTCGTTGTTGACAAAATCTCTATCAACAGGTGTCAACAGATATATCGAGTGGCGAAGCTAGGACATCTTTCTCGGGGGAGGGGGGGAGGTGAAAGACATTTCTTTAAAATGATAATAGCTATGAAACAATTCTGAGATTTCCTAATAGTAATAAAATGAAGAAAATAAATGAAATACAAAAGCAAATTTTAATAAATTTTCCGTTTAAACCTCTACGTACAAATATAAATACAAAATAAATAAATAAATAAAATCATAATTATGAAACTTCTATATATTCTTTACTTATCTATACTTTAGGCATTTAAAAGGATAAGAAACACCCAAAAAAATAAAAGATAAAACTAAATTTATTGAAGAAAAAAAAATTGAATAAATTTCTATAATATTAACATAAGTGAGAGAAAAATGAATGCAAAGAGAAACCTACATTGACATATCATTAAATATTGGATAATTTAGTTGCTGAAAAAGATGGATAACAAATTCAGCAATAAAATAAAATGAAATGATAATTCTTCCATTTAATATGTCAATTCATATCTTATATAGGGGGGCTATTGTTGAAAAAAAAACTGATTTTATGGGGGGCAAATAATAAATTAATAAACATTTAGATATAAATTTAAAAACGAACAAATTTAGCGTGGGCCACGGCCCCCCCCCCCCCGGCGGATATATATTGCTATATACACATATATGTACATATTGACATGCACATGTCATTATTATTATCAATAATTTTTGTTTTGATGGGACATGGAGTATCATTAGTTATAAGAATACCTAATGCGTAACTACCACATCATTGTATAATACATACATAAAAGGAAAACATGCTTTCGGCATGATATAAAAAAATAATAACTATTCTTTTTTTTTTTCCTAATTTCTTTCAACCATAGTTTTTCTATCGGCACAATCTGTAATGCTTACAAATTGATATTTATTCATACTACGTACGCAAGTGGCAATTATCTTTTTTCTTTTTTAATGGAAAAAATGTGTTAAGCGAAAACATGTCACCGTTACTATATCCTGATATTTCTTCTCTAACTTACGAATTAAGTGCCCTTTCTTATATTTACTAGGTATTTTGAAGGTCCATTTTTCTTCTCTAACTTACGAATTAAGTGCCCTTTCTTATATTTACTAGGTAATTGGAAGGTCCATTTTTCATGTATTACCGAGTTTAATTAATTTGATAGATCAAATATGTATAAATATACAGGGTGATCGTTACATGGATCAGTAATCACTTGCTCTATGGGTCACACTCACAAAAATAAACGTATTAGTAAGGTTTCAGCTTCGCCAATAAAACACATTTGTACACTATGACATGAACACATAATGGACAAATATATTCCATTCCATATTGAACAAATGTATTTTATATTGGTTAAATCAAGTACCCAAGTACTAGTCTCGTTGATAATTTTGTATATACTAACTTCTAAAGTTATACATTCCTCATTTATCATATACTATTTCCTATACAAAATCTTATATCCTCTTTAATTGATAATAAAAATGAAATTATGTCTCGTTAATTTTTCTATTTGGAATCTTTATATACTTGTCTAACAGTTTTAATAAGTTATTTCCTCCACTTCGTAATAAAATTTTAATTATACCCACAATTATTCTTTTTTGGGAAAATTAGGCATTGTACGATATTTTTCGAAACAAATTAGAAAAATACGATGGGCTCTTTTTTTAAGAGACGGTAAAATTTTTATTAGAAACTTCCCTTTTGTTAAACATTTAGAAAAGTACTATTTTTTAAAATAGTAACTAGTAATATTAACCAGTTTTCGAGTACTATAACTAATAATCAAATATATTTATAACTGATATATAACTAATAACCGGTAAACAGGTTTCCAAAACAGGTGATTAGTAACTATTTTAAAAATTATATTTTTCTAAAACTTTTTAAAAAATTATATTTTTCTAATAAAAGCTGTAGCAAATTAAAAAAAGAAAAGGAAAAAAAAGTGTATTTTTTGTAATTCTTTTTTATTTTATATGTAAAAGTGCCAGAAACCTTTCTTTTTCAAAACAATGATTTAACTAGGGCCCAACTATAGGGTTAAAGAGAAAAGGACATTGGTAGGACGATTTTGGGCTAATATGACTTTTTTGTGCATTTTTTTTTTAAAAAGTAACATATTTAAGAGTGTCAAGAACGTCTTGACTTATGGTCAATAACTTCTTGACCATAAAAAAATTCCTGAGTAATAATATTTTCTTGGTCAAGAAGCTGTTGACTTGTGGTCAAAAGGTTCTTGAGATTCTTAAAAATATCATTTTTTAAAAAGATACCCGAAAAAAGTCATTTTGGCCTAAGTTAATCCTATCCATGTCATTTTCTCTTCGTTAAAATAGCAAAACAAGTACCTTCTTTCTTGAATTTTCTTATTTAATCTAATTAGCCAATTACAAGCCAAACTATTTGAGAAGAAAAAATAGTAGAAAGTATACATGCATCCTAATAGAGTACGTAGAGTTAATTATACCAGTAATAGTAAGGTGTTATGTATCACGGTGCTCCTAACGTGCATTCACTACAAAAAAAAAAAAAAAAAAGAAAGACCATTAAATGACATACATTTATCGGCAGTTCTGTGAGAACCGCCTTCAAAATTGAAAAAAGCTCTTTCTCGGCGGTTCCGAAGAAACCGCCGAGAAATATATAATGACTCTCGGCGATTCCCAGGTGACCACCGACAATAGTCGCCAAAAAACTCAACCCGGTTTCTTCCTCGCACACTAAACCCTAATCCCCAAATTATGAACTTGGCGCCCCTTCCTCTCCAAAACCTTCAACCTTCAAATTCTTCCTCATATCCAATCTATTTTTCTGTCTATCGCCCTTCTTTTGCATGGACCTACTCAATAGCTCGCGAAGGCTAGTCTTAATTCAATGAACGAACCTAGAATGGTCTTCCTTAATAATGGCTACATGATCTTCAATTGCATGAGTAAGCGAATCACTGACTTTCTCCTTTATTGAATTGTCAATAATTGAATGAAATTCAAATGGGTCTCTATGTTATTCTATGTCCACAAGATTTTCTAAGTGAATTTTTCTATAATTCTTTTGACTATTTTTTGAACTAACTCTTGGAAAATAAAAGTCATTAAATAACCTTGACCTGAATTTTCTGCTTTTCTTCCTGAATTTTTCTATTTTGAACAAATTCCCACCAAAAAACTACACTACCTCTAAACTTTTTTCAGAGGCTCTACATCCATATACTCAAAGTACTCATCAACATTTTGAATCCAATCCAAAACTTTCTCCGGTTCAAGACAACCATCAAAACTAGGAATTCTAGACTTTATCAAAATTATCTTCAAATGAATATTACGAATATTTGAGACTTGTTTGTAAATTATTAACTGTCGAGCATATATCTCCCACAATACTCTTCTGCTCTAATCGTCGCTGGAATCGAATGAGCACACCAATTTCAAAACCCTTTACGTTTTCTGCTCTAGGATTTTTGAATAGTTGTGATAAAGAAACAACTCCATAATCTAACTATCGTCGAGGCCTGGGCTGAGTCACTCCCATAGTAGTGTCAACAGAAGCTAAATTCGTAACATCGAATCTTACTTCGTGTCGAACTCAATAGCACTCCTGATCTTCACCGGCGAGCAACCCATGCTTTCTAGCAACAGGTTTTCTTCTTGAATCATCTCTTGAATCACGATGATTATGATTCCAGAGTTAATTTTGGAGAACCAATAATGCAGCTACCTGCTCCGTTAATTGGGCCACCTATTGCTCCAATTGCATCGTCTGATCACACTCATAAGCTTCATCGACGGGTATCACGTTGGCTTAGTGTCTTCTTGGCAGTATCTTGTGAAGAACAAACGCAGCTCTATGACCGACTGATGTAGCTGAAGTGCCTGATGAGAAAGATCTATCGAAAATTGAGAGACAACCTACATTTATCTGCTGATTCGCTCACGAATATCAGAAATTTAGGGAAAAAAAAGAGAAAAACTCTCTATAATTTTTATTAAACTTCAACAACTCTGTTCAAAAGTACTATAAGGCTTACAATTTATAGGAAACTTAACAAAACACGAAACCCCATCAGAGATATTAAAAAAATACGAAAAAATGTGTAACTTTACAAAAAAAAAATGCAAAAACAAGTAGTTGAAAAAAAATGCAAAAATCGCATTTTTTATCGACCGATAGTGATTTTCAGTCAATCAATTCTTCTCGATCAAAAATACATTTCTAGAGGAGTTTTTTAGTCGACGAGAAAGTATTTACAACGCATTTTCAGTCGACCTTAAATGCTAGTTTTCAGAATTGGTCGTAACAAGCGAAAAACTCCTTTTTGTGTGCTGCATCGGCATCATCCATGTTGTTAACATGCATTCCTTTTTAAAAAGAAAAATTATATAAAATGATAAAAAAAATTTAAAAGGAGAAAATGAGTACGAAAAAAATGAATATAGCAAATGTACCCACTGAAATAAAGTCAGAGTCACTGTATCTGGAAGTTGAAATCAAGTTTATCGTGTATTGTGCAATTAATTTGATCCCTTGAAATATAATATATTGAGCTATTTATTAATTGAGAAAATTGATCACATGGTAGTCGCCTCAATTTGATAATTTGATAATATATAGTTATTTCTATTCATGGCTGTGTCACTATAAAAAGACACATCCTCCAAGGCATTAATTGCTTAAGCAAGTTGAAGGTGTGAATTGAGTACTTAGAATTTTAAGAGTACGTAGTGTTAGCTTGTTTAACAATCTCTATCTGTATCCACTTTATTTGTATTGTGCACTATGTTTCTTAAATTTCGTCTGTGCTGTGTTGATTCCATATTTAAGGCTTTCTTCCTGAGCTACATAGATAATCTCAAGATACCTACTCATTGGTAAGCTTCAATTTCGCGTTTGTCCGAAGACTTATCCAGCTACAATATAATCATATATATTCAAAATTGACTATAAATTTGGCTAATTTTCATTTCAATCTCTTTACGTGGCATGATAATCGCTAATATCACATTGTTCTAGGGCGTTCGTTGAAGTAAGAACCATCTTAGTCCTTTTAATTTTTTATTAAATACATATGTATATGTACCAAAAAATATCAACTAATAGCATTATTCGTAGTGATGATTATCCTACAAATTTTCCAACCAATAACAAAGCTCCTACGTAGATCTGTTGGGACTCTATATGTCATATACTGTGTCCCAAAATGGATTAATTAGTACTAGCTAGTGATGGCCACACAAAATAATATTAATTAGTACGTACGTGACACATATAGCAATATTGCTCATATATACATCCACTACTCTATATTAGTCTTGCAGAAGATCAATGCTACAATACGGCCTCCTTTAAAACTGCCGACATTTGCGAGAAATACCCGGCGCTCTTGACGACAAGGGAGCTGCGCATTCTGCCGCCGCTGTTCGGGATATATGGGCGGTGCCGAGCATTCTCGGGGCCCGTGGTGACCGTGAAGGTGATCGACGACAACGTTTTGGTAAGGGAGATTTTGGCGACCAAGGGAGAGGGGAGAGTGTTGCTAATAGACGCCGGGGGAGACAGCTCGAGGTGTGCCATCATTGGAGGGAAGTTGACGGTGCAGGCCAAGGAGCTCGGGTGGGCTGGGATTGTGGTGAATGGATGCATAAGAGATGTTGATGATATCAACGACACTGATTTTGGGGTGAGAGCTTTGGCCTCTAATCCTGTCAAACCGGGCAAAAAGAGGGTTGGTCAAAGCCACGTGGCTTTGAACATTTCAGGAATGGTTGTTCTTGAAGGGGAATGGCTATATGCCGATAGTGATGGCATTCTCATCTCCAAATATGAGCTCTCTGTCTGATTCAACTCAATTCTCACGCGAAATAGGGAAACGATGGATTCGCTCTTGCTTTCAACTCCTGCTCTTTTACTGCTTTTTTTTTTTTCATTTTTTCTGGTCTTCAAATTTTATGTTCAATTTTGATGTCTCAAATCATGTTTAATTAATACACGTATTATGACATATAGTACACGGGTTCTGACGTCAAATGTGATTTGAGACGCCAAAACTGGACTGACGATTTGAGTTTTTGTTTTTCTTGTATGTTACAATTGCAAAATAATTGCAACCTGAATTTGCAATTATTTATTTATGGTTCTTGTCTATATATTTCTCATATGTACCATATCTTAAAATTAAAAAAAAAAAAAAAAAAAAAAAAAAAANCCACCGGATTCTAGTGGTAAGACTATCCAATTAATATTGCCCATGACATTGCCCATTCTAACAGCTTACGCTTTGGGAGAAATGAAAATCTAAAAAAAAAAAAAAAAAGAGATTTGAAACCTGATGTGTAATAAATAAAACTGAATGATTTTATGTCCCTTTGTGCATCGTATCATATAGATCTCGAAGTTCACTTTTTCTTAACAAGATTAGAATCATACTGATACTCGTATTTAAGAAATTCCATTTTCAAGATGTTAGTATTAGGTATGTTCTACTTTGGCACTCTTCATATATGGTTAATAAAATGAAAAATAAAAACAGAAAAAAAATATATATCAAAAAAATTAAAGACATGCACTATAAACAAAAACTGAAAATCAAAGAGTAAGACAACCGCCAATCTAATGTTCCTCTGTGAGTCTATACCGGATTTTATCTACATTTATCTTGATTTTCGCTCTCTTATTTTCACACAGTTTTTAGAGTGAGGTTCAACAAAAACTGATCTACATTGAACATTGGACACTAGGGTCTCCTATGACCACAACAAGGTGGCCTGCACCATCCTTGGTTTGTCTATCAAGGATTTGCATCAACCTGGACAAATGACACGAACATAATGCATGGAACGTGACCGAACTTCCATTGCAGTTAGGTCATGAGCTTTTGTGTGAGATAGGTACCTGAAGGACCCATATAGATATGCAAGCTCCAATAATTAAGCACAAATCCAATAAACTATAAATACAAATAGGCACAATATCTTCATTTTGATCTGCTCTACTAAAAGGTCAAAGTTTCACACTTGGATCATAAAAATATTACAAGAAAAATTTAATGAATAAGTTTTGTTGATATGCAATTATTGAAGCAAGTGTATCATATACAATATCGATAATTAGAGTTAATAAAACTGATATTATAATTTTTAGATCTTACATTTTGACACTTTATTCAAATTATATTTTGTATTTTAGTTATTATGAATATTGATTTTTAAATTTGAAATCTTACATAAACTCTCCTTTTTTACCCACTCACAAGCCCTCCTGACCTATTAAAAGGAGAAATTCCAGATAAGTGTCGTTGCCACTATGCTACCATTACCAGTGATTCTTTAATTATATCTTTAATCATTAAGCTAAATTTACATTTTACATCTAATAAATTATAAGACTTTCCACAATAAGAAGTACAACTATAAATAAGTCTTAAACTCATTAAACAATTTGTACATAATAACTTATTTATGATTAATCATCCAATTACTTTTAAAACTATAGATGATACTATATATATAGGAGGTAGTTCTATTGTTACCTCTCTCACTACTCCCCTCACATTATTCTAAATCTACTTTCATTATTAAAATCTAAAATTTAAATATTGCTAGATATACACCTAATAGTTATTTTTAAATTGTCCTTAAATGCAATTTTATCTTTTTTTTCATACCCATTTTCCCTATTTCTTTTCTGCGATACCTAATTACGTACCCACCCTTCTTTTCTAATATTTATGAGTCCCCTTAGTTTCTAATATTGATCGACGATGTTTTCACTGTGGAAGCTATATGAGGTAGTGCATGGGTTCTATACTGCATGCAGATTGGTTAAGAGATAAGGTCTCGCTTTTGTTTTGAGTTGTAGCTTTTCTGTGTTGATGTTTTTCTTTTTTCCCTCATAGGCTGTGTTGATGTTTTTGTCTTCCATCTAGAATTGTATAAATAATACGCTGTTTTTTTAAGAATAAAATAAATCGTTGTGGAAGCACCAACTAATTACTGGTTGGGTTTCTAGTTTGAATTAAAAAAATCCAATATAAATTCATCTGCACATAGGATTGGATTTAAAGAATCCACTAACATATAGACTTTTGAGACTCCATCACATCGTTCTTTTCATTCTCTTCCTTACGAATTGATCCATTAGGTTTTTTGTCTAACTTAATAAAGCTCATTAATTGGTTGATGGTATTTGTGAAATTAGTTTTATAAAATTATGTAAAATAATGATTCTACACATAAGTTGGTATTTTTATAAATAAGTCACATGAATTGGACATATTTATAAAACACCAAAAGCCCAAATTGGAGAATAAGCCCAATCCTAGTTGGACTAGGTTAGCAGTTTTTGGCCTCATATATATAATATATATGAGAGAAAAAACTCACAGTAATACTAATAGAGTTACACGCATACCAAGGGAGACGGAGAGAGAAAATCAGCCACCCTAGGCTAAGTGAGAGAGAAAAAAGTTTCCTTCCATCTCACAGTCTCATCTCATATCCCAGTGTTCCATAAGATCAAGAAGGTGTTCTTGATCGTTCTCCAACGAAGGATTCGACTTGGTACCCACTCACCTAATCAACCAAGAGCAAGAGCATAAACAAGAAGATCTAGAGTTGGAGGTTTGATCTCCATCAACAAGGAGATCAAGAAGGAGCACGCTACAAGAGGTAAACCCTAATCCTATCTCTAGGGTTTGTGTATCTAGATTTGATTTATGTTATACATGATCTTGTATATAATATACGCACGTAATATGGTAATAAAAACTATTTTCATATAAAATTTTAAAACCTAAATCCGCTATTTTTCTGCTGTATTCATGATGTGATCATGTGTTTTTCTATAGCTTACATGCATGTATATTTTTGTCCTAAGTGTTTGGCAATTCTAGCACATGTGGCCAGTGGTTTTGACTTATCATAACCCAAAATTCTCTTTTAAAGGGAATTTTGTTATGTTCTTTAATTTTTGGAGTATTTTACTCTTTATAAGAGTATTTTGGGTATTTTATTATTCTAGTGGTATTTTGGGTATTTTATGCATTTTAAGGGGAATTTTAATATATTTTTTAATTTTTTGACTATTTTACTCACTATACAACTAGTTTGAGTATTTTATTATTCTAGGGGCATTTTGGGTATTTTTTGAATTTTAAGGGGAATTTTATTAGATTCTTTAATTTTTTGAGTATTTTACTCACTATAAAAGTATTTTGGGTATTTTATTATTCTAGAGGAATTTTGGGTATTTTGTGCATTTTAAGGGGAATTTTAATATATTTTTTTAATTTTTTGAGTATTTTACTCACTATAAGGGTATTTTGGGTGTTTTATTATTCTAAGGGTATTTTGAGCATTCTATGAATGGTAAGGGGAATTTTATTATAATTTTTAATTTTTTGAGTATTTTACTCACTATAAGGGTATTTTAGGTATTTTATTATTCCAGGGGTATTTTGGGTATTTTGTAGATTTTAAGGGATTCTTTAATTTTTTTGATTATTTTACTCACTATTTTAATATTTGAGGGGCATTTTGGGTATTTTTTAGATTTTGAGAGGAATTTTATTATATTCTTTAATTTTTAGAGTATTTTACTCATTATAAGGGTATTTTGGGTATTTTATTATTATAGGGGTATTTTGAGTATTTTGTGGATTTTAAGGGAAATTTTAATATATTCTTTAATTTTTTGAGTATTTTACTCATTATAAGGGTATTTTGGCTATTTTATTATTCTAGGGGCATTTTGAGTATTTTTTGTATTTTAAGGGGAATTTTATTATATTCTTCAATTTTTTGAGTTTTTACTTACTATAAGAGTATTTTGGGTATTTTATTATTCTAGGGGCATTTTGGGTATTTTAAGGGGGATTATATTATATTCTTTAATTTTTGGAGTATTTTACTCATTATAAGGGTATTTTGGGTATTTTATTATTCTAGGATCATTTTCGACATTTTTTAGATTTTAAGGAGAATTTTATTATATTCTTTAATTTTTTGAGTAGTTTACTTATTATAAGGGTATTTTGGGTATTTTATTATTCTAGGGGCATTTTAGAAATTTTATGGATTTTAAGGGAATTCTATTATAATTTTTAATTTTTTGAGTATTTTGAGTATTTTATTATTCTGGGGACAATTTGGATATTTTTTTAATTATATAGGTATTTTTTGTATTATTTAATTTTATGACTATTTTAGTTAACAAATTAATTTATTATTATTCATTTCATATATTAATTCTAATAAAATAAAATCCTAACATCAAAAGTTTCTAACTAATAAACTAAAATAAAAAATATTGACAAAAATCAAAATTTAACACAAAAAAATAACCAACTAAACCATTCTTTATACTCAATCAACATTCTCAAAACATAGACATCATCAATATCTAATAAACTAATAATATAATTAATCACTCATCAAATCCAATATTATCCAATAAAATTAATAATATAATCTAATAATCCAATAATCTAATAACTTGATATCCAATAATCCAATATCCATTAAAACTAATAATATAATCTAATAATCAAATATCCAATAATCAATTACAATTTCATATCTAATATCAAAAAAACACAATAAATATTCATAATCCTAATAATATAATATCCAAATAAAACTATATCAATATCTAATTTTTCCTAATATTACAACATTCATTTTACTTAATACTAAAAAACTAAAATCATATAACCATATATTACCTTATATTACAAATTTACCTAATATTACAATATTTATTTTTAATTATTTAAATAAAAAACAAAACCATAAATTAACTAAAAACTAACATATCAAGCTTTCAGTGGCGGCGTGGAGGTGGAAGAGGTGGCAGCGGCTGGCCGGAGGAGGCGGCGGCGGCGCCAACTAAATACCAAAAAAATTTCAATAAAAATTGAAAAAAAAGAAAAAAAGATTGAAAAAAATTAAATAGCCAAAAAAATACTAACCAATGAAAGAGGAACTGATTTCTTGGATGAGAGAGACGAGAGAGAAAGTGGGAGAGAGAGGAGAGAGAGAGAGATATGCGAAATGGTGAGGAAGATAATCGGTTTCTGAGTATAGAAACCTATCGTAACAGTCGTTCCTTTAGATAAATTGTCACCGCACCGTTTCATTTAGAGCTCAAAAAACTTATGGCGGTCAGTTTGATCGCCTAAATTTTCATAAAATATCTAAAGCAGCAACAATTGTCGCCGCTTTAAAATCAAAACTTAAAGTGGTGACATTTGTCTCCGCTTTAAATCCAATTTCTTAATTTTCTTTTTACATCCTTTACATTTATTATAACTATTTTAATTTATTTATAATATGTTAGTCTAAAATAGTCACCGCTTTAAAGTAGATATTTTTATACGTTTTTCAAAAGTGGCGCCAGTTGGTGCACACCTTTTAAAGCGGCGACAAATGTCACCGCTTTAGACTTTTTGGAAGGAAATTTTGGCACGGTCAGCTAAAGGAGCGAGAAATCTCGCCGTTTTAGTCTTTTTTTATTTTTCCCAAAATATAAATATGCTAAAACGGCGACTATGTAATTTATTGTCGCTTTAGATCTTACCTATGGCAGTAAATTGTCGCTGCTTTAGAGTCATCATTCTATTACCTCTTTGTTGTAGTGTAAGTGGCTCCGTCTCTCGATGAGAATATGGAAAAAAACTAATAGAAAAATAATAGGATAAAAGAGAGAGAGAGGTGAGATTTGTGACAGATAGAGAGAAAGAGATGAAATTTATGAATGAGTGGAACTAAGAGTGAGGATGACAATAGCTAAGACAATTAACTTAAATTACAGTTAAATTTTATTTATTTGTAGTCATAATCATAGTGTGTACATTTATTTGTACACAAAGTGACTTTAATACATGCATGCATTATTTTATTCACTAAAAAAATTACCGTAGACCCGTTCAGGAATTGATAAGAGATTATGCATCTCGATATCGATTCTTGAATTGTCCCATTTGGACAGTTTGGGATTATACGTTATGTGTTGTCGTTCACTTATAAATATTGTTCTTTGGTCGAGTTCTAATAGTTTCTCTCTGTGTTCTTCAGGTGTGTACATATATGTACCACACTTAGGGGAGCTGGAGGGGGGGGGGGGGGGGGAGATGCTGCTGGAATTTCGACTTGAACGGAACAATATTTGAGTGAATGATATACCAGATAACAAAATAATCCTGAATAGGATAGGGCCTTACCCTTTAGAAATAGAGTGATAAGGTGGATTTAAGACACATTCTGCATGATTATCCAAAACTATTCTATCTGAACACTAAGTTATTATCAATAATAACAGTAAGGATGCCTGTAGACAAGAGTTGGATACATTTGATAAATTATTGGTGTGATGCATATTGAAATGGTGCAATTGCATTTGCTGAAAGGGCAAACAATATGTCAATGACCAAGACAAAGTTAAATGGCCTTATCTGATATGTCGCAACATGTTGCATCAGACTATTGAAATGCTAGAAGCACATTTGATAGACAATGGATTTGATTTATTGTACACTAATTGGATCTTCCATGGAAAAGTTGTGGAAATTCGTCTTCCTCATAATAATGTTCACGTAATAGCAAATTTTCTATATAGACGATTTGTTGCACAGCCCTAACTGGAAAATAGTTGGTCCTTGACTTAACGTAGTGGCTAGAATATTCCGGACATTGAGGACACAGACACTGAGTTGAATGTGTTGCAGGATTCGAACTCCTCTAACTTTATTCTAACAGTAGAACTTAGACATCTGGAGTCTATTTCTATTCCTCAAAAAAACCTCATGTCTCATGCTCAAGAAAATAATATCAGTACTAATTATGATATTGAACAGGGGGTTAGTGATTTTGTAAATGATATTGAACTTAAGGACGATACAATATTAGATTATGAAGAAGCTGAGTTTGATAAAAATGACAATAACACTAATGATGATGTAGATGAAATTCCGTCTAGTAGCGAGTTTGATAGCGATTAGGATTTTTTTTTTTTTCCTTACTCGTGTAAAAGAACTTTCATGCTATTAATGATTGAATTCTTAGAATTAAATTTTAATATTATTTTACATTTTTTAATTATAATATACTTGTCACTATTAAGACTTTCACATAGTCATGGCCACCGTTAAGCCTAGTTATCACAGTGGTGATGGTGGTCCTGACCCTCCACAGCGTCCTACCAGGGTCCTGCAACGATGCGAGTCAGGTATTATTCGTGTTATTCATTACATATTAAATTTTACTTTTTCATTACTTTGGATATGTGGACCCTTGCCTCCTTGCTAATATGCTTATTTATTTTGCAGACCTTATTAGGAGGAATGTGAGGTCAAAGAGTAGGTCATTGAACCTACGTCAGCTATTTCAGGAAAAAGGGAAGAACCCACTTCTGATCAAATTCGACAAGACAGGAGGCACTTGGCGCCCAGTCGACGACTGTCAAAAATACTTCCCCTGATTGATTGGCGTGCTTATTCGACAGAATGTGGATCTACGGTATAAAAATTAGAAGTCGGTTCCTACTGAGCATAAGGGGAAGATCATTCTTGTTGTCGAGGTAAAAAATATATAGTATTTATTAAATATTATGAATTATGTATATAATTATAATATAATGATAATTTTCGTAATTGTAGGAATTTTTTGAGTTTAAAGATCTTGACGACGACAGTGATGACTTGGCTCATGTCAGGGATAGCATCCTCAGGACAGCGGCAGATATATATAGTAACTGGAAGACCGATCTTAATGAGCATTTCAGGCTCGTTAGAAGCATCAAAAATGCTCTTAACTTGGCGACGACACGTTCCAAAGTGCCTAATGAGATTGATTTTGTGACATAGGGGCATTATTGTGACCTTTTTGACTCCCCAGAGTTTAGGGTTAGTGTGTAGTTATTAATTATTCATTTATTTTTAAGTAATAAAATATTATATTATAATTATTCCTTTTCTTATAGGCGATGTCTGAAAGAAATGCAGCAAATAGAGCGCGTCAGTTGGTGGTGAGGAAACAGTGAGCCGCTTCCATTGCTCACAAACGATATAAGAAGGTAATAAAATTGTGATTTTTCTTATAATACTTTTTATTTTGAAAATATTAGCTTTTAATAATAAATTATGTCCCTTTAAATATTTTTGCAACGCAATCCTACTATTGGGAAGCTTTAACCTGTTGCTGACAGTTTCAAGGATTGCTACTTCACTGAGCGGACTGTATAGCCGAGTGCACAGTTTGAGGCCAATTACGTATGTCATTAATTAATTTTTTAGAACTAAATCTCTAATTGTTTTTCTATATACTAATTTTAATCTTTTTTGCAGAATAAGATGCTTGAGATTCATAACACTCAGTCTCAAGCATCTTCCTAATCTGGTTCGAGCTCATCCGCTTCTGTCACTAATGCTCATATTGCAGATAAGATTCTCGGTACACGTCGCAGATTTAGGAGAGGTATCGAATGTAAGTCAAGTAAGTCCGATTCCAGTACTAGATCTGCCCCACTAGACTTTCCACTGCCAGTAGCTAAGGATGTCCAACGATACATACATGATAGCCAGCAATATATGATGACAGCCCAGCAACGAGAGGTGGCTACTCAAGAGATGATCGCTCAACAACAGGGATCAATAGAGGCTCAGGCGGCGCAGATAGCACATATGCAGAGGATTTTATCATCGCTAGTACCAGATATCAACATGTCTACCTCTGTTCCTATCCATCTAGGGTCTACTTCGACATCGTTTACCACGATGTGCTCACCTCCGCCACTGCCACCTCGTTTCGCCTATCCTCCTCCAACTCATTGAGAAAATGACAGTGAAGAAACAGAGGATGAGGACTTAGGCTTGTAGACCTTTTTATATTTTCAGACAACATTATATATTTTTAGTTTTTGACAACACTTTTTAATTTTAATGTCATTTAAAATATTACTATATTTATTTTTATTAATTATTAATATATTTTGCTTACCTTAATATATTTTTTATTTATTTACATTTTAATTACTTGTTATTTTTTAATAGTTAAATATATAAAAATTAATATTTTAATTACATAATTAAATATTTAATTAAAAATAATAATTCTATATAAAGCGGTGACAATTAGGTTACTAAATTAATTAAATAATCATTTAATTTAAAAAAAGGACCTAAAGCGGTGACAAATATCGACGATTTAGGTTACTAAATCAATTATTTATTTAATTAAATAAAATTTCGCTCTAAATAAAATACAGCAGCGACAAGAGTCTGGTAGATGGCATTTCTATCCACGTTTTAGCGCAGACAACTGTTGTGGCTATAAATCATTTAATATAGGGACAACGTTTGTCGCCGGTTTAGGGGGCTATACCAGCAGACATCACCGCTTTAGCGACTTTTGAATTTAATGCGGCGACAAATATCGCTGCTCTATTCCTGTTTTTTTGTAGTGTTACTAGCATATAGGGGACCATTCACTCTTATATTTACTTTTGAAAGGATAGAAAATATATGTATTATTTATAGTATTTTAGCCTAAATTACATGCAAATCCCCTATTAACAAAATTAAAAATTATATAATAGTCCCATCTTGATAAAATTGTTGGCTATGTCCCTATCTAGAATCTTGATTATCAAGCTTTTGTATCCAACAACACCAATTAAAATGAGGACCAAGCAACGCAATCAAAAGAAAAGACGAAAAATTTTCTCTTAGGTTTTCAGTAGACCAACTTTGTATGTATATATATTAATCACATATTTTAGAGTAAAATTCTTTAATTTTTTGTTCGTAAAAAAACTCATTAATCTGTTTTGAGAAAGAAGAATGATTTTTTATTAGATAATGCTTTGGGTATTAACTATTGTACCAAATTTTTAATATCAATACATGTGGTACATGTGATTTGTCACTACTTAATTGCTAATAATGTTTGATCTATTTGTGAATAAAATTAAATTAAATTAACGGTTAATTTGGTAATAATAAGGCAATTAATAAATTATAATTAATTGTATGGAATAAAATTATAATTAAGTTTTATATTTTAATTTTAATTTTAATTTTAAAAAAAAATATAGGAAGAGTAAACTGTGGGATGACAATAGAGTCACTAAATAAAATATAGAGAGAACGGACATATTGAGGCAATGGACCTGCCCTTCTATATATTTCTTTTCCATAATTTTTGTATCTATGTTTATATGTTGTCACTATCTATATGATTTCTCTCAAAGATGCGATACGGACCATAAAGTTTCATATCTCTCCTTTTCCAAGGTCGTATCTTGTCCCCCCTTGATTTGGGGTTTTGACTTCTGCATCTTTCAATCATTGATTTTGTTTTGTTTTTTTTTTTTAAATTTTTTTTCCTTTTTTCAAACAAATAGAATGGCCATTGTAACCTAAATTGCTTGTGCCTGATCTAAATCAAGTATCTAATTCGAGCCATTGGATGTTGCTCTACCAATACAGCTTCTTTGGTGGGTTTAACAGGAAACCTGCCCCAAAAACCCTACATTCGAGGACGTGCGCTGTATACCCATGAGGCAAAGCCCCATAGGCATGTAAGGCATCTTTCTATAAACCAGTATAATTAAGAATATTTAATCTCTAATTAATACCAATGTATAATATAAAATTCAACAAATATTCAAAATAAACACTATACAGTAAAAACGATAATCCAATAAATTCAAGATGATCAACCTGGGTAGCAAATAGCCAATATTTTTAGTGTAATTAGAGTATAATTTTATTATTGTGATATTTATATATAATTTATATGATAATAGGTGTTTGAGGGGTTATGTTGATTATTTTGGTTAAATAGGCAAAGGGAGCGAGGTAAGCAACCTTTGATCTTTTCTAGTAGTGTTTTTCGTCCAAAAGCTAAATGTTTTATTGTTTTATTATTTCTAATAGAATCATATTTACAAAGTATTTTCTTTACAATATGATTTTAAGTAAAAATATATTTTGGTAATAAGATTATTTATTGAAAAAAATCTGTTTTATTGAAATAACATAATTTTTGTAAAAATAGTATGATTTTATGTTTTATACTAAATTATGGATCAAGTATATGAATTATAATTGAATGTGGTTATAATAAAATTATTTTGGAATGAATATAATGTTATAATGATATGAAAGTAAAATTGTTTATGATTCGTTATTATAAATAAGTATTCTGAAACTCTCTTCAGTGACTATGCACTTGGACCCAATCCACAGGGGTTATATATGAATAGTACTAACCTAGCTACAAGGTTAAATATAGTAGATTCGTACCTGGCTACAGGAGTTATCTGTACTAGATTTGGACCCGACTACAGAGATTATTTGTGCCACATTCGGACCCGGCTACAGGGATTATTTGTGGCAGATTCGGACCTAGTCACAGGGGTTAAGTGTGGCCATAGTCGCCAAAAATTGGGGAGCAGTATAATTGAAATTATTATTGACTAAAAAATAGATTCGAAAAGAGAGATTTAGAAACTTATTACTTGTTTTGTCAAATTGTTTACTAAATGACTTGATTTGAATATTTTCAAAAGTATTGATTTCTAAAACCAAAATTGTTCTAAAAAGTATTTGTTAATGATTTTAGTTTACATATGCTTGATCCAGCTAGTTAAGGTTACTAGTTACTTACTGGGCTTCTAGCTCACCTTTTTATTTTCCTTCTTAGGTTTTAAAGATTATCAGTTAACATGCTCAAAAAGAGAACTTATTTAGTAGTAATTACGGTGCATGATTCAAAGAGAGGAATTTCTTCGTCTTGATCGAGAAAATATAAAGACTCTTTTATCATCAACTTCATAGCTATTCCCAATAATGTCAATTTCTCATGATTCATAACAATTCTGACATCTCTCTAAAAATTACCAAACTTAAGGAACATATTCTACAAGTTATGGGAATCATAACAGTACCAAGAATGCGATTATAGAGTCTATAAGTAAGCCTTATAAAGCTCTAAAAACTGCTGCCACATTTTGCTAAAGGTACCTAAAGTTTCAGATTTTTTCAGATCCGTAGTACTCACTTTAATTAGTTATAACTCTATGCCTATGAGTCCGTTTTTGACCAATTATATACCGTTGGAAAGATAATTCGATAAGTTTTCAAACCTGTCAAATATGACCCAATTAGACTGGTGAAGTCTCTCAAAAGCTAGTCAGAACCTCTAATGTGTTTTTACATCTTATCCCAAAACTCAAAAATTCCTAACTTTCTATTTACCCAACTAAATCACTCAAAATTTTTCTTGTTTAAATTCTAACATCAATAGGTTTCATCTTCTATCAGATATTTCCTCATATGTTATGAATAATTTATGAGCAATTCAAAACCCTAACCCTAGATATTCAATCTCAATCCCGAAATTAATCTAAAACATAAAACTTAATTAGTTAAAAGTTTATTACCTTAGGTGTGAGTCTCAATAACCCATGACAATAGTCTTTACCATCTTCTTCTTCTTAAACGCATAGTCTCCAGTCTCTCTCTATTTTCTTTCTTTCTTAGAAGGTACATATAAATTGAGCGAATTATTAGTCTTAGGGTTTCTTAAAAGGTCTATTGTTAGATTACTAATATAACATCAAATAATATCTAATAGGTAAGGGTTCTTTTGTCTTTTCTTTTATCCTTATATTATATATAAAATATAAACCCCTTTTTTTCTTTCAGTAACAGTTTGTCACAATATTCTCCTTTTTATCCTTATCTGTTACAACATTCTACCTCTCTATCTTAATTTATTGATGTAAGTGGGCACACAATCCGCTAATCTCTTTAGATCATTTACCTACAATATCACCAACTGTCCTCCAAGTAACAGGTGTTAGAAAATTATAATTTCTATTAATTTATGGGCCACATATTTAGTAATTGTATTGGATCATACAATTTCTAAGTGAATCCTAATTAAGTGATTTACTGATATGGGTCAAAATATCCAATGAATATATGTTACAATGTGGATACCATATTAATCACCTAGTTAAAGTTGATGGACACCTTAACTAAGTCGACTTTACAAAGTTAACTTTTAGATTTTTGGTCCTCATACTAAATAGAACGTACGCTCTTCTCTCTCGACTATCATCACTAAGAGAGAAATCTATTGAGTAGACCTAGATTATTCAGTTATAGAAGGCCTCTAACCCTTGTATTCTCAGTCAACTAAGACTTCCACTATGGTATTCATTGTTTTTAGCTATGGACTCAGGTTAGTCACAGTTTCTCAATAATCCCAAACTTAATTTTTTGACATAAATGATCCTTAGGGAAATATTAGGTTTTCTCTAATCCTATTCGTATCTAACAACTGATATCAGAGCAGGATTCATGCTAAATTATTAGGTTAAATCATACATGTCTCTAGTTTTGAAAATCAATGCTTAGTTGGATTTCTATGGTTTATATTATACATATATGATTTGGAATTTACATGATTTTATTTAAATATATGATGCTTAGAGGGTTAAGATTTGGCTTTGAGTCGTTATTTTGAAGATTTAGGGCTCAAAACATTGCTTTCAGTTATTTTTCGGCGTTTTGAGCTTCTTTAGCGAATCTATAATTTTCCAAATTCATCAACTTATAGCAGTTCTGGTCAACAGGATTTGCTATGCGGTCTACTGGTCACACTCAAGTGGTCGACCGGAAACCAGTAGAGGCAAGTCAAATTTTTACTTGCTCTTAGATTTTAGATTGCATTTTGGGAAGTTTTGGATCAATTTTAACTCAATTTGTGGGGTTTCCAACCCAAAATTTAATTTATTAAGGCTTTAAAACGACCTATAATTTGTCCGTTAAAAATCTTATTCAGTTCTAGGGTTGACGAAGTATTTTGAGAATTTCAAGATAATCGAATTTGACAACTCGGTTCCTATCAGATTCGGTCAATTGAAAGAGCCAGGTGGCCGACCGAAACTCATCTAAAATTAACAATTCAGTCTTTGTTACTTTCGGTCAACTCTTGCAGTCAACCTATCTAGAAAGGTGGTCGACTGATTCCAGCAGTAAAGAAGTTTTTGAGTATTTCGGACACTTTGGTGAATTTTCTTTGCACAATTTATCTTACATACTGAAATAAATAAGATGAAATAATAAGTTACCAAAATAAACTCTATTATTTAGTTTGTCTATTTTATCATACAAAAATATTCTATATTGTGTGTTTATTATTCATATGAATAATTACCGGCCCAAAAAAAGGTGATTATTTGGCCGAATAATGAACGCACCTGTGATAATAAGTATATTACAGTTATTAAGTTTCCATGTGGATAATAAATCGGCCCAAGGAAAGGTCTAATAATTGATAAGATTTACTGTCAATATTTGATTATCACAATTAAAGAGTACCACTTACAAGTTGATAAGTTGGCCTAAAGGAAGGCTTGTTAATGTTGTGCTAGGTATATTGTGATGGAAGGGCCCACCATTATTTGTTTATTTTTTATGTCATACTAATTTAAATGCTTTAATTATGACATGAAATTAAGGTTGTGAGCTTATTATTTGTTTTGTTCTCTGTTCAGTTTCTGTTTAATATATATCTGCCAATATTAAGTCTAATATTTGTGCTTAATAGCACAAATCTTAAGAAATAGAATGAGCATATTTTGTGTGTACTCAGTTTCATTGGTATTGACCTTACGCTTCAGACAGTACATCCTACTACTATTATAGTTTAAAGCTCTTCAGTTGGTAAAGAAGCACTTTTAGCAGTAAGTGTATTCTAATTATACAAGGCATATGATCATACAACACTCTATTACAAAAACCATAAGGAGCATTATACTTGAAAAAGTAAATGCTACTGTGTTCTTTAAAGTAATTATAGATCGTTTTATTGAAAATTAAAAGGTGAAATGAGTACCTTTTTTTTCAGAACCTCATTTCAATTCAGTATATGGAGTAAAGGAACGTAAAGGATTACATTATAGAAATATCTAATCTCGCTTCCAATCTAAACGCACTTAAGTTAGAGCAGTTGAAAGGCTTGCTCATGCATTCAGTCTCTATCTCTCTTCCTGCATAATTCAGTTAACTTAAGGAAAGTAACAATACCCTGAAGGACCAATGGTCTGTTTTGAGATCATTTCTTATAGTGTACAAAAATAACATAGGTTGAAGTGAGAAAAGATTGAAAGTACTCACTTAGAATACGCCTCTCAAAATAAAATAAGATAAAGGAAAAAGAATAAGGACAAGGAAGCTGTAGTTGGGACTTTACATCATAGAGTGCAAAAGAAAACAAAATAAAGAATTTATCTGCTTCTCCAAATTATGCCTTTTGGTGTGCAAAAAAGGGTATATTTTTCAAATTTGTTTGTTATAAATTTAATTTAGCTCTTGTACCCAAATATACTTAGTAGATAGATACGGATCTCACTATTCACGTAAGTGTGTTTTATACAAAATTGTATGTAGACTCGATTGTAAATTGATGATGAAAGATTCATCTATTTAGGCAGTAGCAATACAACTTTAGTATAGGCTATAAAGATTATTTAGATTACAGTTAGAGACTAGTTAACTTTTTGGGATAGGAGAGACTTTTAAAGTATTCTATTTTTGACTGGACAATATAGTCATCATTATTTATTCGGAAATAGTAAAATTTAGTCTCTTTCAAGATTCAGATTTCTTGTTACTAGTTCTTTAATTGACAATATTTGCCCCCATTTAGTCAATCCTTATATATTCAGAAACGCGGTATAAAATATAAATTGACTAATGAGAATTTCTCTATGGTATGGTATAAGCACTTTAGAGATATCTCTTAATAGAGAATTAATAGTCTTGTGTCAAATGAAATTCTTAACCCACTTTACTTAGTTGACTTTAAAATTCGTGTTAAGTTTATTAAGGTAAACAGACAAACATAAGGAAATTGGGTGCGAATAGTAGTTCAAAGACTTATAACTAATTTATACTGATATATACAGACCATTTCTGATGTTTTTTGGAATGGCCAACAGTATTATATTATGTTCATAGATGATTATTTTTATTAAGTGTACCTATATTTTGTTCATAAGAAGTCTTAATTTATGGATGTGTCTAAAGTTTTCAATGCTAAAGTTAAAATTCAACTAAGCAAGAAAATTAAGTCTATCAAATCGAATTGTAGTGAATACTATGGTAGGTAAGATAGATCAAGTTAACAATGTCCAGAGCTCTTCACTCAATTTCTAGAAACATACATAATCATCCCGCAATACGCAATGTCGGGAAAACCTTCGGAGAAACCTAACATGAATGGTATTATTGAATGATAATAAAGAAAACTTAAAATCATTGAAAAATCACTCTTCTTCACCTAAATCACTCTAAGAAAGAAAACAAAGGACTTCAATATACATACCAAATAGAGTCTCCACTAAAGTAGTAGCTAAAACTCATATATGCTATGGATAGGCAAAAAGCCTAGCATTAGGCACTTGCATATCTGGGGTTGTCCAATTAAGGTTAGGCTATATAGGCCATATGGAAAGTAATTAGACTTAAAAATTTTAGTTGTTATTTCATTGCATACTCAGAAAAGTTAAGAGGTTTTCATCTTTTAAAAATACCTTTAATAAATCCTTTTTAAAACTAGAAAATATAAATTCCTTAAGGATGTTAAGTTTGTGGGGAGAAAAGGTTAGGAATATTATCTTTGAGGAGGAATTCGTTTCTCTTCCTTCAGTTGCTATGTGAAAATGTTTAGGCTTCAAGCTTCTATACCTAACATTATTCAAGATTCAAATCCTGATCAAGACAATATTCAACAATTTCCTATCCAAAATAACGAAGTTGCTCCAAAAGAGCAAACTCAGCAACTTCAAGAAAAAGTAACATTAAGGAAATCCATTAGGGAAAAGAGAAGTACAATTTTGGATATTTATGTTGTTAATCTCCAAGAATATTTATTTGATATGAGAGTAGAAAATGATCCAATCTTTTTCACTCAAGCTCAAACAATGTTCTAATTCTCAAAGTGGATTAATGCTATAAAGAATGAGATAAAATCTATGAAGGACAATAACATTTAAGATCTTGTCGACATTTAATTTCATCTAATTCCTATGATTTCTCTCAGAAAAATGGCATTGATTATAAAAGACTTTTTCTTCAACTTTAATGAAAGACTCTTTCAAGATAATTTTGGCACTAGTAGCTCATTAGGTTTTGCAGTTACATTAGTTAAATTTAAAGACTACTAGTTTTCCGTTAAGATATTATAGATTCCATCAAATCATTTTCTCGTTTTGCTTCGAAGAAAATTCAGCTGATGATTGTATATATCATAAGTTTAGTGGGAGTAAGTTTATCAACCTTGAGTATATAACTTATAAGGGTGTTATATTTTAAAGAATGAGGGTTTCAGTAGAAGTTTGTAGTTTAGTTTGGATGTTCATTAGTGACACTTATTCCATTTTAATTTCTGCAGAATATGATAGATGGATTTTTTATGTAAATTCTGATTCTAAGTTGGGGTCTGATGAGAAGAAGGTATGAATTTGATACAATTTTGAAACTTGAAGGCTAATGTTGAAAAATCAAAATATAAGGTATAAAAATGTTATTATCCCTTTTTCACACCATTTAATAAATTTTTTTGTTTTTTATTTTCTTGCAAAATAGCCAATTAAATGAGTTTTAGAATGGGTATAGATTTACGACAAAACATAAGTACTATATATATTTAGGCTTTATTTGATATGCAAGATATGATTATACTATTTGGATATGATTAGACTATTTTAAAGGATTTGATATGATAGGATTATAATCCAATCTTATCCTTTATTTGGTGTGCTACTTTTTGTTGTAATAGGAATAGCATATATGTTTCACATTTTTAAATAAGTAACGAACTTTTTGTGATGTGATTAATTTAGAAAAATACCATTTTTGAAATTAAATTGTGAAAAAATATCATTTTATAAATATATTTACAAAGATACCATTTTCAAAAAAATATTTTGAGAAAATACTACTTTCTATTTTATCACGTTAAAAGTTAAATTTAGAAAAATACCACTTTTAAGAGTTAATTTTGAAAATACCATCTTTTACCACTTCAAAACATTTCATTATGTTTAAGCAAATTCTTAACCCCTTCCAAGCTCAAATTCTCAAGAGGATAAAATTATCTCATTTTAAGGGTACTATTTTTGAAGTGGATTATTTTATTCGTATCCACCCATGGGATTAATTTAATTATATTCAATCACGTCATTATTCTATGTTTCAAACATATTCATACATCAAACATGGGGGATTAATTTAATATTCAAGTGTATCCTTATTCTGCATTCAAATATGGCCTTTGTATAAAACATCGAATCTAGTAATGTATAATATAAGGATAATATTATATATCTCAATTATTGTACTAATTTTTTTTATACTAACATATGTGGTATATGAGTTGTCACCATTTAATTGGTGCATTAAAACTTACTACAAATACATTAAATATTATAACTTATTGAGTTATGACAAATCATATACCACATATATTAATATTAAAAAATTTGATACAATAGTTAGTATTCCAAGCATTATCCATAATATAAATAGTCATTTTGCTAAAAAAATATATTTTCTTTTATAGCAAAATGAGATCATAGTTTATAAGTGCCAAAGATATATGTGTATATATATAGGGCACCAATCCAATATGTTTTTTTTTTTTTTTTTTACCTCTGCATAGGTATCAATTTGGCCAATAAAAATTTATCATGCACATTTTTTTAAAGTTAAAAGTAAGAGAGAAAAATAACATTAAAGATGCACGTCTTTTCATGCACCTCATTATAGCCGTTAGATCACCATTAGATGATGATCCAACAGCTAAAAAAAAATACCTACACATAGATTAAAAAAAAATACCTATTAGATTGGCAACCATATATATATATATATGAAAAGTAGTACATCAGAAGTTAAATACACTTAGTATAAATATGGTTTATTGACATCTGATGTACCGAATGTCTGATTGTGTAGAAACTAATAAATTCGGCTATTTTGCAATAAAAATGAAGACATGGACATAATTAAAATGGTGTAAAAAGGAGGACAATTGCAAATACTCGAAGAGAAGATCCGTCAGAACTCAGTTCAGATGAGAAAATAATATGGATAGGACTAACTTGGGCCAAAACGAAATTTTTTTTATGTATTTTTCAAAAAATAACATTTTTAGGAGTGTCAAGAATTTCTTAACTATAAGTTAAGAGATAATTGACCATGAAAAAAAAAACTATTATTTAGGACTTTTTAATGGTCAATAAGTTCTTGATCACAAGTCAATACGTCTTTGATACTTCTAAAAATGTTATTTTTGAAAAACAATGCACAAAAAAGGCCGTTTTGGCTAAAGTTAGCCCTGCCCGGGTCCTTTTCTCATTTCAGATTGGATAGGACCAAACGGGGCCCATTTTAAATTCAGGCGAGACCGATGACTTGGTTGGGCCAGGCCTGTTTCTTAATGCCTTTCTGGTCACCAAATTTGGGCTGGACATGACAGCATTGGATTACTCGATGCTCAAAAAATACAATAGAGCAAACATTATGCGAATCTGATCCTAGTAAATTCCAAGTGCATGAAAACATTATATAAAACTGTTATCAACAAAAAGCGAGGTATACAGCTAATAGTCTCTGACAAAAATGCTGGAAAATCCTGGAGTTTGTCGTCCAACATATCTATATAATTTCCATGTGCTGCACGAGATTAAAGGCACGTACGTTTAGACCCAAATTCAATTCAATAATGTAAAATTCCTTTTTAGAAATGTAACTATAATAATAATAATAAATGAGTAGATCTGATTCTTCTTTTCCGTGGTACCAAATGCTCCATGTAATCCCTACCAAAATCATTTATTGCCAAAACCGTAGTATACTACTATTTCAACCTTGGATTCCTTCGCAGTAATTCTCCTCTCTCTCTCTCTCTTTTTTTTTCTCTTTGGACAATTTGGAGTCAACTTACTCAAGTATGTACACTTCTTGGAAACAGAACATTTTTTAAAAAAATAATAAAATCGAAAATAAATAATAGACAACATGTTACATGTATATAGTGTATAATATGTGACACTACCGCTGGTTTCATGGGCCATGCACATAAATTAATGTTATTACAACTTACATAAAACCTATAAAGCTAGCTAACGCTATCCATTAGAGGATGGTTGGTGCACTTGTCTGATTCATGCCAGCCTTGCTTACTAGCCAGTTGGTATTTATATCTGCGTGAATATCATATATATCACACATTTGCATACATATAATATATATATATATACACATGAGTGTTGACATATCCTCTCCAAACCCATTTATATATGTTATATCACACCAAACTTTTCTTTTCTTGTGATCATTTGAGGGAGGGAGGATATTATAGGAGGGTTTTAAGGACCTTTTCACATTTAATTATTTAGTAACTAGGCAAATGGTCAAATAGGACTGTAGATGGGGGTTAGGCATGGGCTTCTAGCTAAGTCACTTTTCTAGCTTGAAACCATGTAATGCCATCTGCTACATTCAAATTTTGGGCCCAAAATAATAACATAATTTATATTCTGGACCTTATGTAACCGCCCCTAGGTGCTTGATACACGTAAAACCTATTATACTACATACATATAATGCGTATGGAATATGAATAGAGAAAATTTTTAGTTGCAAGTCTTTATTTTTTTAATTCCTTGTTTGATTAAACACATTCTTGTTAGCTGAAGCCTAAATAGTAAATCATACGTTAAATAATTCCGTTGGGCTTTTTTCAAAAAAGAAAAAATAGAAAATAGTTTTGTGATATTATGCATATATCCAAAAAATAATTTAGCTAGAGTTAAACAACTAAACATGTTTATGTTCTGTTTAGAATATTAGGTGTTTCCGAATCATTAATGCTTCTTTGCCGTCTCGCATGCATATATAGGCAGGCACGCGTACTACATAATTTCCTTGTTGGTTATTATCAAAAAAAAAAAAAAAGAAATTCCTTGTTGGTCTTTTTATTTCATAAAATAATAAACATAACAATTCATACGTGTGTATATATATATATATATATATATAACTTCTAATCATATTATATAGTATTGAAAAACAACCAATACAAGCATTCAAAAACATAACTGCTAATTCAGGCAATGAATATATGGCTTTTTTTTTTTTTGGGGTTAATTTTCTTGCGTTTGGTTTATGCTAACATATGAATGAATACATGTACACATATGAATAGACGATCATATATACTAATAATTAATAACACATATTATAAAGCGATATTAAATAATGTAATAACTTTAAAATATTCATATATATGTGTATGCATTATTTGCAATAATCTAAAAGGCATATAGAAGAGTACACAAACTTACAAATGTATGGCAATTAACGTACTGTTTGCGTATGTATATTTTAAAGTTGACCTAATTTAATTGATTAACATCAAGCAAGTTACAAGTTGTTAGCCCCTTTACTCATAGTACTTTAATAAATTGTACAAAGTCAATATTCAAATTTTTATACTCAACTTGTTGAATTTTGTATTAGTATTCTTTCCACTAAATTTCAAAAGCACCATTGCCATTGGAATTAAGCCAGTCATTGACACAATAGAAGGGGGAGAACGAAAATTTTACGTCAAAGACTCAAAATATGAAAAGAATTAGACTCAAAAGAACCAAAACACAAGATTACTGAAAAGACATTTGAACCCATTAATTATATATGTACATGACTATACAATGAAAATATCAAAGAAATGTCAAGCCTAACTTATAGTGTACTCTGCCATAATTAAGTTTTACAAATCAGCCATAATGTTTTCCAAGCTACATATTCAAAGATTATAGGGCCTAGGTTTTCAATTTAATTATAAGTACTGGATCTGTCCGGACCAATTATGCTTGAGATATGTTACCGGTAGTTTATGGCTGTCCGTCACATCTCAAATGTGGCCATTATACGAGGCAAATAACTGATCAGATGTTAAATTGCTAATGCACTTTTGTTAGCACAAGCATTAATATATATTAAGACTTATTTAAGGGATATATTAAAATGTTAATGCAATTTTGTCACATCTCATTTCCATCGATTAATATAAGACAAGTACATATGTCAAGTACGATTAGATCGAAAGACTAAACTAAAAGTAAACAAAGTTGCTTTTTGGCATATATTTCTTTGGTTTTTTAAAGTTTGAACATAAGACTTTGTTAATTTAAAGTAATATCCAAGAACTGAAAACCATAAACAAAAAGGGCAATGCATATCACTAGGAAATATCATTAGGAAAATTGAAAGCCAAATTTGCTAAAACACGAGCCACGCTATGTATTATTCCAATTTCTAGGAACAAAATTAGTATTACTCAGTATTGACTTAACATTTGAGAAAAGCAGGGCATTATCCGCCAAAGGTTTAACTGAGTTTAATTAAGCCATGAACAACTTTAATTAATTGCATTAAAACACCAATTAATAAAATTCAAACCAATAAACATAATAAGTAGACAAATAAAAGAGAAAAGGGTTACAAGAATGTAATTGTACCTAATTTCCATCTAGACAGGGGCATTAATGTGGAGGAGGTTGAAATTGAAGCAAAGAAGTAATTTGAATGGTGCGTGTGACCGCATAAATGTTGTATCAGTCAATATCTATTTGTGCGTGGAATTTTGGAGTGTCTAAAAAGAGGTAACAAGGAAAAGCTAAAATACCCTGCTTGACCGAACTTTTCAATTTTTATATATAGCTAGATATGTCTCCTTGAATGTTTCAAATAATTCCTTATTACTTGGGCTACTACATATATGACAAATGATTTCAGTACTTTTTGTCTTAAGCTTTGAAAATTGACTTTTTGATTTATGCTTGCTTGACAAGCTGTTGAGCTGGTGATAATGACTTACAAACTTGGTTGACAAGTTCTTTTGCATAGAAATATTGAACCATGGGGTTTGTATACTATATTTATATGTAACGCGCGCGCACAAATAAATAGCTCCACATAGTTCATACCTTTGCTTATTAATGTAGGGTCCATATTTGTGGATAAATTTTCAAGGCAAGCCTTCTAAATTGGAATAAAATAGGTTATCAATTAGTCCTCTTTTCGTCACAATCGTATATTCGTAGGTATACATACATAATCCCATTGGGTAGTAGCTTTCACTGAAACTCAAGGGACATTTCTTCTTTAGTTTCAATGATTTGACTTATATTGGTCCTTAAATAACTAAGTTGATACTCCTTAATCGATAAGGAATAACATAAGTGGTGTCACAGCGGGCCTACACACATTAATAAGGCGGCATATACATGATGGCGTGACACAAAATATCATGGTTAAGTAATTGTGCATCGACACGATACGAATAATTAATCATATCCAGGTCTAAGCTAGCACATCACAAGTAGAAGAACAAACTGACACAATGCATGATAGTCGCAACTAATTAGTTTTCAATTATTAAAACAGGTTGTCAATTCAGTAGGTATTTTTTTTTAACCTATGTGTAGGTATTTTTTTTTTCAGCTATTGGATCATCATTTAATGGTAATCTAATAGCCATAATGAAGTGCATAAAAAGATGTGCATCATTAATGCTATTTCTCTCTTATTTTTTATTATAAAAAAATATGCATAATAAATTTGTATTGGCCAAATAAATACCTATGTATAGGTAAAAAAAAAAAATACCTACTGGATTGGTGCCCATTAAAAAAATATATATAAAAATATAATTTATGTAGTATATTTTATGCAATTTTAATTTTAAGAAAATGTAAATCATTAAAAAGTAAGCAAGTAGGAATAAATAATTTGAAATATCTATCACTTTTAGAATTACAATTGTGCACGAATATAGGCAAAAAGATTATAGCACAAAAACGTTGTGAGTTACGATTGTACACAAAAATATATAACAGTAATAACAAAAGCTCGACAACAAGCGCGATTAATTATATATGAAAATGTGAAAATAGATAGAGAGTTGACTAGCTATTTGACCATTTTTTTTAGTTTAAAATTCAGTATATGACCAAATTTAAAAGTTTATAGTTAAATATCTAACTCACTTAATGATAAAAATGAAAATACAATATACTCCACAACTGAAACTTTGAAAAAAAAAATGAATATTCAGTTATAATTTTTAAAACATAGATATATACTTAAACCAATTTAAAAAAAGGAGGCGGCTATAATATGGACGCTTCTACGTAAGGCCCCTGTTTATACACCGTTTAATGGGAATTTGTAGGGAATCTATTTATACGCAGATTCTCATCAAACGGTGTATAAACAAGGCCTTACGTAAGAACGCTCCTACTGTAGACGCACCCTTAAAAAAATAGTCATACACCTAGTTTTCTCATAGAAAAATACGAGCACTATATAGGTGGGACATAAGCGGCACAACATGATACTAATTGTGCTCGAGCCAACCAACTCACAAGGCGCAATTACTAACAAGCCCATGCTGGCCTAGTATGGCATAATTAACTTCACTAGACAGAGTTGCAAATTTTTGAAACACCCCACCATTTCACATTTGTATCCCTTCTTTTTTAAGGAACAAACTGGACCTCGCAATTCTTTGTTTTATTTTTTTTTGTTTTTTTTTTATTTTGTTAGAAGAAGGAAATTCAAATTATGATATCACGAGGTGATAAGAATTCAACTAAGTCAAATTTTCATGTTTTTTTGGCTCTATTATCTATGGCTAGGGATGTTTGGTACCAAAGCTCAATTTGGCTGAAGACTGTGGCTTTTCTGGATTTTCAGTAGGCGTTCTTTACCTCTTTATAGCTGAAAAGCTGAATAAATATGAGCTAAAGATTTTCTGCTATATTGTGTAGTGTGTTTAGGGTGCCCGTAACAAGTGTATCGTCGAGAATAAATTTGTAAATCGAGGAAGTGTTAGACTTTGCAAACCGTGCGTTGTTTAGTCAGTTGCTACTCTTTCACATCCAAAGCTTCCTCAGTTTCCAACAGTGGATAAACATTGGATACCACCTGGTGCTGGGTGCTTGAAATTAAATATTGCTACTGTCTCCAATGGAGTTAATTCAGTAGGTTTCGATGTGATAATACGTGACCATTTAGGTGCATGGTTCTTTTTGCGGCAGGTCATTCCCTTGTGGTCTCTTCTACCATGCAGACTGAACTTTTGTCTATGTGAGTGGGCTTGCATCTTGCTCTCGCCCGCAGATTGCGTATGTCAAGTGTACATCTCTCAATGTTATTTCCTTGGTTAATTCTCGGTCTTATGGCTCTGTGGAGGGTGTGTTGGTTATTGATATTGTTGAACTATTAGATTTAATGAGAGGTGACAAGTATTATCATATTTTGTCAAAACAAAATATTATAGCTCACACTTTTGCTATTATGGGTCTAAATTTGGATTCTCTTCTGATAGGTGATTGGAATAATGTTCTATTATTGGTTTATAAGGTTATTAAAGTTGAATTAAGTTCTGATTAATGATACTTTCTTAAGGATCAAAAAATGATATCACGAGGTCCAAATACTCAAATACCTGATATCTAAAGATGCCCTCCAAATTTAAAATATAACCTGAACAAAAAATTTATAAACATTTACATATATAAAAAGTTCTTTACAAATTTAATAGGACTTTTTTTTTTCTTAAATATAGGTTCTTTTAAAGGACAGAGACTTGGTCAACCTTAAAACTCAACCGTAAACGTGGATATAGTTATAATTACTAATCAAGTTAAATCTATAATCACAAATTATAAATATTTACTACTAATAGATTTTTTTTCCTTTTTCACATTTTACAAAATAATTATATTACGACGCTGCTAATTAAACTTGACTGAGATTTAGTTTATAGATAACCTGTTCCAAATTAGACATTATTGTTGTTGTTACTTTTTATTTTTTATTTTCCATCACTGTCGAAAATTGTCATGAAATGTAGGACCAAGAGGTCACTGAACACTGATCAAATTGAGCAGGACTAAAAACTCAGTGCGAAGGTCAATGAGTAGCAATTAAGCCGACTAATCCCACCTAACAACCCAAAACTATATGAGCAATGCTATGGAGCACCAGTGGTGCCCAGAACCATAGTGACATGTCTGTTTGTCACTGGATGATTTAATTAATAAACTGGGTCCCACATAGACTCCACTTAAATTATAATTATGATTAGCCAGTGACAGACTGACACATCACTGTGGTGCTGGGCACCACTGGTACCCTATTGCATTATTCAAACTATATAGAGAGAGCACCCCGTGTCTCTTTTGGGTTGGTTGGAGGTATCGTTTGGTGGGGTCTGTACGATGGTCATTCCATGGCCGAATAACGTCAACCCGCAAGTGAAAAAATGTAATTTTTGACGGTGGAGATGACGTGGGCCCTATGCACACATGGGGTTGGAAAACTTTTTCAAGTGGGCCATGGTATGAGGCTAGTCTCCCTCGGATTTGCGTAAGCTCAAACTTAATACACGATAAAGGGGCATCTCACAACGTATGCTCAAACTTCAACCATAAAATAGCAAAATAGAATTTCGCTTCAAAGCCGTCTAATTGTTCTGGACCCTACATTAGAATGATGCATCACGGAATTTGTTAGTACTAACTTAATTTTGAATGTGTAGCATAGCAAAAACCAATAAATTTATAGCTACATATTTATTAGTACGTGCTGCTTTTTTCTTTTTCATTTTTTAACAAAAATAATAAATTATTAATGTGTGGTATTAAATATTTTTTAATAAATAAACTTATTAATTATTAAAAGTGTAAAATCTAATTATATTAATGAAGATTATCCTAAATGAAATATCAAACACTACGCACATGTGAATCAAAAAGTAAGATAAAATTAAAAGATATAATTTATAGAGTTTAAAAGAAGCCTGAGGTAGGAGATTTTTTTCGTAACTTTTTTTCTTTATCATAGTGAAAACTCGATGCGTCAAAAAATGAGCGTAAATTTTATATTAAGAATGAACCACTATAAATCGCGTATTTAATTATTTTTTGCTTTCTTTATTATTCTTGGTAATAGAGAATTAAGTACATTGATCCGTAACAATATATTGTTAGTATCAACAAAATCTGATCGGAGATTACAAATGCACACCACAAATCAATAATATAGTACCTTTTTTTATCTCTGGGCTCGTTTCGATACATTTTTGTTTTCTAATTTTTGTTTTTTTTTAAATGAAATAAAGATGAAGATCATTTCAAGCAAATTTTTTAGAAGATACAACCACTCTTTTCATTAAAAAAAATACAAAACAAAAGTGTTTACACTTCTAAAAGCTTAAACATGATACACATTTATAGATCGATTTGACAACTAATCCCTATCCTAATCTATATATATCTATTAGGCCCTTAGGAATAATTTAATATGGTTCTCAATCGATCCCTTTCGAATTAATTCAAATGGATCACAGTATCCATCTTATTATTTGAAAAAGATAAGAAAAATAGCATGATGTCTTGCTCTAGTCTCTATTTATTCTTTTTTTCCATCAGCTAATCTCTAGTTATTCTACAGATCGTCTAGCTTGGAGCACTATTGACCTAACATAAAAAATTGGACACTAATATATGTAACTTTTCGCAAGAATGATTCCAAGGATTAAACTTTTTGCACCCCACTATTAATATGCGTATCTTGGACTAAGATATTCAAATCCAAATATAAATCTGTATCAGCTTGAAGAAACCTAAGATAATGGACCACAAAGATACGTGGCAACCGTACTACTTAATTTTATAAATACGTTTCTTGTTGGTTTCTTTATCATGGCCAACCTAATAGCACACATTTTCTACAGTGATCTCAGCCTTCACCAAATATTTTTTTCTTCAAGGCAGGTGGTCCACTGGTCCTTGTAGGGTTTACATATTACTGTTAGCCGTGTCTAGTATGAAATGGTCCAAAAAGGAACCGGCTACTTCAAAATCTAAAGCTGAGGAGTAATAAGGACCTCTTGAATAATAAAGTCTCAATTTTCTATCGTTAATTGGCCGGTGCATATGTATACATTTCATGAACAATCTCACTTTTTATGAAAAATTTATTAAATTATATATTAAAGGTTATGTCATAAATCCAGTTCCAAAAAAAAAAAAAAAAAGTGTATGTGATAAAGTTACGAAGTGTATTAATTTTTTCACTTTCAGCAAAACATGTGGCTTTTTTTATGGACTAGTTATATCGATTGGCCTGCATTAATATTAAGATTTAAGACGATAGCGAGACAGATCATAATGAGGTATATAATTAAAACCAAGAATTCGACGCGACAAAATGGAAATAAATATTGTGTTATTTTAATAGCACATTATTCGTTACACTACCTATTACTTTAAGATTTTTACATCTTTTATAAAAGAAAAAAAAAAAGGTAAAACACAATGCTTTGTATCGTTAATATCACTATATATTAAATTTTAAAACTGATTTTCAATATTAAGAACTTGACATGTGTTATACTTTCATCTTAATTGCAATGCTCAATGTTAGGACACACATGGAACCTACCAATATTCCAATAAATAATAGAAGTGTAAAAAAAAATCTGTTAATTAAGATTTTTTGAATGGGGATGCATGGTGTTGCTGAATCATAGGAATGGCAATGGGGCGGATCGGGGACGGTTTTTCAATTACCATCCCCATCCCCGAAAGCCAATCACAATACCATACCCGCCCCATTAACCATTCTTTTGGATGCGGGGACGGTGCGGGTATTAACCAATGGATAAAGGGGAAAACCGTGGTTACCCATTACCCATTGATAATAATAAAATATTGAAAAAAATTAAGATGATTATACTAAATTCTTTTCATAATCAACAAAATATTAAACACAACAATATATTAATAACTTTTAAACTCTAAAATTTAAATATATAAGTATATATGACTCTCCAAAATCATTATTTTACCAAAGATATAAGAATATAGATAGTGTAAAACTAAATAGATATTTATATATATAATAATTTTTCTATGTAAATATTTATCGGGGCGGTTACGGTGCGGATTATGCTAATACCGTCCCCGCACCATACCCGCATATTAACGATACGGTTATTCCCCGCCCCGGACGTTTTACCCGCTTGAGCGGTTTTTCCCCTCCCCGTTCGGATCGGATAACCACGGATACCCGTAACCATGGGTTATATTGCCATCCCTACTGAATCATCAGAAAAGCAGTGAGTAGTTTAATATAGATTAATATTTTTCTCTATTTACCGAGAAAAATGCCAGGTGGGTGGTGGGACTACCGAAGTGTTTGGAAGTGGAATCAAAATAGAGAGAAAAATCCAGCAAACGTCAACAAAATCTAGGCTTGACTTAAAAAGCAGAAAGGTGCTTTGGCCAACAAGTTGAGCTGACTTCTACTTTGTCTCATTTTCATTATTTCTGAGCAAAAACCCATCTTTTGGACCATCATATCACTATCCAATAACCTACGTCGGTGCTGACAACCTAGTTAAGAAGCGCGTTGTCGTTTTTTTTTTTTTTTTTCACTTTTTCTCTTCTTTGTTTTTCTAATTTTAGAATTTTGGAAAAAAGTGATTTTTTTTTTCGGTAGTGCTTTTTTAAAAAGGCACAACGTATATCTTGTCTTGGCTGTATTTGTTTATTTAATGCCCCTTTGCGTGCATGCTATCCAGCTATGTTGTGACGGTTGCACTCTCATTTTCTTCGTTTTTTTTCTATCACTTTCCTGGGAACCAAACGGAAAAATAATTAAATATTAAATGGAGTGTCGTTTTCGTTCATTTCTTTCTTCCAATTTGTGTATCATATATATTCCTCTGAGAAAACAACACTCTTTTAGACGATGTCAATGACATATAAAGATATACCCTCTAACTCTAATTAATATTCCTAGAGCTAGCTAAGCTAACTTCCCTAGTAAGAACATTTGTATTCCTTAAAAAATGTCCTACTAAAATTATAGTTAGAATTGAATTTGCATGACAATTGCACAAACATAGCAACCACGTATTAAGAGGAAAATTAATATATTTTCCCCAAAAAACGAAAAGACTTAATTAAACAAATATAATTAAACATAAGATACTCACAGAAATAGATAAATATTGCCTATTTACATAGCCAAACATGGTATAAATAATGACAACATTTATCTTTTTGTTACAATGTTTTTAGAATTGCGTTTTTTAGTTGAGTTTTTCGGTGTATATAGAGAGTAAATTTGTAATTTCAATGAGTAATTTTAACCTATTAATGCATTGCCGATGGGGAAAAATCTAAATTTAAAGGTACTTTAGACTGTCATTTCTCACAATATAAGTTTTTTTTTTCTTTTGGGGTAAAAAGGGGTGAAAACCTACGGTTAGCTGTATGTAATTATATAGAGAGTAAATTTGTAATTTCAATGAGTAATTTTAACCTATTAATGCATTTTCGATGGGGAAAAATCTAAATGATTGAAAGGTACTTTAGATTGTCATTTCCCACAATACAAGTTTTTTTTTTCCTTTTGAGGAAATAAAGGGTGAAAACCTACGGCTAGTTGTACGTAATTCTCCAATAAAAATATATTCGTCCTCTCTTATCAATGTTGCTTTTGTTTTAGATGAATGCTAATTTTGTAATTGATATGAAATCACTTCTAAGATGCTAAGATCTACAGGGAGAGGCTTTTTCTCCCTTTATTTTTTCTAAATAAAATTAATGATATAGTACTTTTTTAATAGGATAAAGTACTTTACAAGAAGGGGATAGATTTTAGGTAGAGAGATTGCTGGCTTTTTCTCATTGCATGCTCTAATAGTTTATTTCCGAAAACACACCTCGAACCACCATATGTGAAACCTTTGCTATCTTCCTTTTTCATGTGGCTGCGTGTTTTAAATATTTCCAATAAAAGGAGGGCTTTTTTTTCACTTTTTCTTTAAAACAATATAATTGGTACAAACTTTGAATATAATAACAAATTCAAATATCAACCCGCCGATTAGTCTTAAGCAAATGCAATATATAAACATGAACGAAGTTGGGTATAAAAAGAGGTGAAAACGTTTTGATGTCCATATTTGCTAATTACGGCGCCCTTTAAAGTTAGCCTTTTGTGTTCAGCGTGCACTTTAATCTATTTACATATGGTACATAACATGATAAGTTGCATTCCTAGTGAATACAAAGTATACTATAATACATTAATAATTAATATCACACATTTTTTATACATATATTACACATATTTCTGAGCAAAAAATGTACAGGTAAAAACTAGATGATACGGGGAAATTTTATTAATTTCTGTTGACGGAGGTTTTGTCAACAATGAATATAAGAAATTGCAAAGATGTGGCTTGTGTGTGAAAAAGGATTAATAAAGCAAAGTAAATAAGGAGACACGAATTTTATAGTGGTTCAGCCCCAAAAAAGATGAGCCTACGTCCACTGTTCTTCACTATTTTTCTGGAGAATTACAAGGATTTCTCTAAATCTCAAGGTGAGAGCAGAGAGAGAGAATTACAGAATATTAAAAGGATTTTTATGAAGTGATTGTCGGATAACTGTGATATAAAAAATTATGAGACTGAGCCCCCTTTATATAGGTGAAGGTGGCTTCAGGTTTCCCAATTACATAAACGAGTAAGTATACAATTTTGGATAAATATAGAATCGGGCAACATCCTCAATTAAATACGGGGATTACTCAATCTCCATTCTGAAGCTTGTTTCCTTTTCTATGCTAATTACCCCTTTGATGAAGCCTGAACTAGTTTCTCTTTTATACTGGTCGCACCTGTTATATTCGGATGAGGTCGCATTTTAATTAAGAGAACACTTATGCGACCTGTCATGCTTGACTGTTGACTTTCTCAGCGTTGACCAATTATGGATTTAAGATCGCATAATAATTTTCTTTTAATAATTCGTTGCCACGGTTGTTCAATTGTCAGAAAATTCAATAATAACTGTAACTTCTGTAGGAGATTTTTTTAGTAGGACAAATGGTCTTATTCTTACTATAGAAGATGAACATGTCGCCAAATACGGTTTTGAAACTGCATATTTTCACGTTCGAACTTCCAAACCAATGTTTCTAATAAATCATAGTTTCAAAATTAATGATTTCAAATCACGAACTAAAATAGTTTTCAGTTTTAATTTCAGCATTTACGTAGTGTTTTTTATTGCCACTATACTCATAATTATACAATTTGAGTTTGAATAGTCACGGTTAGAATTCTAGCTGACGAAGGAAAAGAAAAGTAATCTAGGCTGGACTATTTCAAATGTTTCATTGGTAGGTCAATTTTAATTTTCATTAGAATTTCCAACCCTTCGTAGTTAATTAACCCTCAATTTAGAACTGTTGAAAATTCATGCATGAAACATTGTATTTGTACATCCAATTACTAGATATGCTTGCCATGTGCTTTGACCATTAGGAAGCAAAGGCAACAACTACAACCCAAATTAACCAAACCCAAAATCAGATTTATTAACTTCTAATTATAAGTTTTCTTATGACAAATATAAATAAGTAAGACTTAGGTGAGCGAACTGTCATGGGATTTGGTTGTCTGGGTATTAGGTATTTTGTATCACTCTTACCTGGACAACACTACGTGGGAAAGTGGGTTTATGACACGTGGTAAAACTTTAGACCCCTTAATAGTCAACACCTCTGTACGGTGCTAAGTACGTACCCTTTCATGAACTTATTTTTGCACGAGATCAGATCTGAAATGACAGTTGGTGGTGACAGTGTGTTGTCTGATTTTTCTAATATTCTTATTAAATGTTGATAAATAAATATTTAAATTTTAATGCATAATGGCAGATCATAGTATCATATTACCATATATTATAGGTCATAACAAAGCATTTAGACCATAAAAAATGGGAAAAAAGGGGAACTTGAATGGTATAATCCAATTAATCTGAGTTTGACTTGAGAGGTTCAAACAAAACGACTGCACTGAGGACGAGGTTTTGTGGCTCTTTTATGGGACAAACACGTTGGCTAAAGAAGCGAGTTCAAAACGACACTTTTTATTTGTCCAATGAAAAAAAGGGTTAAACGATGTAGTGTACTTTTACAGGTCATGCATGTTTGAATTGAAGTCATATGGGGTGGTGGCATCGGATTTAATTTAACACAATAATTTGTTCGTGTTAATAAAAATTGGAATAAAATCCATATTTCATATCTGTCGGTTGGGGGCATTTAGATTACTTTACTGTTACAGTCAGAATCCTATTATTACGAGTCATGACCTTGAGATTTCAGGCCAATTAATTTGATGAGTTTATTTTTCAATTTTCTCTAGGCATCCATTTTAGAGTCATATAAGGCCACCTAAAAGTACTTTATCTAGTTTGGAAAGAAATATAATATAATTTTGTTTTGACTTTCCTTGTGCTTTGTTTGTGTATGTACAACTAATGAGATTAATTTTCTAATCTTTCAATAAACTTACAATCCAATAGTATGGGTTAGATCGTCCTTTCCCATAATAAATATTTTTCAGTGAAATGTTTTGAGAATAATCACACTCAATAGCTCTAAAAATAGTATTTAATTAAAAAAAGGGTTGTCTTCTTGCTTTACCCTCTAATTTGATTGATTAGCAATACTTTTTTGTTTTTTTTTTTTAAATTGTAAATCTCATAAGCAAATGTTATTTACAATTTTGGTACTTCTCAACTCTAGTTTGTTTTTTTTCTTTTTTTTTAAATATTTTTGAATACTGCTAATCAGGGATAGAGCCAGAATTTTTATTTTGTGGGGTTTAAAATTATATTTTATCTATTTTAGAGGGCTATTGTGTATTTTTTATATTTTTTATGGTGACTTTATATATAATATAAAAAAATATAAATACATGTAAATCATTGGGTTTTTATAAAGAAAAAAAGTTAAATCGAGTGGGGCTTAAGCTCCCACTATCTAACATGTACCCCTCTCTTACTACTAGTGATATAAACTCTTTATTAAGAAATAACGGGTATGACTTTTATCTCTTTATTTTTCATTTCGATAATGAAGTAGCATTACATGTGCTATTATTATTGTTTTCTATGATGATGTTTTACTTAATAATCGATAAATTTCTAAATTTCTGAAGGTAGGGAAATGTATTATTTTATTTCTGATATTGTATAACAAAAAATTTACTTTGATAATAAATTCTCTTTTTACCATAAAAAACCTAGTCTTTTTTTAAAAAAAAAAAATTTGCTTACTATACACAATAATTATTTTTTCTCAGCTTTTTACAAATAATTTTTTCTCTAACCTATTAGTTTTGAACAACCCATGTTATCTACTAATAACTTTCGGCATCTAAGCTTATCATGAACATATCGAAGTATCTATGAACTCACTCAATATGACAAAAAAGGGAAAAAAAAATGACAACTAATCTTTAAATCTAATAAATCAATTAGCCATGTGCTATTGCAGTATATATTCTACTTTTTGACAATACATACTTTTAGTACATGATTAGGTAATACATACATACGTAAATTTAATTCATTCTTTTTCCCTTTCTGTTGGTTTTTTCGGCTACGCGTTATGCACTTTACAATGCACACTTAAATGACTTTCTCAGTAAATTAATTGGATAGAAAGAATGATAGTGTAAAGGGGCAATATATATATAATACATATATATATATGCAACCATATAGATATGTGTGTATTGTTGGCGGAAGCAACAACCAGACCAATCTATAATCAAGAACAATGCGGAAAACACTAGAGCAAGAAAGAAACTCAACACAATATACTTGGTTCCAATTTTCAATGTGAAAATTGTACATCCAAGGCAGGGAACTTGTCCCTAGTCGAATCCACTATCAACCAAGAAGATTACACCCTCATGTACTCTCAAATTACAGAGCTAGATTCTCACTACAAGCTAAACACAAGCCTCTCAGCAGTACAACACGAATCTCACAGCTCACAGAATACAGAGTCTATGTTGCAACATGAAACAGAGAAATCACCTATGTTGCAACATGTGCGATACAACAGTAAAAGCTCACAACAACACTCAGTACTCACTCTGTTTTCTACTCTTCATGCTCTGTTCTTGGCCTTCGAAGCAGAGCCTATTTATATAGAAT